>OX401920.1:2815249-3340249 GCA_947859195.1 Drymonia ruficornis
GGTAACTGCTTAACATCAGGCGGGCCGTATTTGTTTGCCACCTCAGTACCATAAAACAACTGCGAGGATTCAAGCTGTTGTTACAGCGCTGAATCCGCGCTATATAGTCTTTTGTTCTATAAACTGAATCTAAGTGTTGTTATGACAGTATCCATATACGACATAGTTGCTAGATGTTGCTATTTTTGTCTGAGCCCACTTTAAGTGGTGTACAATTACAAGATCACTATCACTTATCTTGATCTCTGATCTAAAATAATTATTTAAAATAGGTATAATAATATTAATAATATTAGCCTTTTTAACGTCCCACTCCTGGGTACGGGCCTCTCCTCAAAGCGAGGGGGATTCAAATAAAAAAAAAGTAGGTATAATTTAGAACATTAAAAATAAATATCAGATTGCTTGTAATATAAAGGCAGTTGTAATAAAAGTTGTAAAGTTACTTACGAGCTTTCTCAGTCATCCAAAATATGAAATATTAAATTATTATTTTTTTATTCAAAATTTGTCTTTTCACCAGAATCCAAACCACGTTTTAAATTTAAGTAAATCACGGACACATTTTTTTTTAAATTTATATAGGTTAAGTTCATATGCGCTCGCGCCGATTCACAGACGACGAAGGACTGAGAATGTGAAGCTTTCAGTTGCGTAACAAACGAATATGTATGAACTAAAAATATTGGATGTTATTAATGAAGCATTTTGTTTGCACGCTGTGAATTTATCTGATGGATAGGATAAACAGAAGGAAGATAAATCTATATAAGTAGAAATTGCAGAACATGTTGCATTTAATATAGGTATTTTTAAAATCATGAGATTTTTTTCTGCTAAAGAATAATTTATTGATGACATCATTTTAATCAAATCGATCATAAACGCAACAATATAAAGTAGGTACCTTGTATTTATTTTATGGGGCAGGAGAAGTAAACACTTAGGTACTAAATTTTTTTAAAGTCCATTTAACTACAATTAGTTTTTCCGACTTCGCCGGATGGCCCTTTATTATTAGGATATAATAATACTCACACATGTCTATACATGCCTTAGCTTACTCAGGAAATTGTCAATTTCTTGATGCTGCCATCTTGTCTGTTAACACCATCTTCACTTTTACATCATCACACGTTGAAAACTTCCGTTATTTACGTAAATATCTTCATTAGAGAATAAAATATTTCAGTAAAGAGGCAATAGAAAGAGTTCGAAGCGCATGACAATGTTTATTGAAGTCATCTTCAGATTTACTGAAACTGATCTTTTGATAAGTAAAATCGAGACAAGATAAAGATGTCATTATTTTTAAGTGATCAACTGTTATTCCCATTTTATTGCCAATGATTTTATTTTACAAACTACTGTCGGAGATACTATTTGGCAGCTGAGCACCTTTGTAAAACAACATAAATTACGATGTATGTAGTCATAACACTAATTAAATAAAAAAAAAGAAATTGAAATATATTAAAGACTTATGAAATAGAGCATTCAGAATATAATCACATAGCAATAAATTCTAACTATGATAATTTAATGTTATTGGTGCATAAGTACTTTATATTTTTTGACGGATCCGTTGGCGTGGTTGGTAAGATTCCGCCTATCACGCTGCAGGTCGTAGGTTCGATTCCTACCCGGGACATGCATTTGTGTGCATGAACATGTCTGTAAGTCCCGAGTCTGGGTGTAATTATGTATATTACGTATGTATTTACAAACAAAAAGTAGTATATGTAGTAAAATCAGTTATCTGGTTTCCATAGTACAAGCTCTACTTAGTAAGGATCAGGTAGTCGTGTGTAAAAAGAATGTCCCAGGATATTTATTTATTTATTAATGTTCTATGTATCAGGTTCATTCCACAAAAAAATCATAGAAATTGCGTACTTATAAAAAGTTGTTACTTATCTTGTCATCATCTAATGCATTAACAATTTGCTCGAAGAGTATTACATTTGCATACTTCATTTCGTTGGCAACGCTCCCAAATCTTTACTGTCTTGTTAATTATGCGTGTCTATTTAGAACGAGTATTGTGCTTGAGACCAGGCGAGGCAGTTGCCTCAGTGTGCCTAAACAGTACAGTGTAGTTGCAGCAATTACGCGTCATGCCGGCCTGTGAAGTCTGCCAGCAGCCTGCTAACCAGATCTGCGGAGGCTGCAAGCTAGTTTACTACTGCTCCAGACCACACCAGAAGCTAGGATGGAGGGAAGGACACAAGTTCAAGTGCTGTGCCTTCAAAGTCCAGTACTCAGACACGCTGGGCCGACACATGATCGCCACAAGAGATATAAAGCAAGGAGAAATGATCCTTAAGGAAAAACCAGCGGTGATAGGCCCCAGGATCTCCTGCCCAACAGTTTGTTTAACGTGCGGCAAACATTTAGACCCTAATGAGTTCGAGGCTAAGTGGGATTACTACAAATGTTCAAAGTGTAACTGGCCCATGTGTGGTCCGGAGTGTGAAAAAGCTATAGTTCACCAACCGGAATGTAAAGCAATGAGTGATAGAAAATATAGGTGTGACATTAAATACCAAGGTCCTGACAAAGTTCAAGCGGCTTACTGTGTTATTTCACCGCTAAGAGTGTTACTGATGCACTATTCTAATCCTTTACAATACGAGAATATAATGAACCTGGAGTCTCATTTGGAAGAAAGGATCAACACACCACTGTACACAGTTCTAAAAGCGAATCTAGTTACTTTCATGGTTCAAGTACTTGGAATGCCGTTCGATGAAGAAACGATACTGAAGGTCGCATCTATATTCGACACGAACTCATTTGATGTACGATCACCAGATGGTTCGACACGATTGAGGGCTATTTATTTAACAGCGTCCATGATGAACCATAGCTGTACACCTAACACGAGACACATATTTTTAGGAGATGACTTCAATTTAGCCGTCATAGCGACAGTGCCGATAGCTAAAGGTGATCTGATCACGGCTACATACACACAATCTTTATGGGGCACTTTGGATAGGCGAAGGCATTTAAGAACTTATAAATATTTCGACTGTGATTGTGAAAGATGTAAAGATCCATTGGAATTTGGCACTTATTTAGGGAACATTTACTGTTCAGTTTGTAACGGTCCTTTCAATAGCAAAGCAGAATGCCGAGGATCGATGATGATTTCGACAGATCCATTAGACGAATCAGCATCTTGGAAATGTGAGAAATGTGAACATGTTATTTTGAGCAAGCAGATGGTTTGGGGCAATAACGCTTTGAAACAAGATCTGCACAAGTTAAAGAAGACTGATCCTGATGAGTATGAAGATTTCATTGTGAAGTACAGTCAGACGTTGCATCCAAGCAACCATCTGGTGGTGCAAGCCAAATTGGCATTGATACAAATATATGGGAACTACAAGGGATATGGCTTGTTAGGTCTGTATCTAGGCTCATCCTAAAAATAGACCGTGTAGTTGAATAATTTCACTGTAGGTCACATGTGCTGCTACTTCTAATAGCAAATTTAATTAACAAAGAGATTTTTGTTCAAAATATTATATTGCTTTAGGAAATCCACTTGCTGAATGGTATTTCACTTGATCAAATCCATTAATTCTGAAGCACAATTTTCGTCCTAAACAGTCTATTTTTGTTCGAAAAAATATCTTATTTTGTAGCCACATCAATATTAAGTGTTCTCTGTAATTTATTATTTTGCAGAGTTATCAAATCGTCTTCTGAATCGTAAAGTTGATCTCTGTCATGAGCTTCTAGAGATAGCTGATAAAATAGAGCCAGGTTGGACCAAGTTCCGAGGCACGCTACTCTTGGATCTGCAAGCTGCCATGACGATGCAGACTAAAAGGGAATTTGAAACTGGAAAAATAACTAAGGCTGGAGCTCAAGTAAGAGAAATAAAATCTGAACTCCTTCTAAAATATCACTTTTATCACTGTTATAAGAATACATTTTAAAAGTACTTCTTGCGAAATAAATTGTATCGAATTCTTCATAATCAATATAGATTTCCTAATCTATTAATAAAAACTATTGTTCCATTAACATTTGAATTCCAAATGATGTGAAAATTGCGAAACATTTGCTAGTGCGATCTAGCAAATGTTTCGAAATTACGTTATACCATTTGGAATCCCGCCAGTGATAATAAACGCCTCGTGATGATCCCTACGTCCCATATATTATACGATCATGATGTATAAAATTAATATTATATTTACCAACGTTTACAACACTATTAGTCTTCCATGCAGATTCCAGAAGCGTTGCTTGTTCATAAAACTGAAAAATATCATCCAGAGTTTTATGTCTGTCAGATTTTGTATGCTAAATAGTGTCATCTGTCTATCGTAACACCCACTGGGTTATATTTCTCTCTTCATTATACAAATATCAGATTTTATCCCCGAGATAGTCGCAAGGTGTGAATAGACAAACATTAGATAGTAGTCACAGTAGTAAAAATTGTATGATAGTAATTTGGAGGATAGGTTATCGTTAGCCAAATCAATTCAAACTGGAAGCCGACTTCTACACAAAATTAAGAAAAAAAAGAGTAGGTTTGTAGGAAGAAGATAGTGGATGAGAAACGTCTATATGTAACTTTGGCTATTTTAGAGCATCCCCATTTATGAAATCCCTATTTCTTATAGTATAGACAGGAGTAAAAGATATTGCACTTAATGTTATTTAGACTTAACTATTGATTTCATTGCTATGTTTTTGTTTGCAGGATCAATTGATGGAAAGCATGGTGTTACTTCAAGAGGCGACAAGTATACTCAGAGTTGAGCCTCACATGAAAGCTACATTGGAAGTGAAGTTGCAAGAACTTTCGGGTCTTTTAGATTCCACTGAAAACGCGGCTTGATTATTCAGTATTTAATGCTAAGTGATCTGCATAAAATATTGTTGCAAATAAATAAACACAGATATGACAAAATAATAATAATAATAATAATGTAACGTCACGACTTTTATCCCCATTCGGGGGTATTCAGAGGCTTGAGTGGCCATACACCACCACATTGTGGAGGTATTAACCAACTCAAAGCCCACGTTTCACCAGATACTCAGAACCCAACGTGACTGGTGGTGAACCTTGTCGCCGTGTATACAGGAACTGACTATTACCTAATCCCGAGGGATAGCTAGATTTCCTCACGATGTTTTCCCTCACCGTCAGCGGACTGTAAATTACAATATGACAAAAATACATCGATAAATGTTTATTTAATTGTTACAAGTTTTTATAAATGATTAATAATAAAATAATTTACGTTACGTTACTTACTTTTTTAGCCTTATTAAATATTTTTAATTATTTTAGTAAATGCTAAATACCTGATGTCTTATTAAAATATATTTCTGGTGAAATTTAAAGCCTCAAGTTGTTTGAGGAACGATTCTTTCGGGTTGCTGAAATTCTGTTATTTTATGATGATTAGTCTGCACTGGACTGCATTGTAAAATTAAATCAACGCTACTGTACCAACGTTTACACGTGTTCGGTTTTAATCGGCGTCACTTTGGTTGGCTTGGTGGTACACTCGTCCGCCTTGACGCTGAACTCTACGGACTCCTTGTTGATGTGCAGCATATGTTTTATAGCGCGGGAGAATTTGTTATTGGGCCTCGGAGAGTTTTCTATTACGAAGATCTTTTCTGTGTTCTTATCGGAGATTTGCAGTTGTTTTCTTTTGAACTGAAAAATATGAAGGGAATGTTGATAGCTCTAGTATTCAAATTTCAGTTTACGATACAAACTTTTATTTAATTTTATTGCAATGCAATATAAGAACTAAGTACTTGATGGAAAGTAACATATGTGTCAAATATTTATCTCACAATTAAACTTAAAAATCAGCCAGAAAAAATGTTTGTGTTTAAATGTTTTAATTGGCTTTCATGTAAAAGAAATCTATTCAAAATTCCAAACTCTTATTCTCATTAATTTGTACTATGTGATAAATAAATCATTTGAGTAGTCACTTACAGAGGTACATATACAACACCAAGATCCAAACTTGAAGCAAGCCACTCCAGGGGTCCTGTCCATCGCTTTCCTGAACCTGACGTTGGTGAAGCCGTAGATCAGAGGGTTGATAGCGCAGTTGAAGTACATCAGGAAGTTAGCAATAAACCACATTCTGTCAAAGCTGCCATCCACCTTGTAGACGAAAATGAAATAATGTGACCCAGCAGTAAATATTTCACAACGAGCTTCAGAATCAGCGCATAGCCCTTTCAGCCAACCAGTCGCAAAAGAGGATGTTTCATTCTTTATCAGTTCTTTTTTCTTGCTAACTATCTCTCATCTATTTGATATACTCAATATTACTGATATCTCGATCATCACTGAAGTCGAAAATGTTACGCTGCAGCTACTTAAACCGACAATACTTTGTGAACCACATTATCTAGGCATCGTATATATTAAAAAACTAAAACAACTTACAGCATTAATCTGCTTATCCAAGTTGTTCCTCCAGTATATCAGGGCGGTGTAAGGCACCCGGCAGACCACTGCCGCCAGTAGCACGCAGGCTGTGATCCTCATAGCTCTGCCTCGAGCCCTGGCAACCGCCTGGCCTCCACCGCGGGACGATAGCTCACGGGTGGTGCATTCCAGGCGCCACATTATTGTACTATACTGTGGAAAATAAAACATTTTAAGTTATATTTAGTACTCATCTCACCCTTGTAGACTATTTAGGTACATTACTTTAGTTCTCCAATGTAGTGAGAAGTTTGTTGGCTAGCGTGGTGGACTATGGTCTGAGTTCCCATTGCACTTCAGCTCATTCTCAGCAATTAGTGAGTCATTAATAATCTACTTCATAAAAAGTAACATTTGTATTTCAACGAAAATATTTCAAGAACCTGTTACTTGCAAGACTTGCAGGCCTAAAATCCCTAAAGCTTTTAGGGAAGTCAAATGTATAGCAGCATTTGTCACAATCATTATTATCGTCTTCCTAGAATACTGAAATACTTACGGTTATTAGCATCAATCCCAATGGAATCCAGACGAGTAGTGTTAACAAAAAGTGCCAGTATATGCCCAGAACTTGAACATCTTCCACACAGAATGTCTCCAGATAATCCAACCATTGGCGTTCCTAAAAATAAGTCACAGAAGATCGGCGTAAAGCAGCTATTACAGCTGCGTTTCGTACGATGAGTGAGAGAGCCGTAAGCCCATCCCCCCATCCCCCTCCCTGCATCCCACTCCCCTTCAGGTCGGCAATGTGCGAGCAATGCCTTTGATGTTGTAAGCATCTATAGGCTACGGTAACTGCTTAACATCAGGCGAGCCGTACGCTTTATTGCCACCGCAGTCCAATAAATTTAAAAAAAAGTTTGGGAGATTATGATACGTTAGAAGAATGTTTAAATGAAAGAGTCTTTGTAATCAGAATTATTTCTGGCGCAAAATAATAATGCATTATTCAAAATACTTAGAAATGCTATTGCACGAATATCATATAGAACTGTTTCACTATCACTGGCGCTATGTAATAAAAGTTCTCATCTCTTGAACAGTTGTACATAATTTGAAGGGTTTATTCCACTTTGATCACCTGGGTGATCAAAGTGGACGAAAAAGTCGCCTTTGATCACCTGGTGAATTTGAACAGCCAGGTGATTTGGCCAGGCGATCAAAGTGGAATAAACCATTTGAAGAAATCCAAGTAAGACATATTACCGTATACTCTCTATTCAAAGCCCACGGTAAAGAGAAAGCACAGGACAGTATCCAGGAAGTCACAATCAGTCTAGGAGCTGCTTTGGCGGTCACTCTGGCGTCTGCAGTTAATGCGGCTGCTGCGAGACGATCGTAGCTGACTAGCAGAACTGCGCATACGCTTGATAGGAGCAATGATGCTGAAAATTAGAGACACAATTCTTTAAACTATTCAGTAAAGAATGTATGCGAAGACCCAACATTTCCAAGACTTAATTTTTAGCATACCAATAAATTTGCATCTTCAACTCTTGTGGCTTTTGTACTGCTAAATAACACACTTCAAACTACAACTACGAACCACTTCAAACTACTTATAATGTACTAGTACTTAAGTAGACAAAATTTATTATTCCACACAAGGTGGGCCGACGATGGTCGCGGGAACCCGCTGGATGCAAGTAGCACAGGACCGGTCGTTGTGGAAAACCTTGTGCAGGCGTATATCCCACAGCGGACTCTTTTGGCTGACATGAAGATGGTGATGATAATTTATTTATTTATCTACAACTTCCGTAGTCAATAATAAATAATCTGCCCTGAATTATTCAATCTATCAATCACATACCTTGCATACATCCTTCAAATCGGCACCCGAAGTTCTTCAACACGTAATTCTGATAGAAATCTCGAACCAGCATGAACCAGGGACATAGCAGCAGTGTTATCAGATCAGTCAGAGCCAGGTTCCCGATCAGGCAGTTACTAGGACTCCATAGCCACTTGTTCTTCAGCAGTACAAATAGAATGATGATGTTTAGGAAGACGCCCGTCACTCCGACGGAAAGCATTATTGAAGTCTTGATGGCTATTTCTTTTGGTGATTTGACGTGCCATAGTGTGTTCGGGAAAGGATATTGGGATGTGTCTAGCTGGAAAAATATAATTTTATTCGGTTACTTTAGCAATAGCCGCAGAACTGATGGCTGGTACACACTCTTCATCAATGCGAAAAAGATTCAAAGCAGTCAAGTGTATTTTGGCGACATTTCTTTCGCTGTTATGTTAAGTACTAAGGTCGCAAGCAAGCGTACGGCCCGTAGCCTATAGACACGTCAAGCCAGTCAATATATGAGCTGCAGTCGATTGGCTACATAATGAATAGGTACCTTCACCGTTTAGAAAGTGTTATATTATTGAATTTCATGATTTCCTACCTTAATAGTATAATTAAATTCGATTTTAACTTGTTCTGGATAGTGTTTATTCTACTCACATTTTCTAAATAATCCAAAGTCCAATTATCCCAGACCCTTTGATGGTCTTCTTCATAATCTATATCGTCTTTCATATCCATTTTAATTCTATTCACATATTTCTCTGATAGTTCTTTCAGAACAGGTGCTTAAAATCAAGAAAATTTGTATTGATAAAACAATCTGATAAAATAATAATAATAAAGTACCTAAGCCCTTTTAACGTCCCACTCCTGGGCATGGGCCTCCCGTAAATGCGAGAGGGGTTTAGGCCATAATCCGCTAGACCAACGCGGGTTGGTAGATTTAAAAATTCTTTCGAAAATTTGTTAAATATTCTAAGACATGCAGGTTTCCTCACGATATTTTCTTTTACCTTAAGCAAGTTATTACCACTATACAAGTTATAATTCACAAATAGTTTTCGAAAATTGATTGCCTACTACGGTGGGACATAGCGGAATCTCTAGTTAAATGTAACATCTTACAAATACGTGTATTCCACAATGAATGATTGATTGATTGAAAAATCCAGAGAATTCCAAACAATCTGATAATCAAAGCACACATTATGATCACTCAACTCCAAGACCTACTCAATGCTTTGCATGAAAGATTCTTACCTTGAAAACCCACCGAAAAATTTCCACTGGCAAACTGAAAACACGTCTATATTATACAAACTGAGAATTCATATTCAAAGCACTCGAGATAACTCCATATTTTCAGGTAGTCCATTACCATGAAAGCTTTCTTATCTGAAAATATGATTGATAGTGTCCAAATGACGAACGGACACGCAAGATTGGCTTATAGAATTTACTCCATACCCTGGTTTTGCGCGAGGTCACGTGGTCATAAGTTACGTGGTCTGAAAACCTATTCTAGGTTAACCAGAAGAAGGTCTGTAATGCCTAAAAAACGTGCCAGCATAAAATTGTCTTGATTAACGTTAATACAGCAGTGGCAGGCAAAAGAGGCATTAAGAATATGGGCTGAAGCGTAGCCAAGGCACAAATAATACTACTCCACCAAGCCAACTAGGCGCGCGGTTGGAATGCGGCTTCCCCACCCGCATACCCGCCAGCGCCTGCAGCTTCCCGCCCGCACGCCACCCGCACACCGCCACCGCCTTGTTGTGCGGGTGACGTCACATTTGACAGGTGCCTACTCGGCTCGTGAGAGTTCACAGTGTGAACTCTCACGAGCCGTCGGATTGAAGGCGCGCTGTACCCGCGCCGGCCCGCGCCGCCGCCGTTCAAAAGCGTGCGTGGCTCAAATGACGTCACAACAACCACGCGCGAACGTCACTAGTAATTTGGTCACAGCTTCGTAAATTTTTGTAGTAGACCAAAAATGTTTGCTCTGTATGTTATGGATTTCTTAGCTCTATAAATATGCATTTTCAACTAAATTCGTTACGGAAACCCATTGACGGCAAGGCATTGGCTGCGTCTACATCAGGCGCATGCCGCACCCGAGCACTCAGTTTTGTTATCGGAACGCATAGATAGGTATAATGTCATAACATGTGTTCGGGCGAGACATCTGGATGCACCAATTTGGGAATATTTTACATTCTGAATGTAAAATTATGTACACCACTGACATACGAACAGATTTTGATTGTATGTGTATGGTTTTCGGTCTATCGATCGCATTGCAGTTTGGCTTGGGATTTCGTGATAAGTTTCGAGGTTATGCAGTTATTCGGGTTGTGCTTTAATCACATAATGCTATGCTATGCTCGGTAGGCTATCTAATATTTTAGCTTATTGGTACATACCTAGCTATTATTTATGAGAACAGGTTTATTTTTATGGATTGAAATGATACCCCCAAGTTCTTCCTAGATATGACTGCCCTAGCTAGGCCCATATCTATAATACCTATTGCATTAATTTACCCATTAGTCAACTAATAATTGATAATATTTTTTGCATGGTTTGTTTTTGTATATAACCGCCATCTAACATATAACAAAGAAGTTATGTTTACTGTGTCAACTTCGCGGGCCCTCGCCAAGAACCTAGATTGTCAGGTAAGTATGTAGTTGAAGTCTTGGCCAATAGATGTCACTAAATAAAATATTTACTACTGTTCGAATATTTACTTAATCTAATACAAATAAATAAAACTCAAGTCTCTGTTTGTTATGTAAATGCATATTATGAAGCGCTCATAGCCAGCTGCAATCACTGATCGGTAAACGATCGGAAGTTAAGCAACGCTTGGCAAGGTCAGTCAGAGATGGGTGACCGTTAAGTGGCATTTGAACGGAGCGTCTCCGTGCTTCGTATGGCACGTTAAAAGTCGTTTCCGGTTGTTGTCATCTAGGCAGCTGTCGTTAAGCCTTGTTAGAGGCCTTCGGGCGGCTTGAAAAACTCTGACACCAGGTTGGCCACTAACCACACAATAAGAAGAGGTGGAAGAATATGAAATTACATACAGTACTGATAACTAAAAAAAACCGGCCAAGTGCGTGTCAGACTCGCTCGGCTCGATAAACGTTCCGTACCACCGTAGAATAAAAAGTCAAAAATATCATATTTCTTGTATGGGGATCCCCTTTATTTTTAAACTTTATTTTATTTTAGTAGGCATTTGTTTTTGCAGCGGCAACAGAAATACACATTCTGTGAAAATTTCAAGTCTCTACCTATAACGGTTCGTGATATACCTATAGCCTCCTGACAGACGGACAGACAGACAGACGGACAGCGTAGGCTTAGTAATAGGGTCCCGTTGGTTCCCTTTGGGTACGGAACCCTAAAAAGCAATTTATTAATGTTTTATTTGTCTAGGTATATGTCCCGTTTGCATAACATGTTGAATGAAAAAAAATTACATCGGTGCCAATGTGAATTTAGTAGCTATTAAAGTAAGATAATGTCGGTACTATCTGTGATAATCTCAATGCCACACATCAAAAGCACATTTCGAAAATGTCATGTGAAACACAAAACAAAACAATGAATATAATAAAGTTCATTATAATACACTTAGGTGTAGCGGTAACAACGTATTCATATCAAACGAGGTACCTAAGTATTATGAGATCGTAACCACGGAGTAAAGACTAAAGAAAGAGGTGTCCTTATTAGATATTTGTATGAAACAAAACGTGGTCATTGTTTTTTCATTTTCATTTTACTATTTACCGGTGAATAGTTGAACTACTCGCTTCGTTTTATGTCGATGTTAGTACTAGGCCGACCACTCGGCCGACTTGCTTAGGGCCAGTCCCCTTAGTAACTGGTCCATGGTCGTAACCTAGTTGGTTAGACGGCCTGTTCGGCTCGGTCGGGCTTTGGATGGGTGACCGATTATAATACCCTACCCGTGCTTCGGACGGCACGTTAAGCTGGCGATCCTGGGTGTCTTTCTAAGATCTTTGACACTCGTTAAAGTCATCTTATCATGCAATTTCCATGCGTTCAGGCACTTTTGCCCTACCTTTATTGGAATCAAGTATAACCAGCTCACAAGATCAGGGGGCTTACCACGACCTCTTATCGCGATTCAATTATAGGAACGTTTTGTGCAATGACGTACCTTATTGTCATGACAATAAGAAACGTCATTGTACAAAAAGTCGCTGAACGTTAAAACAATACTGCTATAAGAGGTGGTGGTAGGGCCCCAGGTCTAAATAGTGGCAATCAGCCTATTGTAATTTTTGTCTCCCACTTTGTGACGGAGGGAAGTGAATAATCTTCTTCCAACTCCTCCTCTCCCCTCTTTTGATTAAATTCGTGCGATCCAAGACAACTTAGCTTGTCCCCGGGACTCGTCAAGGGTCAAACCTTAGCGTCATCGTTGGACACCATTGTCGATCCTGGCTTACAGTAACAGTGGCGAGGCGTGTGTGGCGGGCCCAGTCCCAAAATAAAAATATTAATCTTCGTGAATTAGGGCCAAAACACACCGGATAGCCATGGCGACGTCGCCAGCCACCGTAGCCAACTATTCGTATTGAAATGTATGGCAGGTAACAACATTCTCGGCGGTGACATGTAGGTTATCTGTTAAGGTAGGAGTTGGTTGCGGGCGGCAGACGGCAGACGGCATACGTCAATCCATAGGAATTGAGTGCCGTCGTGACGTCGTTGTGACGTCGCGACGTCACGACGGCACTCAATTCCTATGGGATTGACGTGTGTCGCCTGCCGTCGGTCGTCTGCCGCTGGCAACCAACTTCTACCTTTAGCAATCCTCTGGTTTTGCAATGGACAATTTTTAAAAGACTCAAAGTCCTGTTGGCTACGTCGTAAACACTAGCAATTCTCAAATAATTATTTCGCAATTTATAATATTTTTTTGTTCTCTACCTCCCACCACATCATCTCTACCCTGTAATCCCGAGGCGTGCGCGTCTCTACAATACAACCGCATTGCACACGACTAATGACAAAAATATACACGCCACGGTAATGCAAGAATCGTCAACGCGAGCAATTATGGGTGTCTGGGACTAGAATGATAAAGGGAACGATGTACCCAAAGATATTACCAAGAAAGAGGGATGCGATTTTCCAAAGTATGTCCTACTAAACTGAGTCCAAGTATGACTCAGTCGTTCAAGGAAAATAATGTTGGAAACATGTCGGCATGGCCAAATACGGCTCATCTGCAACTCCAAAGGCATCGCTCGCACGTTGCCGACCTGAAGGAGAGTGGGGCAGAGGAATAGGAAGGGGGGGGGGGGCTTGGGCTTCCAGCTCTCTCACTCATTGCAGCTGAAATAGGCAGCTAGTTTACGCCAATCTTCTGTGAGAGGGTGGTACTACCCCGGCCGACCAAGCCCGTATATGAGCTGCAGTCAAATGGCTACAGCTTGGCTCTACCACCAAAACTAGGTATGTAAGTTTTGATCACTCGTTCCAAGGCCTACTTCATTTATGCAAAGTAATTGAACTATTCCCGTAATAAAGGCATTACCTACAATAGACTGGTACTTAGGAGTCGATCTAATGAACCTGGTCATGCTCATGTCAAAGTGAGCCGTGATCAGATGACCTTTGCTGCGCGTGCGCGACGTATGATCTCAAACAGGGCAGTTCATTATTCTGATTGTTTGTTTTCAAGATTTGGCATTTGAAAAGGTACCTATTTAGAGAAAGTAAATGGCCGGTTTTAATCTAACGAGTGTCTATAAGAAGTCACAATACAGTATTTTGTTTGATGACGCATTCCGTGTTAAAGGTTGGCACTCATCTATCTACCCGACCATCACCGCCTCGTCGGTCGGCATCCACTAACTGAACCGGAAATAAGTGGATTACACGCCGACCACGCGGCGTTCACTCGTTGACCATGCGCGTTCCACTGGTTGATCACGTGACGTTTATGGTGTACAAGCAGCGTCCGCCCGCGGACCACCTGCCGACAACGAGTGGACGCCGAGCGGCGAGGCGGTGCTGGTCGGGTGCCGAGTTGATAGATGAGTGGCAACCTTAATACGTCTAGTATTCTAGCGTACCCACCTCTGAAAACGCTTTGAAGTAATACAGGCGAGACGGTGTCATCATCATCATCATATCAGCCAAAAGACATTCACTGCTGTACATAGGCCTCCCCCAAGGTTTTCCACAACGACCGGTCCTGTGCTACTTGCGTCCAGCGGTTTCCCGCGACCTTCACTAGGTCGTCGGTCCACCTTGTGGCATACCCACGCTGCGTCTTTATTTTTTTTTTTTTTTTTTTTTTTTTTTTATAGGACTGCGGTGGCAAAAAAGCGTACGGCCCGCCTGATGTTAAGCAGTTACCGTAGCCTATAGATGCTTACAATACCAAAGGCATTGCTCGCACATTGCCGACCTGAAGGGGAGTGGGATGGAGGGAGGGGGAGGGGGGGGTGGGCTTTCGGCTCTCTCACTCATCGTACGAAACGCAGCTGTAATAGCTGCTTTACGCCAATCTTCTGTGAGAGGGTGGTACTACCACGGTCGAGCCAGCCCGTTTATGAGCTGCAGTCAATTGGCTACAGCTTGGCTCTACCACCTTTAAACGTCTTCCGGTACGTGGTCGCCACCCAAGAACCTTTCTGCCCCATCGGCTATCAGTTCTTCGGGCTATGTGCCCCGATACTGACACTGCAGCCTACTAATTCGCAGGGATATGTCAGAGACCTTGTTTTGTCTACGTATCTCCGCATTTCTGATTCGATCTCGTGGTCGTCATCTTTTGACGAGGAAACGTTGTTTAGCTTCCCGAACACTGCCCAGCCAAGTTACATTCGACGATGAAAACAGTGTTGTAAAACTGGATTCTGAAAATGTCACAGATTTAATAAAATACAGAATAGGTACTCCCAAAGAAACCGCAACTGTCTAGCAATTTTGTATGAATGAGGTTAGTCTACACTAGGGTTGCCAACTATTTTTGAGAAAAATAAAGTATCACATCTTTAAGTAGGGCAAAAATAAAGTATTTGGAAGAAAAAACAGTATTTAAAAAAAAATAAAAATTATTTCCTTATCTTGAAAACATATTTTTGTTTTGAGAATTACTTGTTAACCAGTCGTATTGTTTTTCCCATTCGGATTTATATTAAAATCTTATTTTAATTGTACACGATTGCGTTCTGTTTATACTTTTACAAAAAATAAAGTATGTGAAAATACTATATTTCCAATCTTTATTATGATGCATAAAATGAAACACTTATATCGATAATAGTCCAGTAATTACCCATACAAGTGTTTCATTTTACGCACCACAGTAATGATTGGAAATAAAGTATTATCACTTACTTTATTTTTATGTAAAAGTATAAAGTATATTTATCAAAAATAAAGTAGGATACTTTATTATAAAGTATGGTTGGCAACCCTAGTCTACACGTCTTAATCCTTTACGTAAACCATGCGATTATGCACCTTGTATCTAGGAGTTAAGGGTGGTAGAGCAGCCAGTAATTTCGTGCATATAATAGAAATCGTGAGGACATGTCGACGTCTAGCCACTCTGACGCGTTTGCGACATGCTTATTGTTCCTTCGTTTATAATTTCGTAGTATTGTGATATTTTTTTGTTAACCACGGATGTGGAAAAGGGCAAATAATGTGGCTTAAAACATTATCTTAGTTTGGATTGTATGCAATGTTGTATGCAAAATGTACCAAGTCAACTAGGAACTTGGATGGAATGCGGCTTCCCCGCCCGCACACCCGCCACCGCCTGCGGCTTCCCGCCCGGACCCCGCTCGCAAACCGCCACCGCCTTTTTGTGCGAGTGACGTCATATTTAACAGGTTCCTAGTTGGCTTGATGGTATCTGCGGGTTGGCCACTGTAACTACCTCACATCTCGCTACTTACTTCGAATTCACGACGCCACCGATAGATGGCGCTGAGTGCACGCTTCTATACAACATTCAATTCTGTATAGAAATCCTGAATCACGGTATCAAGATTCAGGAGACACATCGCTATACATATAGACAACCATTGGGACATAGCGGCAGGCCCCTTTAGACATATCACCCGCTAAGTGGAAAATCTTTCCTTTTGTGCTAATCCACCATAAATGTTTTCCATTGTAAAAAATTTGGCATCGCTCTCGCTCATCGTACGAAACGCAGCTGTATAGCTACTTTACGCCGATCTTCCATGAAAGGGAATGAGCTGCAGTCAATTTGCTGCAGCTTGGCACCACCAATTAATATTTATAGGTCATATATTTTTTAACATACCTATCCCTCGGGATTAGGTAATAGTCAGTTCCTGTATACACGGCGACACGGTTCACCACCTGTCACGTTAGGTTCTGACTATCTAGTGAGACGTGGGCTTTGAGTTGGTTAAGACCTCCACAATGTGGTGGTGTATGGCCACTCAAGCCTCTGACTACCCCCGAACGGGGATAAAAGTCGTGACGTTACAGTACATTACATATTTTTTTTTTATCAATATCTCCTGACGAACACACCCACTGTATGGTCACAAACTAAGCGACACTTGTTCTATGGCAGCCATACAATGGACTGGGGAATACCAGTGACACCCAGACCAGGCAGTTTCCGAAATTTGCCTTTGACGGGAATCGAACCCACAACCACCCGATGCGACAAGCGGTCGTCAAAGACGGACCCGTTAGCGTGGTTGGCGCGGAGGCGACTTTCACGCTGCAGGTCGTAGGTTCGATTCCTACCCGTGACATGCATTTGTGTGCATGAACATGTCTGTATGTGCGGAGTCTGGGTGTATATGTATATTAAGTATGTATTTACAAATAAAAAGTAGTATATGTAGTAATATCAGTTATCTGGTTTCCATAGTACAAGCTCTGCTTAGTTTGGGATCAGGTAGCCGTGTGTAAAAAATGTCCCAGGATATTATTGTTATTATATTATTTGAGATTTGAGAAAAGAGTTGCTGAGAAAAAAGTGCTAAGTTTATAAGTAGGTACCAAACAAGTCTCAAAGTACCCTCAAATCAAACAAACGTAGAGACCGCAGACAGTGCTACAGACTGGATAAAATTTAATAAACCCGACGTTGCCTGATAAAAATTCACTGAGACATACGCCATGAGGAATTAAATGTAATGGAATCAAATGATGCGAGACTATCCGCGCTCCAGGAACCTCCTTGGGGAGAAGTGTACTTGTGTGAAGATTTTCATTTGTGTTTTATGAGGACTGTTTGTTTTTGACACAATAATTCTAAAGGTCTATTTCAGAATCGTCAGATATCTTTTATCCATCAGATAAATATAGTGTTTAGACAGATATTTTATGGAAAACCTGTCAAAATGCTATATTTATCTGGTGGATAAAGGTTGGCACTCATCTATCAACTCGGCACCCGACCAGCACAGCCTCGCCGCTCGGCGTCCACTCGTTGTCGACAGGTGGTCCGCGGGCGGACGCTGCTTTTACACCATAAACGTCACGTGATTAACCAGTGGACCGCGCGTGGTCAACGAGTGAACGCCGAGTGGTCAGCGCGTGGTCCACCTATTTCCGGTTCAGTTATTGGATGCCGAACGACGAGGCGGTGCTGATCGGGTATGACGATTGCGAAACAGGTCTTAAAGAGATAATCTTCCAACCTTCCTATATGACTTGGCTTTTATAATTTTAAGCTTTATTTTGTCTTTTATTTATAAAGGTTTATAATAATAATAATAATAATATCCTGGGACATTTTTTACACACGGCTACCTGATCCCAAACTAAGCAGAGCTTGTACTATGGAAACCAGATAACTGATATTACTACATATACTACTTTTTTATTTGTAAATACATACTTAATATACATATACACCCAGACTCCGGACATACAGACATGTTCATGCACACAAATGCATGTCACGGGTAGGAATCGAACCTACGACCTGCAGCGAGAAAGTCGCCTCCGCGCCAACCACGCTAACGGGCCCGTTAGCCGTTTAGCCGTTAACTTGTCCGAAGCGAACCGAACCAGTGCAGGAACCGCTCAAACTAGATGGGGCGGGTATATTAAGGTTTAGATTAGGTACTTGGTGGGATTAGCGGGATAAGTAATCCTTTGATTTTTTACCTACTGTTTTAAGGTCTTCCCCATTTAGGACCATATTAATAAATCGATCTCAAGATTGAGAACTAACTTAAGATGCTGTTTTTGACAGATGCTCCATACATTAAACGTCAAAACAGCATCTTAAGATCGATCTCAACTTTGAGATAGATTTATTAATACGGGCCTTAGTGCGTCTAGATGCCTCGCATGGCTCATCCAAGCAATGATGTTATGACGTTAAATGCATTATTATTTGTATGCGTTCGGACGTAAAAACTGAGTGCTCGGGCATGCGCCTGTTGTAGGTGCACCCGTTTCACGATATATGAAAGAAAATGAATGGAAATGACGAAATCCTTTTCCTCTGCTTTGACCCATCTTTCCTGATAACGGCCGAGGTATTTGCCTTTCTCTGATAGCCTGAGCATCACTGGTAGCGATCTTGCTTACTTTCAATACATTGCTAGGAATCTCTGTGAAGGTAGAAACTACTTCATACTTTGAAGGTGGTAGTCAAGCTGTAGCCAATTGACTGCAGCTCATATACGGGCTGGCTCGACCGGGGTAGTACCACCCTCTCACAGAAGATCGGCGTAAAGCAGCTATTACAGCTGCGTTTCGTACGATGAGAGAGAGCCGAAAGCCCAACCCCCCTCCCCCTCCCTCCATCCCACTCCCCTTCAGGTTGGCAATGTGTATGCATCTATAGGCTACGGTAACTGCTTAACATCAGGTGGGCCGTGCGCTTTTTTTCCACCGCAGTCCTATAAAAAAAAAAACAAATCTATTATATATATATCTAAAGGAGTGGCCTCAGCAAAAGGTTCAGTTCACCGACTGCGCAAGATCTAAGGTATAATGTGTTCCCGCTTATCGTGCGGGGACATGCAGTCTGGTGCTTGTAGCGACAGCAGACACATCTACATTCACTTTTTATATATTTCCCGTTAATTTAGGAGAAATAAATGGGGGACTACAATGTATTTATAGTAAGGCAATACTAACTATAGGTTAACTCGGAGAGATAGACAAGAGTCGTCACGCTATGGGTGCCTGAAAATGGGCGTCGTCGCCGAGGCAGGCCCAGGAAACGTTGGCGTGACCACCTGGAAGCATTTCGTAACAACTGGCCAGAAATAGTCACTGACTAGGGATGGGATGTTCTCGATAACATTCTCACCCTCGGAAACTTAATCGTGAGAATTTTCGAGAATTTATCTTCTGAAGCATGTTAAACTTGGCATAAACCTCATTAAACATGCAAGTATGGTGGTTTTAATTGCTTTTAAGATTGGAAGTTAGGATAACGTCACCCAAAATAAAGGTTCAAAAAAATTCTCACAAGTAAGTTTCCGAGTAAGTTTTCGAGGGTGAGAATGTTCTCGAGAACATCCCATCACTATCAATTACAGAGAATACTGGAGAGTTGTAAGGGGACCTTTGCCCAGCAGTGGGACAACGTAGGTTAGAAAAACAAAGACTACTACTCAAATTAAATAAATAAATGTAATCAACACACAAACTGTATGGTCCGAAACTAAGCAACTCGTGTACTATGGCCATACAATGGACTGGGAGCGTTCCCAGTAACACCCAGACGGCTCTCTTAATCATCTACTTCACGCTGATCTTCTGTGAGAGGGTGGTACTACCCCGGCCAAGCCAGCGATATATGAGCTGCAGTTGTTATTATTTAGATAATAATAACCATTAATGGTACCATTAATGGTAATAATAACCAGGTTTTGAAATTGAAGAGAGCCATTTATGGACTTAAACAGTCCTCTAGGGCCTGGTATCAGAGAGTAAATGATTATTTGGTAAATTTGGGTTATAACAAGTCAAAGTATGAACCATGTTTATTTACTAAGTATGAAGGTAGTGTTAAAATTATTATAGCGTTATTTGTTGACGACTTTTTTGTTTTTTCTAATTGTACTACGGCTACTGACCAATTAGTAGATGAATTAAGTAGTAAATTCAAGATTAAGAATTTAGGACAGTTAAGAAAATGTTTGGGCTTAAGAGTAAATATTAATCAAAATGTAATAACAGTTGATCAGGAGCAGTATGTAGAACATTTATTAAAAAAATTTGGTATGTCACAAAGTAAGACCGCTGAAACTCCTATGGAGACAAATTTAAAATTAGAAAAATCTCAAAATGTTTCTGAAGATTATCCTTATCAACCACTAATAGGTAGTTTGATGTACTTGGCAGTGTTGACCCGGCCAGACATTGCATACAGTGTTAGTTTTCTAAGCCAGTTTAATAATGCTTATGATGAGACGCACTGGAAGCATGCAAAAAGGGTATTAAAGTATTTAAAACGTACAAAAAATTATGGTCTTGTATTCTCCAAAGATAACTCTTCTATTGAAGGTTTTGTAGATGCTGACTGGGGTTCAGATATAAATGATAGGAAATCATTCTCTGGTTTTTGTTTTAAATTGTCAAATACAGTAATTTCTTTTGAATGTAGAAAACAAAGGAATGTCGCCCTTTCCAGCACTGAGGCTGAATACATTTCAATGTCTGAAGCAAGAAAAGAAGCTATCTATTTAAAAAAATTATTGAGTGAAATCCTAGGAAAGTCGGATCCAATTGTATTATACAATGATTGTCAAAGTGCTCAAAAACTAGTATTGAATCCAATTTTCCATCGCAGATCAAAACATATTGATATTAGGTATCATTTTGTAAGAGAGGCGGTGTCTAATAATTTTGTTAAAATAGAATATTTAGAAACTGCAGAAATGCCAGCAGATATTTTGACCAAAAGTTTAGGGGCAGTTAAACATTATTACTTTTTAAAAAAGCTTGGTATTTCGCCTGTTTCTTAGTTCTAATTATTAGTTATATGATTGTTAGTTGATTTTGTTAAGCGGAGGTGTTATTATTTAGATAACAAACTCCTTAACAATAATATATGTAGCAACCTCTATTCACTTGTCTGTGGAACTTACAATAAACGTCAGTTGGTAATAGATATCCGTACGTTTTATTTACAGCAGTCAATTGGCTACAGCTTAGCGCTACCAGTGCTACCACTATGGTTAGGTCCCTAATAATAAAATAGATTTAAATGTAGCACCAATTTTACATGCTAACGGTACCTTGAACAAATATACGTCGTATTATCGGTGCATCTCGTACATTTGAAATATTCATACGCTAACTAGAAAGCATTAATGTTCAATGAAGCTTTATCGTACGAAGCTCGGCTCCGCGCGGCCCGTTCAGTTGCCAATTTGCAAATTGATAAAACGAATGGTATGCCCATGGACCAATTACTAAGGGGACTGGCCCTAAGCAACTCGGCCGAGTGGTCGGCCTAGTACTAACATCGACATAAAACGAAGCGAGTAGTTCAACTATTTACCGGTAGATAGAACAATGAAAATGAAAAAACAATAACTACGTTTTTTTTCATACATATATCTTATAAGGGCACCTCTTTCTTCAGTCTTTACTCTGTGGGTATGCCATTTCTTTGTTCTGATTTGGATTTTGATTAAATAGGTTTTGTGGTGGATTATGGACTAAATCCCCTCGCATTGAGGGAATACGCTCGTGCCGGCCTCGCATCTCTTTACAATTGTCCATTGCGAAACCACAGGGTCCTAAATCACTTAACCATTGAACTGCCATTGTCATTGAGCTAGTGATCGGCCTTCTGATTTGTCGGTTGATTTTGAGCAACCAATCAGAGGCTCGATCACTATAGCAGCTCAATGGCAATGGCAGTTCAATGGCTAAGCGACTTAGGGCCCTCCCTGGTCTATTATCTTCGTGAATTCTTCGGCCTGCAAGTTGTCGGCTATGGGACTGCTAACAGATGGCCGACAATATGCCGTCCGCCAAGAGTTTGCGATTTACAATGAAGAAGTCACGTAGATAATACCAGTGATCAGTGGTTTCGCAATGGACAATTGTTAAGAGACTCGGGGCCTAAGAGTAGGATATAAAAAGAGCTTATTATCATTAGATCATGTTGTCACCCTTTTACATAGTTTTTTGTCTAACTATGTTGGCAAACAAGCGTACGGCCCTCCTGATATTTAGCAGTTGCCGTAGCTTGTAGATGCTTGTAATACCAAAGGCATCGCTCGCACGTTGCTGACCTGAAGGGTAGTAGGACAGAACGAGCAGCTGTCATAGCCACTTTACGCCGATCTTCTGTGAGAGGGTCTAACCCCGGTCGAGCCAGTCCATCTTGGCTTGTACAGCTGCCAAAAAAATGTTCTCATGAAAATTACTTTTCGTAATCGTAGATTTTGTTAAGCTAGATACAACAAACCCACAATTTCAAATGTAACACGTATTTAAAATGTGTGCCGAGTACACCCCTCATATTCAGGGGTACTTAATAAATAAATTAACGGAATAAGCTTAGTCATTCGTTCGCATTCATTAATTAAGATCACACGCGGAGCCTTAAACCAATCTTCAGAACAATTGGCTTCATACTCGAGAGTATAGTGACCATGATTCAGGGAAAAGTTGGATAAACATATTTTTACTTTTTCTTTTTTATCTGCTGCTCTGAGATATAATTCCTTTTTTTTAAACCGACCAATACCTACCTATCCCTCGGGATTAGGTAATAGTCAGTTCCTGTATACACGGCGACACGGTTCACCACCTGTCACGTTGGGTTCTGACTATCTAGTGAAACGTGGGCTTTGAGTTGGTTAATACCTCCACAATGTGGTGGTGTATGCCACTCAAGCCTCTGACTACCCCCGAACGGGGATAAAAGTCGTGACGTTACTTAAACCGACCAGAATTAAAATCAGAATATTATGCTTTATTTTTGTGAACTGAATTTGTTAGTATTTGTATAGGACCAGCCGTTATGGAAAACGTTGGGGGAGGCCTTTGTCCAACAGTCTATCAGCTGAAATTATGATGTTGATAAAGGTAAGTACCTAATCGTTAAAAGTGTCACTAAGGAAATAATTTAGTAAGACCCACTAAACTTTTCCGCGTTTCTATAAAAGTATTGGAATGTTTGCATCCTATCAATGTTAAGACGCCTGCGGCTGCAGGAAATCCAGTTTAACACAAAAACTGTAGGAATATCCGATATAAAAATATCAGCGAATAAAAATCAAACGGCCATCCAAATTCATGAAAAGTTGTTTTTTTTCCTGAAATACAAAAAAACTTAGTCACCCTACACCTAAGAAAACAAGACGTGTATTACTCTTACTCAAACTTTTGTATAGAATCTGTGGAAAGACGGGCGGGGGTGGGAGGAGGGGTGCGGGGGGGGGGGTAGTCGGGGGTGCTAATGATAACACACTCACACACCATTTCTTTTGTTATCTGCCACAGTTACGACCGCCCAAGTGGATGCTTTGTCAAAATGCTTTTGAAAAGTTTGTTGCGAAATTCCGTTTGAAATTACATTTACATATTTGAGATTTTTGAGGGGATTGTAGCTTGGAAAACCTTCAAATCCAACCCGATCCTTGGGCTCCGAGTCGCTTAGCCATTGAACTGCCACTGTAGCGTTTTGCCATTCTGACCGGCCCTCTGATTGGTGGGTTTAGTTAGTTTAGTTTCAATGGCTGAGCGACTCGGCGCCTTCGTAATTCTGACCACTAATGTATTCAATAGCGAGTGTATGTTTGTACCAATTAAAGACATAACCAAGGAATAGGGAGCCTGCCCTTTGAATAGCGGAGGAGGAATGGGAAATGAATTAGGGCCTCCGCAGACTTGCTACTTTTAGCATCGGCGATCGGCGATTTTGATGCTGCGTCTCGCTCGTTCGCGCTCGAAGAAACGCGACGCAGCATCAAAACAATTGCAAAATCGCCGGTCGCCGATGCTAAAAGTAGCTAGTCTGCGGAGGCCCTTAGGATCCCCACATACTCCCACCACTGACTCCTGTAAACTTGGATGGACAGTGGTGTCCAACACGCCGTTCGCCTGTCTGTCTATCTGTGTATTTTCGTATTATGATTCTCAAATTTTTACATCCAACCCACTATAACTGCAGCTGCCGGCACTGGTCGGCGCTAGCCGTCGACATGTCGATAGCTACTGCCGAACAACGTCGGCGGGTGCTGACGGCTAGTGCCGACGGCTAGTGCCGACCAGTGTCGACAGCTGTAGTTGGGTCTGTCGACGGCAAAGTGCCGCTAAAGCTATGGTACCTCCAATAGCGGTGCCATCTTATAACGGCCGCAATATAGCGGCGAATGACGTCACTAGAACGTTGGCTATGTAAACTAAATGGCGCGGATTCTTAGAGAGCGGTATTAGAAACCGTTGTTTACATAGCCAATGTTCTAGTGACGTCAATTACGGCCGCTGTGTGACGGCGCCGCTGTCGGAGGAAACCATAGCATTAGGGTGCGTTTCCTTTGATGCGGAGCGGCGGACTGTGATTGGCCAACTGTGATGGGCCAAGAGCGGAATGGAGATTTCGAGTACTGTGATTGACCAATTCACGGTCCGCTCCGCTCCGCTCCGCGTGAGTGGAAACGCACCCTTAGTCACGGATGTCAGGATGTTGCAACCTATATAATAATAGCCTTTGCAAACAACTAGAGAGATGTCAAAAGTGACAGCTAACGCATGTGTCAACGTTGAACTCATGGCCGTAAGGGCGATGGCACTGCGGTAGGTCTAAGAAAGTATACCTCTCACGCTAAGAATAGGTGAAATGGGTGAATAACCTTTGTCTGCCCCTTTGGAGAATATAGGCATAATAGAGGGTACCTAATTTTTATAATGAAGGTATTATTCCAGTGTAATTAAAACATCGCTCGCAAAAATTAAGAAGACCTACGAGATAATTTCCAAAAATCCCGCTAGACAAAAACAATCCCCCCTACCCTCTTCCAGCAAGACGTGGCAACAATGCTTAATAATGGTTTCGTGAATTCGCAATACATTCATTAGGCGCTTTTGTTCCAATATTTTGAGGGTAGACAAAAATTATAACATACAGTGTATTGTGAGTCGGGGGAGGTGGCGCGGAATAAGTACCGAATTGTTGTAGGATTGGCACGTGTTCGAATTACAACTTAAATGTTGAATTTGGAATTCTAATATTTTTTGTTTCCTTTTTTGTTCGTAAGTTATGTGCTCGAATGATAATTTAAATTTAGAATTTGGAATAAGTAGTTATACTTATCAAAAATTTTACAGTTTTATTTTAAATGCGATTCTACTTCTAAACAACGATAATTTTTCTGAGCAGTAAACTGGCCAATCAAGGCCCTCGTAGGACCGTATTTATTGTATAACAATTTTTTTTTATCATTCAGTGGATAAAATAAAGCGTACGACCACTCTTTCAAGAGTGACTTACTGAGAAAAGAGATCCAGTATGTAACAACAAAGTGCCAAAATATAGGTTAGCCAGCTTACAATTTTAAAAACCATTCCTAGGAACAAAAATATGATTTGTAATGCCAGTGTAAGTCCATCGTAACTTTCCATAAATGTGAGGTTTATCTTTAAAAGGTACAATAAAATAGTCATAGTTAAAAAAATACAGTGTGACACCCCTATCGTATCGCGAGATTTATCCGCGGCGCGGCGCCACCCGCTAATGCTGAATAAATACCGGCCCACAGGGCGCCCTCGATCCAGTTCACGCCACAAACAACCTTTATTTGTGTCACACCTTGCGAGACGTATATTTTTTTAATTTCCACGGGATTAAAAAATCCCCCCTCCCCCTCCCGCCATCCCCTCCTCCCCTTCAGATCGGCAAATTGCGAGCAATGCCTTTGGTATTGTAAGCATCTATAGGCTACGGTTACTGCTTACCATCAGGCGGGCCGTACGCTTTTTTGAAAGAAAAAAAAAAAGGAACATACCTACAATTTGAATTGAGAATGTCTTCGTTTTTTGGAGTCCGTTAAAAATGCTACTTAGAAAAACTATAGGTAAGTATGTCAAGTTAATGCTATTATACTTACATTTTAATCTTTGTTATCTTATCTATAGCAATGAATCTAGAAGAATTCTTTAATATTCACCTTGTCCGCAAGTGAAAATCTACGGATTTTCGGAATTCAAACTGATTTAGTTCTGCTATTCGATAACAGATGGCGTTAGTAGTAACGATTCAAAATTTATTTCACAAAAAAAGTGTGCTAAGGTTTCTTCACGATGACGACCGCTTAGTCTATTACTTAACTTCAGTGTAGGCTATTGGTTCTGCACTGCGTGGGTTGATTCCAGAGTTGCAAAAAAACAGGAAATTTTAAATGAAAACTGATTAAAACGTGTTTAAATCATTGTTTAAAACATTGATTTAAATCAGAAGGAATAAATCACCGCGTTTAAAACATGTTTTAAATGATTAAAACATGTTTTAAAATCGGTGTTTAAAACAAGGTGATTTTTTCGAACAACACTGGTGATTCTCATCTGGTAAATAAAATACAGATTTTAATATTTGTATAAAATTACCTATAAATATGGCCAGACGTACCTACCTACTCCAACTGTATGGTCCCAAACTAAGCAACGCTTGTACTATGGCTACCATACAATGGACTGATGGCAATCCCAGTGTCACCAAGACCACGGCAAATTAGGTACATTCAGTTGGCGTGTTCAATATTTTTTTTGACGCAGTAAAAAAAATACAGCTTATAACTCTTAGAGATCCTGATATCATCTTACAACGCTTATTAAGCCGTCAACATGTCAAAACACTGTATCTATTGTTTCAATACAGATAATCTGAAGATCATTGTTGCAGTCGTAGATAGACTTGTATCGTTAATTGGGATGGTACCATTGATGTATCATAATAGCAGATATGGTACGCCCTAACATTGCAATCACTATAGTCTGATTTTTAATTAGACGAAGTGGGCTGACAGGTTCTTATGTCACTTTTCAATATAAATAGAACAAATAAGGTTGAAATTCGAACTTTTCAGCTGTCAGTTGGCTTCGTCTAATTAAAAATCAGACTATAGACTTGTGCTCAGCGCACTACACGCAGCGAAATTCACGCATCTGTGGGGCTAATATGTCAAGATGACACCAACAACTGACAACTTAAAGAGAACATTATTTAAATTTCGTTTATAGAACTAACATAATAGTGACGCCATGCAATGCCAATGCAATTAATTTTTCTCTACCTTTCTTAGCATTTCCGCTAAATGTCTGTAAAATAGTCACACAATTTACGCCATTCGTGACAGTTTCACGGTAGCGATTCTGCTGGAGGGTCGGAAAAATGAATTGCTTTTGCAGAATTGCTGCAACGTTGCATAGTGTCGCTATTAGCCCCGCTGTTGTCAAACTCTCAATAGGAAAATCAACTTAAAGGCATTTTGATACGCATTATTCACCAAAAGATGAGCCGTATTGGCAATAGCGACATGTTTTCAATATTATTTTCCGTGAACAACTGAGTCATACTATGACAATGTGTGGCATACTATTTTGGACAGTCACATGTATCCCTCTTTCTTGGTAATGTCTTTGGATGGTACGTTTTTTGTACCTATCTATGTTTGGTGATTGGCCTTTTTGATTTTCAGTACCTACCTATTGTATTGTAAAGCATACGAGAGTAATATTTGACAGGTATTTAACGGACTTAAAAAGGAATGTTCTCTGATTCCACTGTATGTTTGTATGTTATGTGCGCGTTCAGAAACTAATCGACCGATTTAATGATTCATTCACTGTAGGTAATCTATAGAAAGGTTCTAGTAAGTAATTGTAAAATAGTAGCTCAAAATGTTGAGAAAGTTATTATGGACTTACACTGGCTCTACAAATCACTTTTGCTCCTAGAAATTATTTGTAAATCCAATGTACTGGATAAAAATAGAACACAGAACAGAACATTTTTTTTACAGAAATTTTGACTCCACAAGCCATCCTTGCACTAAAGGAATATAAATAATGCATTCATTCTATTATTTGGAGTCGGTGCCAACTTCCATATTAGGACATAGTTGGCTTCAACTGCAAATTTTAAATTTTCAATTTTAATATTTGGAAGCCCGTCATTATTTATGGAGTTAAGGATTGTTTTGGAGTCGGTTATTTGTAAAATAACTTTTTGAACTAGAGTAACTTCAGCTTTAGGAATTGTAAAGTTGAAGTGACGGCTCGCAGAAAATCAGTGTAGTATTTTTTTCTTTAATCATAGACATTACAAACATTTTTTTAATAATAGTGTCGTGACGAGTAAGTGAGATGTAAGTAAATACCTACCTAAGCTTCATGGTTTGGAGTTTTGTATACTTTTTATGAAGTCATTCAATTCGAAATTTGAATTGAAAAAAAAAATACACGCGTCCACTGACACGTCTGCGTCTGCCAGCAAAAAGCATCGATTCTAGAACGAGTTCTCGATTTAAAATCGAATAATGGGCAGGATGTGGTCGTCGCGTCCGAACGCACATGTATCTACTACAAAGATACAATTACAAAAACTGTTTAATCGCTTTTATTTTTGATACTGTAAAGTTGAAAATAGAACAGCAATTAGTCCGTGTAACGGTAAATATAATGTGGCAAGGTCGCGTGCGTGCAAATCGATTATCGAAAGGATAAACGATTAGCGTGATTGGAGATCACGGGGTCAGTCCGAAGATATGCCACCTGCGCTTAATAAAGACGCTTGATGAACGTAAATTGCGTCCAGTGGTTTATGTAGTTAATTTAAAATGTACAATTAGGTACCTACTTACCTAGATTACGCAGGTTATAACTTTACCTATTAGGTTCGTACATCTAAACTTAATCGAAAAATATCTTCCTTTTCTAAGTATATATATTTTTCTAAAATTAAAATTTACGTACGTACAAGACTATACTTCCAAAAGCGATGTACTACTTACCTATTAAAATTATGCTTAAATCTCCGATACTGTTAGGTAAAGCATCCTAGTTGATATAAAGTAAATAGCTAGTTGCACGTCGGTATCGTCGGACCGATCGCGAGTTGTTGCTTGCGTTCAAGCTATAACGTCATACTGAATCGTTCCCACGGAGTCTGCCCATCACTCTTCTTTAACTAACGTTGGTAATACAAACAAAGGAATATCAACTTTATAGAACCGACTGCAAAATTTAAATCTATTTGCCAGTTTCAAGATTATGTTAAGCATAAACAGTTCGAATTTTAAAATTCGTACTTTTTGTCACAATCGAATGAAATTAAACCGAATGATGTGTGATGTTAGAGTTCATTTTGTAACGACGGTTGAGTCAGCGTATCGAATGTGTACTTTGTATTTAAATATTTTAGTGAATCATGCGCATTCGTGTGTGTAATGATGTTTTTATGATCGATTTGGACTAGCCAAGGGGAGATTTAAAGGTAGGTTGGTAGCTATTTTACCCTTTATTGATGGTAGAGCCAAGCTGCAGTCAATTGACTGCAGCTCATATATGGGCTGGCTCAACCGGGGCAGTACTACCCTCTCACAGAATATCGGCGTAAAGTATCTTTACATCTGCGTTTCGTACGATTAGCGAGAGAGCCGGAAGTCCAACCCCCGCCCCTTTCCCTCCCTCTGTCCCACTCCCCTTCTGGTCGGCCACGTGCGAGCATCTATAGGCTACGGTAACAGCATAACATCGGGCGGGCCGTATGCTTGATTGTCACGGACGGACGGACGGACTGCATGACCTTACAAGGGTTCCATTCTTGTAGGTAAAAGTCTATGATAATAAAACACTTTTAATGATACAGATTTTAATACATTATGTAGTACAAAATATACTGCATTCGCTTCATTATGTATTCCATGCCCACTCCTTATCTAAATATCCACATAAATATCTTATCTACACAACTATCACATGAAACCTACTTTTTAATCCACCAGTATAACACGACCCTTATTTCCAACATTTTTTTACACGAACATTAAGATATTAAACTAATTGAAGGGTCTATGTGAATTGGTTCTTATTAAAAGTGTGTTAGTGTGGGTGCCGTTCTCTTGTTTGTACGTATGAATGTTTGTATGTGTGTGTTAATTATTGTCATTGAGTGGGCGGGGTCAGCGGTCGTATAGATGGCCCTCTATGACGAAGTCGTGACGTGTTGCAGTCATATAAGTGATTAAGAGAAATATAAAAATTACTAAAATGATGTTTGATCAAGTACTTAGATAAGGCTGTTGGGTTATTGAATCAAGTGGTGTTCTATTTTATACCTAAAAGTGGTATTTTCGTCCTTCCATTGGGTGTTGTTGGGATCTGTTACCCAAAATGGTCTGGAGGCGATATCATAACGCATGTTTCATTGTTTTAAATAATAAGAGATGCCCAGTTTACGGTAATACGACAATGTTGACATTGTTAATCTGTACACAAATTAGGCAAATAATTCGGCATATTGACAGTGACAAAGATGCTTTTTTTATTTTATTGAAGGTAGGTAGGATTCAGCGTGGCACACCAAAATTATCTTGCTTATAGGTGCGTCTAAACAAGCCGAGTGGCACACCCGGCAATCAGTTTTTACATCTGACCACGTAGACATAATGTCATAAAATTATACCTTGTGCGCGCCGCTCGTGTCTATTAGATGCAACCATTAAATGATGACATGACCCCTATTGATTAACCAACCTTTGTCCTTATATCATACAATATCATATTCTCCGGTCGTTTATCGAAATGCCCTATAATCATTTTTGTCAGCGACAGATACATGAATTGATTTACAATTGCCACAGCCCCCACACGACGGCTGACCGATTTAGATAAAACACGCTGTATAATACCGAACAAACTTATCACATAACACCATCCAAAAACCTTGCCACAAGAGTATCAACTTTAATAAGCGGAAAATAGAGCTCCAGAGTAATATTCGCTGGTGTAAATTTAAAGTGGTCGGTTGTATGCAAAATGGTTGCCTTAAGATATGTCGATGCAACAAATAGTATGTATAGGGTTAGGCAATTTGTCCACGACGCTACTCAAAAGAAACTGGTTACTAACTTAAATCACTAATTGGTTTCTAAAATGTAATAGCACTAGTATTTCTATGGCGGCTCGTACACGACGCTACTCAAAAGAAACTGGTTACTAACTTAAATAACTAATTGGTTTCTAAAATGTAATAGCACTAGTATTTCTATGGCGGCTCCTACACGACGCTACTCAAAAGAAACTGGTTACTAACTTAAATTACTAATTGGTTTCTAAAATGTAATAGCACTAGTATTTATATGGCGGCTCGTACACGAAGCTACTCAAAAGAAACTGGTTACTGACTTAAATAACTAATTGGTTTCTAAAATGTAATAGCACTAGTATTTCTATTGTGGCTCGTACACGATGCTACTCAAAAGAAACTGGTTACTAACTTAAATAACTAATTGGTTACTAAAATGTAATAGCACTAGTATTTCTATTGTGGCTCGTACACGATGCTACTCAAAAGAAACTGGTTACTAACTTAAATAACTAATTGGTTACTAAAATGTTATAGCACTAGTATTTCTATTGTGGCTCGTACACGATGCTACTCAAAAGAAACTGGTTACTAACTTAAATAACTAATTGGTTACTAAAATGTAATAGCACTAGTATTTCTATGGCGGCTCGTACACGACGCTACTCAAAAGAAACTGGTTACTAACTTAAATAACTAATTGGTTACTAAAATGTAATAGCACTAGTATTTCTATGGCGGCTCGTACACGACGCTACTCAAAAGAAACTGGTTACTAACTTAAATTACTAATTGGTTTCTAAAATGTAATAGCACTAGTATTTCTATGGCGGCTCGTACACGACGCTACTCAAAAGAAACTGGTTACTAACTTAAATAACTAATTGGTTACTAAAATGTAATAGCACTAGTATTTCTATGGCGGCTCGTACACGACGCTACTCAAAAGAAACTGGTTACTAACTTAAATTACTAATTGGTTTCTAAAATGTAATAGCACTAGTATTTCTATGGCGGCTCGTACACGACGCTACTCAAAAGAAACTGGTTAGTTATTAATTAGTGACAAGTAGTGCGACTGGTTTCAATAAACTTTTCTTCGCCACGTATATGAGTGATTGTCTTTTGTTTTTTCTTGTATGAAGGTGGATTATGGCCTGAATCCACCTCGAATCGAGGGGAGGCCCGTGCCCAGGAATGGAACATAATGGGTTAATTAATAATGCACGAGTACCAAATATTGCGATGTGATCAAATTAGTCCTCTGCCTATCCCTTCGAAGAATGCAGCCGTGATGATGATGACATGACCAAATAAGGCTAATTACAAAATTCTACTTAGAATTTCCGAATTACCGTACTTACTAAAGGAACGACGGCAATGTTAACTATAGTTAAGTTTAACGGTCTTAATTAACCTTGAATAACATTAACCGGGCGATTTCATCCTCACACGCTCCTTAACTGCACATTAACTTAATTGATAATAGATTCTCTTTGGTGAAATGGAACATTACTTGGCGGTAAATGAGCATCGTGACTTGGTTAGTTTTTTTAATTTGGTCGGGCATAGAGATCTTAAGAATCTGCTTTAAGTCTATATTTGTGGCATTATAGAGGTGTTTTGCCATAGCATAGGATCAACTGGCCCCGAGTCTCTAAAACGACCAGAAAAACCAGTGGTTTCACAATGGTCAATTGTTAAGAGACTAGGGGCCCAGCTCTTCCATCAGTTGTAACAATCTTGTTTCTATGGCAATCAGTACCTATAGTATAAGTAGGTATAGATATTTTGGTCTCCCGCTTTGCAACGGAGGGAAGTGGAAAATCTCATCCAACTGCTATCCTTTCTTTTGATTAAATTCGTGCGGGTTTCAAGACAACTTAGCTTTTCCCCGGGACTCGTCGAGGGTCAAACCTTGGTGTCATTGGACACCATTGTCGATCCTGGTTTACAGGATTGACAGTAGTGGGAGTGTGTGGCGGGCCTTGGATACCATTGTCGATCCTGGCTTACAGGATTAACAGTGGTGGGAGTGTGTGGCGGCCCTAGTTCTATAAAAAAGCATAGGATCTACTTAGGTATTTAAAAATCAGAAACTTTGAGTGTTCTTTGTGTAATTTTTACAAAATTTTCCGAGAGTTTTGAACTTTTGAGTATCCACTTTATCCTAATTTAGCTGAATGCTACCGATATTAGACAATATCAATCCCATACAATTTAATTCCAATATCAGACACATCAAATCTCCAAGTACCCACTCGATACTAACTCAAACTAAAACACTCGAGCGATCCCGCCACTCGATAATCGGTTCTAATCGATACATCGGTAGGTGTCTGGCGAATTATCGAATCGAATAGAATATATTAATACGTGAGAACGGGCCGAGTTAGTTTGGAGATGCCTGCCGTTCTAAATCAGTGCAACAATGCCGCTCTGGCTTGCTCTGATTCCCTCGTAGGTGTACGTGAGAATTGTGTGGATAAGACGATAGTTATAATTTTATTGGAAAATATACTTTAAACTATATGGGATCACTTTTTGTCCGTCTGTCTGTCTATCCAGACGTGCACACTGCGTAGGCCCAACCGATTATGTTAGTGTACCGATTCTAACAGTAAGGTACCTTTTATAGCGTAGAATAAGAGCATTGGAAGGGTTTGGTAAATTGTACCTCTAAGGAGCTAAAGTAAGGTTTGAAAATTTATATGGGGATCCCAATTTTTCTGAAGCCGGAGACTCGAAAATTAGTATTAAGACTATATATTACAAATATAATTCCCAGCGTTTTTGATAATTTAACCCCCAAAGGTGTAAAATGGGGTGTGAAAATTTGTATAGGGTCGCAATTTTTCGAAGCTAGAGACATAACATTTTGTATTAAAATACTTTTCGACGGTTATGAAAATGCCACTCCTATTTAGTTTGTACCGAAGCCTCAGGGCGCGAGTCCTACTCGCACTTGTCAAGTTTTTGTCTTACTTCAATGTCAGATCCACGCTACTCCCATCGTCCATAGGAGACGCGGACAGTAGACATGACAAAGTCCGTTTGGATCGGCTTATCTCTCACTGCGCATTTCCTGCTCTGCCGCGGCGAGCGTGCGTCTGCGCTGCACCATGCAAGCATACTGCTTATAACTATACTATGTCTTTATGTGCTATTACCGCTTATCGGAGTATTGAGAGATCAATTCTAGGACGATTGGACTATAATCGTTAGGAAATTTGTGTTTAAAATAGATGCAAAGCACCTCTTGGTTTTTTTAAATCTTTGTGCGAATCATAATTTCATTATGATTCAACCAGGGTAGTACCACCTTCTCTCAGAAGATCGGGGTAAAGCAGCTATTACAGCTGCGTTTCGTACGATGAGTGCCCAGAGAAGTCCAACCGAAAGAAAAACCGGCCAGGTGCGTGTCGGACTCGCACATAAAGGGTCCGTATCACCGTAGACTATAAAGAAACATCCCCAAAAATAGTGTTAAAGTCTTTTGTATGGAAACCGAACATAAGACAGTAAAAAAAACAAGTTTTTTGTAAAGACCTCCTTTATTTAAAAAAATAATTTAATTTTTTGTATTTGTTGTTGTAGCGGCAACAGAAATACGGTTCGTGGGATGCACCCGCTGACAGACGGACAGGCAGACAGACGGACAGCGGAGGCTTAGTCATAGGATTCCGTTGGCGCCCTTTGGGTACGGAACCCTAAAAATAAATTGCGTTTGCAGAATCGCTATGTAGCGTAACGATCCTCACACGAGCTCAATATTTATTCGCCCTCACTATAACAAATTTGCCTCACGTTCCCTCCACAATCCGCGATGGCGATCCAGATCCAATTCGCTCATCCCGTCGGCTTGCGCACGCGCACTCGCTCAAGCGCTCGTGACTCTCACGGACATTTTATTACCATAATTTAAAACAAATATCTGATTGTGTGTACCGGGCATTAAAGTGTTAGGGCAAGGCTTAGGGATGTGTTAGGGATAGCAACTATATCGGGAGTAAAGAATGATACCTTTTTTATTAATGGTGGTAAACAAGCGTACGGCCCGCCTGATGTTAAGCAGTTACCGGACCCTATCATCATCAGCCAAAAGACGTGCACTGTTGGACGTTGCCAACCCCAAGGGTTTCCTATAGATGCTTGCAATACCGAAGGCATCGCTCACACGTTGCCGACCTGATGGGGGGAATGGGAGGGGGATTAGGCTTCCAGCTCTCTAACTCATCGTACGAAACACAGCTGCAATTGCTACTTTACGCCGATCTTTTGTGAGAGGGTGGTACGACCCCGGTAGAGCCAGCCCGTAGCTGAGCCGTGAGCTGCAGGCAATTGTCTACAGCTTAGTTTTAGTCCCCCCCCTCCTTTCCCCTTCCTGCCCCACCCCCCTTCAGGGTGCGTGCGACCGATGCTTTTGGTATTGCAAGCATCTATTAGCTAGGCGGGTCGTCAAAGTCAAAGTCAAAGTCAAAGCGTTTATTTTGTTTAGGCCTACGGGGGCACTTACAAATTGTCATTTTACATTTTTTCCTTAAATTCTACTGCCGGATCGGAAACGCGACCTCGACTGAGAAGATCCGGCAAGAAACTCAGCGGGCTTGTCTTTTTTACATTGTTTTTTTTTTAATCGCTACTAATCGTACGCTTATTTACCACCTTAGTGAAATAAAAATAACTAATGGGGCACTCTTGTGTATTTTTTAAACAAATTTCTTAAGTTTAAGGCTGGAGCCGCATTTTGTGCGCCCTCTGACCGGTGAAGTTGTTACGGCCACTGTGGCCAACAACCTAGTCATTAAAAAAAATCTTAAGTAAACAGGTATGTATTCTTAGCTGAAGTAACTGCCAAGTTACCTCAGTTCAATATAAGTAAATATAATAGTCTGTGACACTTCGCACCCTGTTTCTTTGTCTGCTAGCCCTGGCAGGTCCAATAAACATTCCCGCCGCGAGTCACGGTGCGGCCATCACAGCACACATGCTGCGGCGCTCACACCGCCGCGCGCCGTGTGTGCAGCCGGCCTTATACACCAGGAGGTGGAGGCGAGCCTGGAAACAGAAAAACGTAACGAAACTAAACTGATAAAAGGAACTGAAATTAAAAACTGAATTGATTAACTCTTATAACGGTAATGAATATTCATCCCTTTCAAACAACAGGTCTAGCGCACCAATATAAAGGGAGTGATCCATTGGCGCGCAAAACCGCCGGTACGCCAACGAACTCGCGAGTCAAAGGTCTAAACCGCCATTAAGCACCTAAAAGTCTGCAGACTTTAAAACCGGAGGGCGGCTTGAACCACTCTGATACCTGGTAGGCCACTAACCATACGATAAGAAGAAAAAAAAAGAAGGTATAAAATGTCATTGGATCTTCATATTGAAGACCCACTCACACCAGCCCCTCTAGACAAGTGGCATGAACGCTAATCGAATAGAATAGAATAGACTTCACAATGTACGGAAATGTCAAACGTCGCTATGTAGATCAACAACAAGTTGCTATGTAGATCACGTGATGTATGTCATTTCCACACATGAAGCGTAGCGATTTGTAGAAACGCTTGTAGACGAAGCCAACTAGAGGGCAGGGGTACATTAGCTTGTACTTATACTTATCGGGAAGCTAAAGTACACCCCAACTCCTAGACCACACCTCGCATCGGTGTCTTAGCCGATACAAGTGTTTCGTGCGGCATGCCCGAGGCGCGGGATCGCGGACGCAATCTTTATAAGGTGGTAAAACATATATTTAATGCTAAACGTCCAACACGACCGTTTTGTGAGAAACGGTGCCGGCGCGATCTTTACACTTGCACGCGGATTAGAATATGGGCATAGGAATGGGAATATTATGAGCAATAGAATACGTCCCTGTTGTTCGAATAACAAAGGCCGGGGCAACACTAGTAAGACACGTAGCTATTACAGCTGCGTTGTGATACGAGTGAGAAAGTTGGAAGCCCAAATCTAAAGGCTATGGTAACTGCTTAATATCAGGCGAGCCGTACGCTTGTTTACCACCTTAGCCTCGCCATACACGGACTGCTTGTAGCTGTCGGAACGGACAGCTCTAGAGCAGTTGGTTGCAGTCGACCGCATCGACAGCCCGCCGACTGCTACAGCTACAGCTACAGCTACGACTGCGACAGCTACAAGCAGTCCGTGTATGGCGAGGCTTAGTAACATAAAAATACACTATTTAAGTCTGAGGCTATATCGAAATACAAGTGCAAAATATTTTTATTCGCATAGATAAAAAAAAAAGTATGAATAGTCACCGGAATAGTCAATCTGTCACCGGTTCGGGATGCCAAGCATCTTGCCACTTTAGTAAAAAAAATAACTAAAATGAGATAGGTGCGTACACAAAGGTCGGATCCAACAAAGGACAAAACCGATAATTTATATCCGTAGGAAATAGGACAGTTTCGTGCGAAGTCCGAAACTATAAATCTACCGATCGCGCCCATCCAGTCCAGATAATGTATTTCAGTTCGGACGTTACTTACTTTGGCAATTTGAGGGAACCTTTGTGCCCCTTAAGATATCTCACAGACAATTGTACTGGGGTATGCTGATTGTGGTGGATGGTATAGAGCTGGTTGCGGTGTGACAAGTATCTTTTTGGTGTGTTTGCACACTTCTGCTAATATTTCTCCTATCCAACTCTGTTACAATTCCAATTGATTCGTTGTGGAAAACTTTGGGGAAGCCTATGTCCAACAGTGGACGTCTTTTGGCTGAAACGATGATGATGATGAATGATCTTTGATAAAAGTTTTGGGAACCTGTCGTTATTTTATCAAGAATACTTAAAGGGAAAATTTATCGGAGCCCTATAGGTAATACTTGAACGCGACTCAAATTTGAGAGCTACATAACTTTGAGACGTCGTAGAAAACATGCCAGCCCCCTAGCCAAGTGGCTTTATCTACAAGCGTTTCCACAACCACTTGGCTAGGGGTGCTGATAAGCGACTGCCTCGGTCAAATTAGGGAAATCTTAATAAATTTTGTAAATTTAGCTATCTAAAGCTATACCGTCGAATTTCTAGATTTTTGTCAAACCATTGTAAGGTTTTACAAAGCATTTCTCGGAACAAAAGTGATTGGTAATGCCTATATAAATCCATCATAACATTCTATAAATTTGGGTAATAGAGTATTACCGAAAATGTTAATTTCAAATTAACATCTCTGAATAATTCCCTAAACAAAGTTATCGTCCGTCTACGTGATATATCCCCATCTAAGGAAGGGCTAAGGTCTGAGCCCATTTACAAATCACAAACACTGACCACCACCCCGCGCCCTTCGCCACCCACCCCCGCACAATTATATACAACCCCAAGGGCTCACCTTGCGTACACTTACGTTTGAAATATGGTGGGATTTGCACACCCTTTAATTCTGTTACAACGTTAAGAAAAGGGTGATATTAAGGGTTGTGTGTGATGTGTGTATGGGCAGAATGGGTAAATTGGCTTTATCGTTGCTTACCCTCTTATTACTGTCCTTTTAAATAAATAAATACCGCCAGATTTACACACTGACTGTATGGTCCACTCTTAGACTAGTAAATAGTCAAAGGGTCCACTAAGCAACGCTTGTACTAGGCTAACATATGACCGCCTGTTGGCAACAACATAGATAAAAAAATGTTAGTTTTTTTGTATGTTGGCAACTGTTCTCTCTCGATAATAAGCAGCGTCGCGACCAACATGTATCTATTCTAATTAATGGTAATAAAAAGTGTAAAATAAGTAATAAACAATTGTGAGACCAACTAAATAAATAAGTGCAGTGCCAGACGATTTGTTTTACATATTATTATATACAACCACACAGTCCACACGATTTAACCAGGCAGCGCCCTACCAAGGCGCGCCATAAGGAAGGCGCCAAGGAACGCTACACCGCCAGTGCCCAAAATATCGCCAGACTAAGCACTGATCTACTGGGTCGATCCTGTCTACAGTGACACCCACACACACACACACACACAGTGACGGTGACACACAGTGTGTCTACCCAGTGACTGGTCGAAGTTCCCAGTCACTGGGACCAGTCATTGGCATCGTGTAAACCAGGCTTAATCGGATTTTTTTAACAAATTAATTATCACCACTATCTTGTAGAAGGTAAAACCTAGTACCGGGTGACGCGGGTACGCGGGAAAAAGGGTCAAAGCGATTGATTTTTAATTCGATGGTGTGTGACTGGGCCCACTTGTTTTTTTTATAATGTTGGCAATACTACCCAAGAACATGGAGGACTAAAAAAATAATTGTCTATGGTAGTGACATTTCGAAAATGACATTGATTTGCGCCAAGAAGTTTGCAGGTGAAAGTCCAGGTGAAAGGGGTGCGCGTAACCTTGAAGTTGAGCATTGCGCGTATATTCGCACAGCTCTTAGTAAAGATGTGATAAACGGCTTTATATTAAAAGCAACCTGTAACGCTTGTGCTGGTTTTTAAAAGTAGCTTTAAAAAGCGCGGAAGTGCTTTTCTGCTTTCTACTTTTTTTTAGTGCTTTTGTGAATTGAACTTTTAGATAACTTATCTGCTGAAAAATTTATAGTGAGCCTTGTGCGCATAGAAATATGGTTGTCAATCTACATTAATATTATAAAGAGAAAAGATTTGTATTTTTGGATTTTTGTATGTTTGTATTTTTGTATGTTATGAATAAACTCAAAAACTACTGGACCGATTTCAAAAATTCTTTCACCATTAGAATGCTACATTATCGCTGAGTAACATAGGCTATATTTATTACTAGAAAAAAATAGGGATCCCTACTAAAACTTCAATAATGTAACCCAAGGTGTAAAAAAATTAGCCGTAAGATGCCTTTCATCGCATGCGCTACGGAAACTATTGATGATAGAACAAAAAAATGTTCTACAATATTAAAGAACATATCAATATCTACAAAAAACTTCGCGATACCATAGGCCCAACTATTGTAGTTACGTTACTATAACTACTTGTTTACATTTTAAAAGTTGATAGAAATGCCGACCAAAATCAGACCATGTTATCCATACCTTAGTATGAATCCTTATCCAAATAAATCATTTCGTATTTGAGACTATTTTAATACCTGTAGATTACTTTTTGAATTATTTAAATCGGACATTCCATTCAAAAGATATTACGAATTTAAAAAAAAGGCGCTAAATCGGGGATTAAGGTTTATATGGAAGTTCGTCATTTTTGAAGTTAGGATGATGAAAATTCGTCTGGAGGTTTCTTTTTATATAAAAGAAAATATAAACTTCAGCGTTTTTGAAAATTTAACCCCTAAGGGGGTAATGGCGGTACCGATTCCGGCTAATCTCCGAAACGGCTGGACCGATTTTGAAGGGACTTTTACTGGCAAATACGATACGGGATCGGGAATCCGGACTGCGGGATCCGAGATCCGGGATCTGGGATACGGGATCCGGGATATACGGGACACGGAATACGGGATCCGGGATATCCCGAATACGGGAACCGGGATATGGGATCCGGCAAACGGGATCCAGGATCCGGTAAAAACGGGAAACGGGATCCGAGATACGGGATCCGGGATCTGGGATCAGAGATCCGATTATTTTTTCATTTAAATTCTACGCGGACGAAGTCGCGGGGGAAAGCTAGTCTAATATAATTTAGTATCAATGTATTGCTTTTTATGGGTAAATAAATAAGGTTCAATTTACTTAAATATTGATTTGAGCTGTATTTTCATAACAATAAGGTTACTTTTTGTAAATTTTTGGAATTTCTTTCTCTTTCTGGCCGTCATTGCTTAAAAGCTACACGCTTGTGTTTGTAAGCGCGCTTGTGTGCTTACGTAAAAAAACGACGGCTTTTCGTTTAAACACCCACTTCTAGCGCTTAGTTCATTTTATTGCATGCGCGAAAGAGACAAAAAGTGATGCAGTTGATACGTTTTTTTTTATAGGACTAATGTTGCAAACAAGCGTACGGCCCGCCTGATGTTAAGCAGTTACCATAGCCAAAATACCAAAGGTATTGCTCGCACATTGCTGACCTGAGGGGGAGTGGGACGGAGGGAGGGACGTTTACCTACAAGTATTAAAATTAAAGCGTAGGTAAGCCCTTATCACCCCAACTTATCCTTGACCGAACGCATTTGAATAACTATCAGAAGTTAATTCTTCAGATAAAGACGTCCGCCATGTTGGGTGCGGCCACTTCCGCCGGATGTCCAACTTGGACGGATATTCAAACTGGACCGGAACTAGATGGCATTGCGACATACATTTCGAATTTGGAATCGCTATTGTCCGGGGGAGTTGGTATTTGGTGAGTTATGAATGGACTTTAAATTATATAGGATCTATAGGCTACGGTAACTGCTTAACCTCAGTCGGGCCTAGTTATATAAGAAATATTTGTTGAACTATGTAACTCGAGGCGTTCATAGCCAGCTGCAATCATTGATCGGTAAACGATCTGAGGTTAAGCAACGCTTGGCAAGGTCAGTCAGAGATGGGTGACCATTAAGTGGCATTTGAACTGAGCGTCTCCGTGCTTTAGAGGGCACGTAAAAAGTCGGTCCCGGTTGTTGTCATCTAGGCAGCAGTCGTTAAGCCTTGTCAGAGGCCTTCGGGCGGCTTGAACAACTCTGACACCAGGTTGGCCACTAACCATACGATAAGAAGAAGACCATGTAACTTCTACCCACCCCTTCGATGCAAACAGGCGTGATAGTATTTAAATAAATGCCAGGCTAGGGCCATGTTAAATTTTGGATTACCGCAGTTACCTGTAAGGAAAGCCGGCCCAATTAAGATATTTCGATAATTGGACTCACTTGACCGACACTGGTTTGTTTATTTGGGATTGTACTCAAGACTACGATATAATTATTAAGACTACGTATCGTTATTAATAATTATTAAAACACGTATCTAATAATAGCAAATTTAAATACCTAATATCTACCTATCAAAATAAAGTCAATGTAAATATATTTTTATTCATGTAGATCAAAGGACAAAAAATACTACCGTACAATGGAGGCAATCCCAGTGACACCCAGACCAAGGCCGCTTCCGAAATTTGGTTCTCGCGGGAATCGAACGTGCAACCATTCGATACAGTGAATCAAGCGACCTAACGCTCAAACCAGTGCCCTAAGCGGTCGTTAAATAGGTATATTATGATAATATTTATTTAAAACTTAGGTAATTTTGTACTGATTAGTTTTAAGGTAGGTATAGTGATGTGTAGTACCGCCCTTAACGATAAGGGAGGCCTAATCAATTAAAACAATATTTGTATGGACCGACGATGGTCGAATATCTGTTGCCGGGGGCTAAGATGTTGGCATGGGGTGTGGGCAGTCTGAGATAATAAACTCCTTGATACCTGTTACATAGAGGCAGTCTATGCCTAATCTCTCTTTAAAAAAACAGTGTCATACATGTGTTCTAAAATTTAAACGTCTATTTGCCTATTTTGAAGTTATTTTGGTATATTTTTCACTGTTAGTAATCGTAGTCTATCTATCAATATCTATAAAAATCAAAGTCCTGACCACAGAGTAAAGACTAAAGAAAGAGGTGCCCTCATTAGATATATGTATGAAAAAACGTGGTCATTGTTTTTTCATTTTCATTGTTCTATCTACCGGTAAATAGTTGAACTACTCGCTTCGTTTTATGTCGATGTTATTACTAGGCCGACCACTCGGCCGAGTTGCTTAGGGCCAGTCCCCTTAGTAATTGGTCCATGGTCCTGATGCATTGACTGATAGAAAACGCACAGCCCACCGCTGGTCGTAGAGACTTGTTATTTGGATGGTTTATTTGTATAAATCGGAAGAAAGGGTTTTTTTTTAATTCAACCTCTAAAGGGGCAAAATAAGTAAAACTTTTGTACGAGATATAAAAATAATACCATATTTTTGTACAACTGAATGCAAATAAAATAAATACTACTTGCAATAACGAGTGCAATGCAGTCTCAAGTCTTCAAAAGCAAAGCATAAAAAATTGATTATCCCCTATTGCAAAAAATACTTATTCCTATCTCACCGATACGTAACAACAATAAATAAAACGCGACCGGCATAATTATAAATGGTCGTCACTCGGCAACCGAGGAACAATGAAGTTAATCCATCAGGCCGGGTCCTCGGGCGTGGGCAGAGATAAGACGAGCCCGTATTCCACACCCCGGTCTTGGGCGGGCGGCTAGAGGTAGAGTAGATACATGTAGATGGTGCACAGGTCTGCTTACGAAATAGTTTTAAAAATTATTGAGTGGGTCTTAAAGAGACGAGCGGCGCGCCCAAGCAATAATTTTATGGCATTTTGTCTGAGTAGTCTTCTTCTTATCGTATGGTTAGTGGCCAACCTGGTGTCAGAGTAGTTCAAGCCGCCCGAAGGCCTCCGACAAGGCTTAACGACTGCTGCCTAGATCACAACAACCGGGACCGACTTTTTACGTGCCCTCCGAAGCACGGAGACGCTCAGTTCAAATGCCACTAATGGTCATCCATCTCTGACTGACTTGCCGAGCGTTGCTTAACACCGAGTGGTCATACGTCAAAACTGATTGCTCGAGCAAGCTCTTAATGTTTGTACACACACGTCTTCATTTTCCAAAGGGGAAGGCAGAGGTGATAGTAGAATATGTTATTTCTGGCCTTTTGTTTTTTTATTCATCACTAGCTTCTACCCGCGACTTCGTCCGCATTAACTTTAAAATCCTACAGGAATCTGAAAATTTTCCTGGATAAAAAGTAGCCTATATTCTGTCCTAAGGTCCTGTCTATCTCCATACCAAAATTCATCATAATTGGTTTAGCGGTTTAGTCGTGAAAGCGTTACAGCCAGACAGACAGAGTTACTTTCGCGTTTATAATATTACTATACATACTGTCTCAAAAGTACGAAATAATACTTCAGGTACATATAGGTCAGTTGATATGTAGTCCGATATGTTCTAGCAAACTATACCTACCTCTTCTAGTTTCTGAGCTATTGGAGTTCAAAATTGTTACCAAAACTTTTGTCTTGCGACCCTTAAAAAATCAGCTGGTTGTGTAAATAAGCACACTTCAACGTGATTAAGGAGTGATAGATAGGACACATGTTTTGTACCTACTAACATAAATACTGAAATATGGCAAATCAAACACATTTATGGTACCTATGTTTTATATCATAACGTTGAGTAGGTAACTAGTAGGTACCTAACATAATACATCGAGTTTAGTAAAACTTAGACACCAAAATGTTTGATTTCCTTGATCTTGCATGAAAAAATATCTTCTTAGCTCAAATTTCTAACTCGTAATTTTCTATTCAATTACCAAAGGGCTAATAACAAAACAATATGCCACCATTTAAAAAATAACTTATTTAAGGTGATGGAGTCGGTTGAGTTGATAGCACGTTTTTACGAGATGGCGTTGTAGTCAACAGATTCTACTTATTTATTTTTTACGAGATATTTCAGCATTTGTGAGATATAATCCTATTAATTGAGAGTAAGACATATTGCACTGCATTGATATATGCAATAAAATCAACCTGAAATCATTCAGAATCAGAGATGATATCCTAAAACAACTTCTGTCACTTTTTATTGTAATACACACACGCACACATTGACAGATATTGTTTTTTTAAGCCACTAGAGGGCGTTTTTTTAAAATTTATTTTTAGAGCCACTAGAGGGCACTTATGTAAAAATATGAATTTGTTTTATTATACTCGTGCTAAAATAAAAATACAGCTGTTATATAATTATTTTATTGCAGGATGTTACTAAATATACTGAAAATATAACTGTAATAAACTTGTTGGTGTATTTCACTTTGCCAACATGAAATCAAAACATTACTGATAAATAAATGTGGTATTCCATGTAAACGTATTTTTATTTATAATAATAAACCAAAACTCAAACTCAATTTTTTTTTTATTCAAGTAAGCTATATGTAGCGTTTATAAATCGTAAAAAAAACAATATTTTAGCGTTACCACCGGTTCGTAATGTTGCTTCCATTGAGAAGAACCGGCAAGAAACTCAATGGTTACTCTTTTCAAAAGAAAAATAATAATTGTACACATTATCAAACAGCAACGCTATGTGAGCAGGCAGGCATAAGTACACAATGTGAATTAAAAAAAACTAGCCTAAAAAGCTGTGCATGCCTACTCCCACTTTACAGTCAAACCAAAAGGTGAGTAAATAAGTGAATAAGTAACAAAAATGTATACCTATGTATACCTTTATACCAATTACAATAATATTATACCTAACAAAAGCGACTGGTGGAAGTAATGGAACAATGACAGTAATGGAACAATAAATTAATATTATAAACAGTAATGGAACAATAAATTAATATTCTATACAATAATGGAACAATAAATTAATATTCTATACAATTCTAATAATAAAAAATACTATAATTTAAAAAACTAAATTTTTGTAGCACGTCTCGTAGTCGTCGTCACCTTGTCTTCGCCACCTTGTCTCCACCTTGATTTTTGCCGTCTTCAAACTTCCGCTAAAAAAGTAAAACAAACATGTTTATTGTTTGGTAGGTATTGCAATGATACGCCTGTGCATCTACGTTGCGCCAATAATATTTTCTACATTCAATAATAATTACCACAAGTGTCTTCATTGTTCTTCTAGTATAATAATCATAAAACGTTATTGTAAACCCTCAGTCGATGTAGAAGGAAGATTTTTCACTGGAACAAATAAGTACAATAAATAAATATTCATATTCATTTATTTCGTGATAATTATAATGCGATATCATAAGTGAAATAAATAAGATTCCTTGTAAAAGGATTTAGTACCTGTTACTTTAGTGAAATCCATACATTTTGCATTTTTCTGAACACGTCTCAGTATTATTTCCGGAAGAACACTAGTTTTGAAAAAAATTACCAGCTTGGACACCATATTATAAATAAATTCGTCATCACGAGAAACTTCAATTACAGTAAGCGGCTGTGTGACGGAGATGAAACAAATGAAGTAACATTTATTCATCTTGGTTACTCGCAATTGACCCTGAACCTGAAAAATAATTAATTGTAGTATTATAGTTACCGTTGGTTACTGAACAAATTTATAATGGTCTTTTGTAATTTGTTCTAATCTGGTGTGAGAGTGTAATAATACATTTACTAACTTGATAATAATAATCATGCTTTTTATTCATCACCAGCAAGTTATTTTCCACCTGTAGAGCAAAATATTTCTTCTCACGTGCTGCTTCCTCTAGGCTTTGAGATCTCCTTGACAATGATGGAAAGCACTTGATCTCAATGACAGCCTTTTCATCATCAATAATACCTGTAAGAAATAATGATCAGAATTTAAATGGGGCCTAAATTTTGTAAGAAAGCTGAAAATTTAAAATTACATACCATCTGGGCTGGCAGCTAAAAATCCAAATTCATCATCAATAAAAATACCAGAAGGTCTGACATTTTTATTATATTGTTGCATGAATATACTCCTGGCAACAGTCTCATTTTGCTGCCCATATACCATGTCTTTTGTACAAATGTTCCTTTTGTAAAGAATCTCCTTCACATGGTTGTGACATGGTGTGGTATTACGGCGTTTACAGACCTATATGAACAATAAAAAATACGGATACAGCATATATATGAAGCATCAAAAAAGCACATACTTATATGTAAAGGATTTTTTTCTAAGCACTTTTTTTACTGAACAGAAAATATATCACTAAATAATTCTGCCTCACTTACCATTCCAAATTGACTTGCAGTCAGACGGTCACACCTGTGAGTGACATATAAATCATTGTCATGTTGCCCTATAGTAGCCATTTCAATGGAAACAATGTCTTGTGCAGTCTTCTGGAATTCTGCTAACCGTTCTTCACACCGTGTCTTCAATTCTGCCTCATCAATATCAACAGGGTCACAAGCTTCAGGTCCGTAGTGCTCGTCCGGTTGGCTTTTCTCTTTCTGAGTAAACAGCCGTTTTCGTATCGAAGATTGCTGTCGCAATCTGCTCTTCTCTTTTCGTTGTATATATTTTTTGAAATGTTGTCCTGGACTCTGTGTGGTTTGTTTTTTCCATGCAGTTGCATGCCATTTGTGTCCAGTGGCATGAGACAATCCTGAAATAATAGGAATGAAATGTAAAAAAAATAAAAATTGAAGTCCCAGCGAGGTGAATTATGCAAAAAAATAATAATAACGCATTTTCAGATATTTTCAAAATCGGCCGAGACTTCTCATTATATTGAACTACATAATATTTATATTTACCCGCCACATACACACGTCGCTGGTATGAGCCCCCTTTCCCAAGGCTAAGTCGTTTTCCACAGTTGAATTTATTGATAATGCTCATAAAATTTTCTGCAACATTTGTTGTCTCGTTAGACAAACGAGCAGCTTTCAGAGCAATTCTTTCATTGGCTGCGTAGATCAGAGCCCAAACCTCTGGTGCAGTCTTTTTCAGGTTTTCCACCAGGTTTTCTTGTTTTTCTGGAATCTCATGGGCTGGTGTTGTTTTCAATTTGCAGTAATAATCCTTGCATTTTTCATGATCTCCAAAAACATGAAGTGGACCATTTCTCAACTCTGCTGCCATCACCACCGGCTCATCACTGTTTCGCACAATAATCTTCCGAGCAACTTGAGTCAGCTTCATCAGCTTTGGTTTCAAAATATTTCGTCCATAAAGAGGCAGCTTGGTGTTCGACAAGATCTAAAAGAGTGTACTTTTTTATAATAAAATAAATAGATATATTATTATAACAAACTTAGATTACTATTCAAATGTTTATTTACCTTGTAAAGTGCACTAGTATAGTTTTTTATTACATGATTCTTACATTCAATTTTTTTAATTTGAGATCCATAGGGTACTTTCTCTTTCAAATTAGCAAATACCGAAGAGTCTCCATCTCCAACAAAATTCAAGTAACGAAGTTTATGCATTTCTTCACTCTTTTGAAAGCCCTCAACAATTATTTGGGATTCCATTGCCGTAGATGGACCAGTATAATTTTTGCAGCAACCATGAGCTTTTACATCCATATTTCTTCTCTCATAATATTGACATGTATAACAATATTTGTTCCGGACACCAAGATATAGGCATTTCTTTGTTTCCTTTCCAATAATGCAGGCCTGAAAACAAAAATACGAAAAAATATAAAAAATCATCTTCAAATAATAATGAAAAATAAAATGTAAAAACAATAAGGTTTTATATTCTGACCTAAAAGCTCAGACGAACGTGAACAACCCTATTTATAAATATTATTTTGTGCAAGCTTACCATTCCCGATGATGAATCAAAGTTGTGACCATATGACCTTTTCAGCCATCCTCCATCGACATAAACAGTAATGTATGGAACACCATCTGAGGTAACATGTCCTTTTTCAACAGCAATTGATCGTTCTTCTTCACCAGCATTCTTTATTTCCTCTGTCAAATGTTCAGACCACACTTTCCCAAGTTGGTTTTCAATACGACGAAATTTCTTGGCTGCCATTGTAGGTATATTCATGAGACTTGTTATGTGAGCTGCTTGAGTATAATAACTGCCAGCAGTCACAGTTGCCCAAACAAATGAAGTGTTTATTTTATGATCCTCTGCCGTACTGAGCTTCCATATTTTGTCACACATACTGCATTTGAAAGTTAAATTACTATGGAACCCATTGTGCACCTCACATACAAATTCAATTTGTGATGATGCACACTCATTTCGGTGCCTTTCCAGTAAAAATGCCCACTGGATATCATGCTTTAGGTCAACAATCCGAAATCCGGATATTCCAGATAAACAATTAGTTGGAACAGTTTCCATAGTCAGTCTGTGAGATTCAATTTCTGGATCCGGTTGTGGCCAATTGATCACAGGCTCACCCGTGCTTGTGCTTGTGCTAGCAGCATGATATGAAGCTTCATTGCTGATTGTTGGCTTTTTACGCTGGTATGTTTTCAATTTGGGTATTTTGGGAGTACTGAAAAAAAATATGAATAATAGGTAAATTGTAACATGGATTTCCGCGCGTAAGACAATATCTTTGATACTTACATAATATGGTCATCACAGCTAATATTTTGATTCAGTGCTGCTTCATTCGTCGACGCTGCTTCATTCGTCGGCTGTTTTTCTTTACGCCATACAACTGCACGTCTAGAATACGATAATCACAACATATTGCAATGAAACATATTGAAAATGAAACTAGTCGACTTATTTGTAGGGTAGCGCGGGTAGAACAATAAAACGGGAGTAGATATAACCTCTATACACATTCGTCATATTTGGGAACGCGCAGGTTACCGCAGGCGCCCCGATACAAACTATAAAACAAAGTACTTACGAAGTTTCTTCATGGAAACGCTTCAGGCCGGCGCGAACTCGACTCAGGCATTTGCGTGCGCCCGAATATGTGTGTCGCTTGTACGCCTTCCTGTCTGTTTTCAACATTGTCTGTAATAAAGCAACACAAATGAAAAACAAAACAAACTTTTTCCACACAAACAATATTCGTATAACTGTAAAGAAATTAAAAACATCACCAGATAATCGCAATAGGTTCGGCAGTCGTAGTAGGACTAAGAGTGTTGCCAGCTCAGTGATTCCATTTTGTCCGTTGGACAAATATACGTTGGACGAATATGACGTGAATATGGGCAAGTCAAACAAAATATTACAAAAAAAAGTAAGTAATCGTAAAAAAGTAAGTACAAAGTAAATAAGTAATCGCAGCGTTCATAAAGTACCTTGTCGGAATGTAACGTAAGCGCAGACTGTGACGATAATCAACAATCAAATGGGACGGAAAACCGTCTCTTGGAGGACTAGGTACCCATCTGGCAACACTAATTAGACCAGTTTTTTTTTTGGCGCCAACTCTAGCTCGATACTAGGTAATTTCTTTGGGTAATTATCATAACGACCATGGATAATAATAAACACAGATTATATAGGTATGTCGTTGAGTTTGAAACTTTGAAAAATAGATTGGATAGGTAGGTATTATAAATAATTTTACTTACCATTATTTTCATATGCAGGTAGGTATTAGGTATAAATCTTTTATTTTACCTTCTTCTAAAGTTGGCTGTTGTGCACCGTACGTAATTCAGATTTGAATGATTTTTTGTAACAAAAATCCTGACCGACGTAGGGTAAGTTCGCCAGTTTTCGACCACTTAGTGGAGTTGCCAAGTTAGGGAAGCGAAACAAAAATGTTCAAGTAAATGGCGATTTTACCAGTTCTCGACCGCAAAATCTGGTTTACGACCGTCTATTTACCGGTCGGGAGCCGGCCCCCAGTTTTCGACCACTAATTACTAAGGAATACAAGTAAGGAGGACAAGTAATAACAATTATTCTTTTTTATTTGACGCTTTCTTTGGAATATTTAGGTGGTGTTTGTGAAGAAGACGAATTTGTTTTTTCCCCATTATAAATCGAACCGCAGAATTTTTATTTGGCCACGGAATTGAACTTCTAATTTTACCGCTAAGTGTAGTTGAATACGAGAATCAATCCACTTAGACACGATAATCTCATTCCCGGCCGCTCGGTCGGAAACAGGATTTTCTAAGAAATATAATAATGAAATCAAAGTTAAAACATGCGTAGCCATCATTTAAATATCGTAAATAAGGTTTACAAATAAGACACAAACCTAAAAACGGTAATAAACTAAGAAAAACTTGCCATCAAAGTTGCGGCGCGTCACAATTTTTTTTTCACGAATTGACTGGTGCGGACCAGTTCGTACCAATCAATCGCTTACGCAAGTGAGGACATATTCGTGCATGTGTATAGTCAAGTTTTCTATTATTTGCCATTGAATATAAAGATCCGTCTAAATGTTCGCGAATTGGACATGGTCGGTGAACTGGCGAACATCCCCTAGATAGTTCCAGGGTTATCATTTTCTTTCTAGTATGTATATAAGTGATACCTACCTACATATACACGCTACAATGACATATAATTATATAAAGCTTTCTTTCGTCATTGGCTAATAGGTACCTATGAGTTATTTTATAGAAGACTTACGGACTAATACAAAATTAGGTACCTATATGACAAAAATGAGTTCACAAATTGCCAAGGTAGGTAGGTATACAATTTTGAAATGTCGGCTGATGTATGCTTTTTTAGTAGGTAAAGTAGGTACCTACCTAGGTAGGTTTTTAGGTAGCTTTCTATCTGAGTACCTACCTAGTAATAAAATAGTAAGCGGTTTTTTGAATGAAAATTAAAATTTTGTGGTTTTTTCAACAAATTCCCTGATAAACCATTTATATGTTTGTACAATGGCATTACAAAGAACCATAATAACTAAATATAAAATTCGCCATCATTTCTCATTCTTTCTGTTCATCAACATCAAGTTTTGCGTAAGATAACAGAAGAGAACCTACTTTTTATCGTAGGTAGGTAATAGATAAACAAAATAGGTACCTAATCAAAGTAGTAACGTCGACTGTGCGCGTGATTGTGTCTCTCTCTGTCTCTAACTTGGCATTTGCAGCACCCGGTAAAGAGACGAAACTAAAATAGGTACCTACTTACCTATTATTGTTGTATGAATAAAGTTACTGGCCCGTGAGATGGACAGCGTGGCGAACTAAGTACTGTACTGTACCTACCTCTGAGCTGTTGTAAATATACCTAGGTAGTACGTAGGTAGGTATCTATTTAGTAATAATAATACTATTGTATCACTCGGTTGCACCTTCCTAGTAGGAATATTTGCAATAAGTATATGTTTGTATTTGCATATTGTGTTCTGCTTCTATATACCTAGGTATAAGTAGGTACCTATCGAAAGAAATAGGTATACTAGGTATAAGTAACTAGCTTTTCCCCGCGACATCGAATAGGTATCTGATCTCGGATCACGTTTCCCGTTTTTACCGGATCCTGGATCCCATTTGCCGGATCCCATATCCCCTTCGCCGGATCCCGTATCCGAGATATCCCGGATCCCGTTTTCCGTGTTCCGTAATATCCCGGGTCCGTATCCCAGATCGCGCTCTTATGGCAAATTTTTTACACCGTGGGTTACATTATTGAAGTTTTAGTAGGGATCCCTAATTTTTTCTAGTAATAAATACCTATGTTACTCAGGGATAATGTAGCTTTCTAATGGTGAAAGAATTTTTGAAATCAGTCCAGTACTTTTTGAGTTTACGCATTACAAACATCCATACAAACAAACCTACATACATACAAATCTTCTCTCTTTATAATATTAGTGTAGATAGGTACTTTTTACAAAATTGTGCTAGGTGTGTCGATATTCATACAATTCTGTACTCTACGCTATGGTAATAATATGGTACCCACAAATGCACCGCCCGCCCGCGCCGCGTTGTGTGGGTAGGTAGATACTTCTACCTTTGTAGGTAAATCCTATCTAGACCAACGTTGCCAGAAATAGGTATGATTATTACAGTTTTGTGCAGTAATAAGGCCTTCAAATCCAACAATGTACGGTCCAGGGTACTCGTATAGGTACGTACTCTAAAAATACGGTAATCTTACATCACATCGAATAGGTAGTAGATATATTTATTACTTATTACCTATTTATAATAGGTATATAATATACAGTAGAATGGTTTGTGTATTTTTTGTCAAATACGATAATTTATTTACTTTTTTATTCACGGTAATCCTAAAAGTAGGTAGCTAGCCAACGGCACACTACCTATACATACAAAGTACCTACTCTGTGACCTACACTAAACGAGAAAAATATTTTCAACAGCAAACGTAGCTATAATAAATTCACACGTTGCCCACTCGAGGACAATGGCGGACTCGCAACGTCGCGGGCGTCTGCATCTCGCTCGTGTGGCATCTTGACGACCGCTTGGCTAGTGCAGTGGTTTGAGCGGTTGGCCGCTCGCCTCACTCCATCGGATGGACGTGGGTTCGATTCCCGCCAGAGGCAAATTTTGGAAACGGCCTTTTCGTAATTTTCCCTAATCTGGGTGTCACTGGAATCGCCACCAGTCCATTGTATGGTAGTATTAGAAACTAATCCCCAAATTTTTGCCAATTTACAATGGTTTTGAAAAGCATTTTTAGGAACAAATGTGATTTGTAATTCCATTGCTAGTCGATCATAACTCTCTATGAATTTGGGGATTAGAACCGTATAATGTCCGGGAAAATAAATAAACATACTTGGCTCGTTACTTGTTTTTTTGTTGTTGTTGAATATAATATTATTACAATATGACGTAAAATATACATTTGCAATAATAATTTGAACCGCCATCTGTCATTTCGACTTGTAAATTCCTAGCACGCAGTTTACACAAAGTACAAATTGTATGTTAGTAATGGCCTAATTAGTCAGATGGCGCTGAAAAAATCACTCACACAGGCGTAAAATTCATCAAATTTCAAAGTTGATTTAAATTATATTAATCTATTTTTAACTGCCTGAAATCATTATTCGCGATTACAATACATCATAGAGAAGTGATATAATCCATTGTCTCAAGGAAAAACTCCGAGGGTATCGAGTTGATACGGTTAGAAATATGTATGGAGAACTCAAGCGACGCCATCACCTTAATTAAAAGTAAAAAAGCTAAACAACATTTAATTTTCTCAATTCAATAATTTTCACTATTTTTAAAATAATATCTTTGAGTAGGTAGGTAGGAACAGATTTCTTAGTCACATCTAAAAAGCCTCTGATCTTTATTCTATGATAATTCCATTGTCATGGCGGTAAATATGTATACATGGTGGCCATTTTTGGGGAGGATCTAATTAGATTATCGACCAATGACAAATATCTTGAAAATGGCGGAAAATCCGCGATTGGTCGAGCTCAATATGAAACGGTTTCCTTTGACAAAATGCAGTTTAAATGCATGTGGTTCCGCATGCAATTTTTGTTTTATTTTAGTTCAAGCCCTGCATTTTAGGGTATAAATCTTTACTTATTGTGTAAATTCATCATCGTGCATGAGTTGCGTCATCATGCAATGTGATTGAAAAAAGTAATTCAACTTCTTCTTAGTGGAAAAACATAATACATAGCGCGCATTGTAAATTTCATAATTAATCAATTGCGTGGTTTTGGGCCTGTTTCAGAATCGTTACGTAATCTTTATTTTCCGAATAAATTTATTATTTTGACAGAACCGTAATGGATCATCGTCATTTTGGTTTTTTTATTATTATTTTACGGAACCCTTCTAAACTTCTAATAATAATTGTAAGTTCGTAGTAAGTAAGTCTTTCAGTTACGTAAGATCTGTCACGTATCCCGTTGCTTGTTAAAATGCCGGGTCGCGATCGTGGTAATAGTGGAGTGTATTCTAATAGTGTTTTTTATGAAATGATGATGTGTGTTGGTGCTGCTGACGGGAAGGTGCGACAAGCTCGGGATCTGTACCGGCGGCGTTTTATCCAAGGCCGGCCGCCCGCTGATCGACGCCAGTTGCCATCCTATACGGCTATACCTGCTTTCGAAACCTATGCCTTCGATCTCAAAGCACTGGTAGCTTTCACTCGTCGTCCACTTGAGTGGGATGACATAATACCTACTCACGCCGGTACGGAATTAGAAAACCAGATAAGTACCATCATTTTCGCGACAATCCGCGAACTAGCACACGACGAAGTGCTACAGTATTTAATGTAGGTACATCACAATTTCGTGTGACGGACACTGAAAGACGATGGCCAACATCCTTACCACTTCCAACGTGTACAAGAACTTGCACCCGCTGACTATCAGCCTAGAATTCGCTTTTGCAGGTACATGACTAGCGTTCAGGGAGACCCTGAATTGTCAGCGAGGGTGTTGTGTTCGGACGAAGCGTCGTTTACTGCAGTAGGTACGCCTTTGCCTATCCCTACGGGGAATACAGTCGTGATAATAGTATTTAGTAGGTAAACTGTATGTAGTTAGGTACTTTTAATCTGTTGATAAACTTGAATACCTACTCACCGAATTTTAAACACCGACCGTGTTATCACAATAAAGTTAAATTCGTTTTGAACGCGTGTCTAGTAAAGTTTTCCTTGTTAATTTTGGCCTAACTCGTCTTCATTTAACGTTTATTTATTTTTTAAATAACACGGTAAAACTTTCTATCGATTTTTTTATGAGTAGGCCTAAATGAAACATAATAATATCTTGCCGTCGGCACCGCACCGTACGCGTGTGAAGGCGCGCGGCCGCCGCGCTGCGCAAGCGACACAAGTAGCCGCGCTTTGTGTTTGTGTGCACGCCGACCGGGGGGCGGGGCCTAATACAAAGGGGGGCCGCAACGAAAGATAACATAGGAGTCGTTGACCTAAAGTAAATAGCCGGAGTTTATTCGTGTAGAAGGGCTGTCCTAAAAAAAATCTGAAAAGTAATTTTTAAGATTTGTATGCAAAATAAGATGTATGAATTCGGACTTAACACTTTACCGGGTAGTTCTTTGCTTAATACCCATGCATACCCCGGAGTATTATTTCGTACTTTTGATACAGATAGTAGATTTATTTATATTTTTGCGCTCGGATTATAAAAAGTATTGCACTTTTCCCCACAGAGGATATCTTCGAATAGGCATTAAACTCACGAACCCTTCCTCACCCTCTTCCCCACATTCACCCACTGACCAATCCGAAGGCCACCCTTCTCAGATTGTGACGTCCACCTGGGCCTGTCGTATGAATATTAATTCGACCATATCTTGACCCCTGTCCGGCAGTAAGAAACCTTGACGTATGAATATCTTTGCGAATAATAGATGAGAAGCAATGCAAATTTGTGGTGACCGATGGCTTTTGTTTTAGATAGAGAAGTTTACTTGGCAGACATATGCGGTCTTTTTCAATGAGACCAAGGTAGTACCCGCTTTTAGATGCTTGCAATACCAAAGGCATCGCTTGCACGTTGCTGATCTGAAGGGGACTGAGACAGAGGGAGGGGGGTTGGGCTTCCGGGTCTTGCACTTATCGTACGAAACGCGGTTGTAATTTACGCCGATCTTCTGTGAGACTACTACCCCGGTACTACCCCATCGAGCCAGACCATATACGAGCTGCAGACTTTGCGTAATTGGCTGCGTAATTGGCTCTACCAGGAATTAAGTTACAATGTAAGGCTTAAGAGCTTATTACACTTGGCTAAATTTAGAAGCCTAAATTCAGAAGCTTCTAAATATTTAAACCATTCTAGATTCTGAATAGCTTTCTGAATGCGATTACACTTGCCAAAATTCAGTAACGACTAAATTAAGTAGCCTAAATTTAGTTAGGTGTACTAACCCCTTTATCTAACCTACCTAAACTTTTCAAATGGAGACAATTTTGACAGCCTAATATCGACGCAGGCGTCGCTTTCAGCGGGCCAGCCCCCCTAGACAAGTGGCTGACGTCTACAAGCGTTCCTTCAAATCGCTACGCTTCATGTATGGAAATGGCATAAGTCACGTGATCTACATAGCGACTTGTAATGTAATTTCCATACATTGTGAAGTCTATTCTATTCCATTAGCGTTCATGCCACTTGCCTAGGGGGGCAGATAAGTGAGGAAAGCATTCCTTCCACTCGACACCACCAAAACGACACCACCGGTGGTGTCGTATGGAATCTCTAGTCCATACGACACCACCGACTATTAGTGAGGTTACCTACATACAAAGTTGTTGATATGAAAACTCCAATTAAGTTCAAGCAGTTTCATTAATGAGGTATGTCATTTGATAAAGTTTATATTTATCTGTTAGTTTAGTTAGTTTAGTTTATATTTATTTCATAAACTCTGTTTTATTAATTATCGTTTAACTATAGATAACTTGAAATAATAACTTTGGGGTCGGATCAATGTATGTGATGTTGTCTGATATTTATTTATTTATTTTAATGAACTGGGAGCTGTTTGTCAAAAACACGCGTTTCTGGACATCACTAGGGTGGTGTCGTATGGACTAGAGATTCCATACGACACCACTGATGGTGTCGTTTTGGTGGTGTCGAGTGGAAGGAACGGAGGAAAGTAGGTATCCGTATCTTAATCTCCGGTCAAATCCAAACACAAGTAAGCAATAATTAATAATTTCCTAAGCGACCTACAAACTGGATTGTTTCAATATTTGTCCCGTCCTGCTGACCGGCTACCTGAAGTACTTGAAAGGGCTGACCCTTATCAAAGTAAACTAAATTAACTGCTCGGAACATCTTGGTCGAGTTCGGACAATGCTCGGGCCTCTTCGGGCGTTCTAAATTTGAAAAACAAACGTTCGGAATCCGGTGACTTAACAACGGTAACTTATAAGTCACTCTAAGTTGGTAGAGTCAAGTTGTAGCCAATTGACTGCAGCTCATAAACGGGCTGGCTCCACCGGTGTAGTGCCACCCTCTCACAGAAGATCGGCAATGTGCGAGCAATGCCTCTGGTATTGTAAGCATATATAGGCTACGGTAACTGCTTAACATCAGGCGGGCCGTACGCTATTTTGCCTCCGCAGTCCTATAAAAAAAGTCACTGATTAGAGTGTCACATGTTTTTAAGTAACTTAAAACCACAGAGTAAAGACTACAGAAAGAGGTGCCCTTATTAGATATTTGTATGAAACAAAACGTGGTCATTGTTTTTTCATTTTCATTATACTACTTACCGGTAAATAGTTGAACTACTCGCTTCGTTTTATGTCGATGTTAGTACTAGGCCGACCACTCGGCCGACTTGCTTAGGGCCAGTCCCCTTAGTAACTGGTCCATGCTTAAAACATACGTGTACCTATACCTAGTCGTAAAGTCTATTCTAGTAAATTCTGGTCGATTAGTTGAAGGAATAATCCTAATAATAAAGTATGCTTTACAATTACTATCAGTGAAACGATTTTCAAAATTGGCAAATATATACCGACACCAAAAGCTGTGCCAAAAGTTTCAAAAATGTAACTACACACGTAAGACGTCATAAGTGGGTAGTTTTAGCAAACGCTAATAACGTTTTTTTTTTAATTATTTGCTATAATTATGTTAAAAAAGAATGGGTTACTATGAGTTCATATAAAAATATACTAAATTCGATATGTGGATTATCCCCTATTTGTTCACGCATCTCATAGAGAAAGTATTTTTTTTATGAACGTGCTCTAGACGAAACAACTAAAGAATTATCCCACTCGTTGACTCGTAAAAACGCGGTGTCATTGTACATCCACAAATGAGTGTCCGCAATTTCCTCGGGAAAACACAAAGTCATCGGCAAACCACATATGTTAAGGAAAATCCGCCCTTGCATTGCTGCGAATAGGGGTGAGAACGAGAAAAGTCATTTGTTGAAATATACGGGAGTAAGATTTGTCGAACTTGTATGCGAGTTCGGTTTTCAATAAGACTTTGACGGAATGGAATTAAGGAATAGTAAGGTTTTCAAATATATTTTACATACTTATACAGTCATAATTATTGAAAGGATTGTTCAGGGAAATCCTATACAGCTGAACATATTTGGGAATCATAAATTACCTATAATGCAGATTCTATTCAATAATAATTCCCGATGGTCAACATTTTTCGACATTTTCTCAAACCAGAAAGCCTAAGAGTAGTAAAATGTTTGCTTGGTATTTGCTATGTCTGACTCTAAATTAGTTTGTTCTACTATGATATTCCTGTGGAGCCACAAATGCACATGAATAGCAAATGTCTAATACCAAAAATACTGTAAATCCTTTTTCCTCAATTTATTTATTTACTTAAAAAATAATTAAAAACTGCTTCTTAATATCTAACACCCCTTTACGAGTTCGCATTGCTCAGTTCGTGCGATTCCTAACCCGTATACCCCCACAAAAGGGTGGGGTGTGCTGTGGCATAAATGATCACCGGGTTAGAGTGACGAAGACAAATGACGGCCGATGTCGAACTTACACAGAGATAAGGTAGGCTCTTCAAATTAGCCGCGTTTCAGTTGAGTCTTGTGTATTTTTCACTGTCTTAGCGAAAGGGTTCGAAGGCTAAGAAGTGTGGCTGATTAATTGTGCGTTCGCGTGGTCTTGGTGTTATAGTGTAAGGGCTTATCAGGAGTGGCAATGGTTTGACAAGTACAGCTAATTTATTTTTAGACCAGAGAAGATCTAGATTTTGAGTTATGCATTACATGCAGATGAAATTTACTTTGAAAACCACCGGAATGTTATCTTTGAAACGGCAAAAATTATCTCCATCAAATGTAGCTATCAGACAAAAAAACGCGTTAAACTTAGTTCATGCATTCTAGAAGAATGATGTCACAAAAAGACAAGAATTCTTGTTTCTTCAGTAGCCAAACATACCATTAGTATGTCGTCACTCATTAAGACGTCATTGCTTATAAAATATTTTCAGCACTCACCATTGTTCACTTGAGTAATCTAATTCCAAGGCAATGCGATTTTTTGTTGCACTTTTCACCCAAGTGCACAAAGTAGAATAAATCCTTTAGCTTTATGCATGGACCAATTACTAAGGGGACTGGCCCTAAGCAACTCGGCCGAGTGGTCGGCCTAGTACTAATATCGACATAAAACGAAGCGAGTAGTTCAACTATTTACCGGTAGATAGAACAATGAAAATGAAAAAACAATGACCACGTTTTTTTCATACATATATCTAATAAGGGCACCTCTGTCTTTAGTCTTTACTCTGTGGCTTTATGCCTAAAAACTGAAAATGTATGCTACAACTATTCCTTTCAATATGCTTCTAATTTGTATTTCTCGTTTAGTTTACACAAATCACCTCCTCACCACATAAGGCACCGGACAAACGGACCTCTGTAATTGTCCGAAAATTAGCTCCCACCGCATATAAATACGTTAAGATAATCTAGTTAAACGTGTGGTCTAAGGGACGAGAGGTGAGCGTATTCAAAACTAATAAAAAAACAATAACGAACTGTAGAAACTTTCTTGTTATTCGGACGTTAAGAACTTAGTAAGGAATGTAGTACGAAACGAACGAACGTAGTACGAAATGAAGTACGAAATAACATGTATTTGGTAATTTATGTTTAAATGATACCAAATTTTGTAAAAAAAAAAAAAACAAGATAGAAATATGTTGTCTTCCACCTAAATTTTTAATTCTCTTCACAACGGCTCATAGATACTATGTAAAATATATACCAAAATAATACTTAAGACGTTCTAAACAATATGTACCTATTTTTTTTAATTAAAATTCGTGAGTACCTAACCTACTAATGAATAATATACCAAGTTACTCAACGGGTAACCCTGTATGTACAAAAAAATACAATAGAATTTTTCCGTCCGCTATAACCTTGTAACGTAGATTCTTCAAGGAGCGGGCGGCAACTCAAATAGCGAGTAGGACTATCTAGGTGGAGGTACGGCAGTACAAGGATAAGTCGTGGGGCAGTGTTTTCCAATTTGAAATGGGTAAGTTGAGTGTCCAGAGAGCGGGTTGGGAAACGACTAGAGTTGGCTGTGACTTAATTAATTAATACTTGCCTAGTTACCTGGGCTCTCGAGTTTCTTAATAATTGTCAATTTCGAGACCACTGATTTCTAATATTATTTTAGTGAATTCTTCATTGAAAAACATAAATTCTCGGCGATCGGCATGCTGACGGCCAGAGAACTTACACTTGATGATTATGGACTGACACTGGCACTACAAATCACTTTTGTTTCTAGAAATGCTTTGCAAAACCATTGTAAGCTGGTTTAAAATCTCTATAAATATGGGCGTTAATTTTTACATTGGGTTATGGTAATAAAACTGAGATAAAAAATAAACTTGGCCATTCCTATACTAACAATGTCTAGTCTATATTTAACTGAGCTCTACACAGAGAGGCCATGTTTCCTAAATCTTAGCGCCCGCACCTCAGGGTACCCCGTCCGAAGACGCCTCTACGTTACCAAAAGATAGTATTGTAACTGCCAACTGTATACTCAGTATTTACCGCCAAATTTATAGAGATTTTTAGCCAGCATTTGTGATGCCAGAGTTAGTCCATTATAACTTTTTTTTTATAGGACTGCGGTGGCAAACAAGCGTACGGCCCGCCTAATGTTTAGTAGTTACCGTAGCCTATAGATGCTTACAATACCAAAGGCATTGCTTGCACATTGCTGACCTGAAGGGAAGTGGGATGGAGGGGGGGGGGGGGGGCTTACGGCTCTATAAATGTAGAGTTTCGTTTCAAAAATGTGAATTTAACGAAATCACACTTACACCTTTCTTAACATCTACCAATCTAACCCTTCTACTGACCACCGCCCGAGGTCAAGGGGTGTCGGGGGTAGGTCGGGGGTGTCGGGGGGTTGGTCAAGGAGTTACCAGCTCATCCCGAGTTCCAATACATTTCATATTCCGTTGACAGAGGCACAATAATAACGCGGTGCCGCCCGTGGAAAAGCAGGACATAGTTGATGGTCATTGGTATAGTGTTTTGCTGGAACCGCCTCTATTTTTAACCGACTTCGAAAAGAAGGAGGTTCTTAATTCGATTGTATTTTTTATTTTTATTTTTCAGTTATAAATTCAAATTTAATTTATTATTGTAATGCATAGGTTTTATAGGTTTAATAGCAGTGAGGCGCTCGTAGCCAGCTGCAATCACTGATCGGTAAACGATCGGAGGTTAAGCAACGCTTGGCAAGGTCAGTCAGAGATGGGTGACCATTCAGTGGCACTTTGAACTGAACGTCTCCGTGCTTCGGAGGGCGCGTAAAAAGTCGATCCCGGTTGTTGTCATCTAGGCAGCAGTCGTTAAGCCTTGTCAGAGGCCTACGGGCGGCTTGAACAACTCTGACACCAGGTTGGCCACTAACCATACGATAAGAAGAATGATAGCATCTTGCAGGCTTAAGGTACAGGGTTCAAACCCCGGCTCGCACCTCTAGACTTTTCTCACTGGATTTCAGATTTTTGAAATCAATGTGCAATTCATAATTTTAATATGATTATACGCACCCGCACTGGGCCAGTGAAGGACTAGCCCGAATCCTCTTCGAATTGAGGTGGAATGCACCAGGTATCAAGTCAATAGGCTCGCTAATTACCTATATTAGGATAGAACCTCTACCTATCCTTACAGGAATATAGGCTTCAAGGTGGTAGAGTCAAGCTGTAGCCAATTGACTGCAGCTCATAAACGGGCTGGCTCGACCGGGGTAGTACCACCCTCTCACAGAAGATCGGCGTAAAGTAGCTATTACAGCTGCGTTTCGTTCGATGAGTGAGAGAGCCGTAAGCCCACCCCCCCTCCCCCTCCCTCCATCCCAGTCCCCTTCAGGTCGGCAATGTGCGAGCAATGCCTTTAGTATTGTAAGCATCTATAGGCTACGGTAATTGCTTAACAACAGGCGGGCCGTACGCTTTTTTGCCACCGCAGTCCTATAAAAAAAAAGGCACGATGATTCATTTTTAACTACAATTTAAATTATACCGTTTCCTAGAAAAATAACGAATCATATTTCGTTTTGATAAATGATGTGTATATCACATCTATTCTCCCGATATCTACAACGACCAATAGTTGGCCATAGTTGAATTTGAAGACGTTCGGAATTTACGAGTGGTCTGACCCTATGGGTGTTGGCCATAGAATGTTGGTTCCAAATTCGCAAGACGATAGCCAACGAATATCTAACATAACTAAAGGATATTACCTGCGTAGCAGCAATAAACTGTACAATTATTGATTGTTATTGGCTCATTCCGGGCCCGGTATGATCGAAATTCAAATCTGTAGCCAATAGGATACGAGTATTTTGTGGCAAAATAGCGCCAATTTGTCAACTTTTTGTAATTTTTTAATCATGTGGACTAAAATTGGTTTGATGACCTAGGAGGCTAATAAAACAATTGAATTAAGACCGTTTTAGAAAGTCGATTACAGAAGAGTTGACCAGAAACACGAAAGGTAAGGAAGTCGCAAAATATATATATTACTAGCTTTTGCCCGCAACTTCGTCCGCGTAGACTTCAAAATAAAAAAAAACCGGGCAAGTGACTTAAGACTTTTTAGTACTTTTTAGTGCGCCAGGGTTTTTTAAGTCAGTATTTGCTTTTTTATAAAAATAATTTTATTTCACGATTTTTATTGGAGACATACAAACTTTATCTCGGTACCTAATTCGGTGAATGCGTGTTTTGGTAGGTAGGTATATAGAGCCAAAATCCCAAATCCCCCTCCCCTTCTCCACCCGTTTTCCTCCCCTCTCTTCCTTCTGCTCCCTCCCCCTGCATACTAAGTTTCAAGTCAATCGGGTACAAACATATTTTTCTGCCGTACTTTTCTACCTTTAGTTTCCCCCTTTTGGGTGTTGATTTACGAAATGATTTTTTATGGGATCAAACTGAAGTAGTACATACCATATTCAGCTCGGCTTATACCCCAATTATTTAAAATGAATAATCATAACCAATCTCGAGATATGGATGACTAAACATTCGCTGACCCCGCTCTCCCCTTTTCCTTCAAAATATTAAAAACGCTGAAACCCCAGTCTGATTATTTAAAATGAACAATCATAACCAATTTCGAGATATGGATGACTAAACATTCGCTGACCCCGCTCTCCCCTTTTCCTTCAAAATATTAAAAACGCTGAAACCCCAGTCTGATTATTTAAAATGAACAATCATAACCAATCTCGAGATATGGATGACTAAAAATTCGCTGACCCCGCTCTCCCCTTTTCCTTCAAAATATTAAAAACGCTGAAACCCCAGTCTGATTATTTAAAATGGACAATCATAACCAATTTTGAGATATGGATGACTAAACATTCGCTGACCCCGCTCTCCCCTTTTCCTTCAAAATATTAAAAACGCTGAAACCCCAGTCTGATTATTTAAAATGAACAATCATAACCAATCTCGAGATATGGATGACTAAACATTCGCTGACCCCGCTCTCCCCTTTTCCTTCAAAATATTAAAAACGCTGAAACCCCAGTCTGATTATTTAAAATGAACAATCATAACCAATTTTGAGATATGGATAACTAAACATTCGCTGACCCCGCTCTCCCCTTTTCCTTCAAAATATTAAAAACGCTGAAACCCCAGTCTGATTATTTAAAATGAACAATCATAACCAATTTCGAGATATGGATGACTAAACATTCGCTGACCCCGCTCTCCCCTTTTCCTTCAAAATATTAAAAACGCCGAAACCCCAGTTTGATTATTTAAAATGAACAATCATAACCAATTTCGAGATATGGATGACTAAACATTCGCTGACCCCGCTCTCCCCTTTTCCTTCAAAATATTAAAAACGCTGAAACCCCAGTCTGATTATTTAAAATGAACAATCATAACCAATTTCGAGATATGGATGACTAAAAATTCGCTGACCCCGATCTCCCCTTTTCCTTCAAAATATTAAAAACGCTGAAACCCCAGTCTGATTATTTAAAATGAACAATCATAACCAATTTCGAGATATGGATGACTAAACATTCGCTGACCCCGCTCTCCCCTTTTCCTTCAAAATATTAAAAACGCTGAAACCCCAGTCTGATTATTTAAAATGAACAATCATAACCAATTTTGAGATATGGATGACTAAACATGCGCTGACCCCGCTCTCCCCTTTCTCGTCAAAATGATTAAAAATACGGAAACCCCAGTCTGATCAATTCAAATAAGCAATCATAACCAATATCGAGATATGGATGACTTATTAAAACATCCCTTGACCCCGTTTTCCCCTTTCCCGTCAAAATAACAAAACTCGACCACCCCTATACAAACTTTCACTCCACATTTCACCCTTAGGGGTTGAATTTCCAAAAACACGAAAGAAATCTAAACACAAACTTTCATTCCCCTATTTTACCCCCTTAGGGGTTGAATTTTCAAAAACCCTGAAATTACTCTTTTTTATTTTTGAAAAGACACCTAATCACCAATTTAAGTAATTCTAACTTCAAAAATGACGGAACTTCCATACAAACTTTTATCCCCTATTTTACCCCCTTAGGGGTCGAATTTTCAAAAACCCTGAAACCCATATTTTTTTATTTTTCAAAAGACACCTAATCAGCAATTTTCATAATTCTAACTTCAAAAATGACGAACTTCCATACAAACTTTCATCCCTTATTTTACCCCCTTAGGGGTTGAATTTCAAAAAACCCTTTCTTAGTACACCTCTACACATCAAGACAAACCCACCCTCCAAATTTCAAGTCTCTACGATCAGCGGTTTAGGCTGTGCGTTGTCTGTCAGTCAGTCAGTCAGTCAGTCAGTCAATCAGGACTTTGATTCTTATATATTTAGATTACGTTATTTGTAGATACTCTTTAGAACTGAACAATTTTGAATTAATTGGCCGATTCATTCAATATTACAAAACCAGCAAATCAAAATCTGCAATTTGAATTTCGAATTCCGCAAATCCAATCCTCGGTTCCCTATTGTCCGGTAGTTCCAACTCCTAGGGTGTCCGGGCGTAGTGTCTGCGTGTCCGGGAAGGGTGTCCGGCGCGAGTCCGGACGTCTTGGCCTTCACGTGATTGAGTTATAGTGTGTGATGAATTTTGATTTCAATTTACATTTAGCGGTGTTCCGTATTCTGTTTGAGTCGGATTTTAATGGAGAATCTGCAGTGTATACTTGCAGATGCTTGGGTATACCTACTCACTTTCTAGATGTGTTGCAGCTACCGTATAAAACCAAATCATATCGTATAATCCCGTGAAAAGTCAGAGCTATTTGCACTGCGAAGAACCGATAGTACCCTATACATCAATGCTTACTGTTTTCAAAAGAAAAAAGTTTACAATGCAATAGATGTGTCCATATGGCGCGCATGCCTCACCCGAGCACTCATATTATGACATTACGTCTGTGCGTTCCGACGTCAAAAGTGAGTGCTCGCGCGAGGCATGCGCCTGATAAAGACGCCGCCAATGAGAAACAACTCGTAAATTCGACACAATTCGTGAGATATAACACCTTTATAGAGATTTTGGCCAGTTTACAATGGTTTTGAATATCATTTCTAAGACCAAAACTAATTTGTAATGCCAGTATCGATCATAATTTGCTATAAGTTTGGGGGATAGTGTTCTCGCGATCAGTTCCCCAGTCCATCAAAATAACAGTGATATCAACTTCAACGGCACAGCCAATCATAATCGGAGATAACGCCGCTCCAACATTTGAACACCACTGTCTTTAACTCCGAATACGCAGATAGATTTATTAATAACAGGGGGCGAAGGGGGTGTGAGGGGGGGTGAGGGGGGCACCCAACTATGCCTTAGGGGACGTTAGGGGGGCCAAACTTGGCCAACGTAAGCCGTGCACTGGACAGGAGTGGTCATAACTAAGATATTTTGGCCGTCAAGCAATTTCTTGGCCTCGTCGACGGGTATACAGGCTGTTGTCAAGTTTTTGCCCGAGTATTTTTGATAGCGAAATTAATACTGTAATAATATGATTTTCGGATTCAGGTTTGGTATTTTTGGTGTTCAATATTGTTTAGTTACCTGCTTGGTTGCTACTGACGGGAACTTGTCTTAAGTAGTGAGTCAAAAAAATATTCATGTAAGCTATACTAAAGCTAAAGCCAAACTTGATATGAAATGTTTAACAACAAACCGTTGCTTAGCAACCAATGACAGACAGATGTTATAATAATTATAATGTTTTCATATTTATAAACAGTAGATAGTATTACAGTTTAATGAAATACAGATTTGTGCGGGATAGTTTATGGGTAAGATAATAAACAAGCATTCACTTGCACACAACAACACTTCCGAGCAGGAAGTATTTTCTTTATTTTTTTCCATTGATAATACCTGCACTGTAACTACCATTATAAATAAATAGATGATAAAGAAAATACTACCTGCACCGAAGTGTTATGCAAGTGAATGCATTATCTTAGCGCTAACATACACGAACTGCAATTTTGCAGTTTGGTTGCAGTCGACGGCACGCGACTGCACACGGACTGCATTTTTGCAGTCGGAAGTGACAGCTCTATTGCAGTTGGTTGCAGTCGACGGCACGCGACTGCACACGGACTGCATTTTTGCAGTCGCGTGTATGGCGGCTAAGAATATTCCGCACATAATTTCTTCACTCTCCATTTTAGCAACAGCCTGTATAAAGTGACGGGCCACCAAAGACCTTTGAATACGATTGTAGCTACAAACGTCTGTGTATGGGATGATATTAAATTCCATCTGACTGGAGCTCAGCGTTCATTTATATAATATGCTAATTTTGGATAGTTGCTGCTTAAGGTACGTATGGTGGGTGCTTTAATTGAGGTACCATATTACTGATTTCAATCCCTTTTAATGTAGATACGTATAAGAACTACTATCACTGAATATACCTATTTACAAAAAGTATTTCAGTCCTTTCAATCAGTTTTCCGTTTGAAATAACTTCCCATAATTTGACTCTCAGGACATTAACAGCTGGTCAGCAACGAAAGTCGCTGAACATTCTCAGTTTTTCAAATAGCTTGCACACTTTTGTTTTGCATCAAATCCATAATTTTTCTTTGTCGAAACAAAATGTAGACATGTTGCTAATGTTTGGTTTTATAAAGGTTTACCAAACGTTTGTAGAATAAAGAGTAAGTATAACCGATTTGAAAAAATCTGAGTGTTCAGCGACTTTCGTTGCTGACTGTACAATAAGTGCTATGTTTTTTTCCCGTCTAGGGAAGGCCCCTGACATGGCCTAAAGACATGGTATTCATAAAGATCAGCCATAAGATTCCGTTGAGAATTTCTGGCTAATCCCACTTAGGGCTCTATCTCACCGAGACGCCAGGCGCGTCGCCAGCCACCGTCGCCAACTAATTGGCGGCGTCTTCATCAGGCACATGCCTCGCGCGAGCACTCACTTTTGACGTCGGAACGCATAGACGTAATGTCATAATATGAGTGCTCTGGTGAGGCATGCGCGCCATATGGACACATCTAATCGTATTGAATTTGACAGGTAATAGCAATTGTTTGGGTACGCGGCTGGCGACGTCGCCGGCTACCGTCGCCAATCATTCGTATTGAATTATGTCAAAATATGACAGGACGGTACTTGGCGACGGTCCCGTTGCCTGGTGTGATACAGCCCTTTGGCTCATGCCTATAGTTTCGGATTTGAAAATTACCTTTGAAAAGTTTAGCCTGTATCCTATTTCCTATCCTACTCCTACTAATATTATAAATGCGAAAGTAAGTTTGTGTGTATGTGAATGTTTGTTACCACGTATCTCCATAACTACTTAACCGATTTTAATGAAATTTGAAACGTAGATAGTGTACGCTCTGGAATAAGACATAGGCTAATCTTACACATCAATTTCCAAGCGGGCGAAGCCGCGAGGCACAGCTAGTACAAGATATTAGATAGCCTATAGTTCGACTTAACATTATAGATTAGGTACATAATAACCATAGCAAGTATTTTGGAACCTACTTATTTTCATTTTCGTAAACCATTCGTCCTACTAATATGGGTTTCATATAACTTAGTAAGCGAACATACACTTGCATACAAACTTAACACCCCGTGCTTAAAACTTGAGTCGGGCATTTAGAACGCTTGACTGATCGGCGCCAACTTAACCTTAAATTAAGTAATTTGTACACTTAACTACAGTTTGGAGATTCTTACTTACACCGTTTAAGTTGTTAGCAGAGTTAAGAAGGCGATAGACCGTAATAATATGGTGCAGTAATATGATCGCTCAAATACACTTTGTTAATAACAGTGTCATGTTAAAGTGTAGCGTGTCTTGCTTTGCTTATTTCGCAAGGCAGCACACTGGAGCTATTGTTTACCAATATACATTGTATTAAAATAAGTAAAAGGCGATTTAAAAAAAAAAAATGTAAAAATTTCTTGCCGGATCTTTCCAGTAAAGGTCGCGTTTCCGATCCGGCGGTAGAATTTAAGACAAAAAAAAAAGACAATTTGTAAGTGCCCCCGTAGGCCTAAACAAAATAAACGATTTGAATTGAATTGAATTGAATTGAAAGTATACACTTAACATTTTTTGCTCTCTTTGTTGTACGTATGATGTCTCAAAACAGTGCATAGCCCAAACCGCTGGAGTTAGGAACATAACATTTTGCGGAATGACCTCATGTTAATATCTATCCCTTAGGAGGTAAAGTAAGGGGTGAAAATTTGTATGGGGTCCCAATTTTTCGGAAGTTGGAGATGTGAAACTACACTTGAGAGCAATAAAATCGCACACCTTGACTTTTTTCAGTTCAGGGTAAAGGTGCAAGTAATACCTGCGAAAATGAGTAAATTCAGGGAATTTTGGGTATGTGCTCTATACCCCCTTATGGGTAATTTGTTGTACTGTTTTTTGATATCATTCGAAAGATACTGAAACAACCTTTCAGTTGGCATTTCAATTTTTTCAATATTAATTAAATATTTATGAAAAAAATAGCCTTAACTGAAAAAAGTCAAGGTGTGCGATTTTATTGCTCTCAAGTGTATTAAGTTTGTATGGAACCCTCAGGACTCGAGTCCTACTCGCACTTGTACGCGTATTTTTTTAGGGCTTGTCAAAGTTCAAATATCGGTGTATACCAGGCTGACAGGAGTAAAAGAAGTTAGTGAGTATGATCAACCAAGTCACCCTTAAAAATAATCTCTATAATCTTCCTAAGTCTACATCCAGAGTCAATTTGGGCAAGACTGATAGCTAGACCGTCGGCCTCGAGTGGGCCTCGCACTAACGACTTTCACTTCCAAACACTTCAGGTGCCAATTGCTCGTTTCTGCCTCGAAGTGTTTGATGTATACCACTAATATTGAATGTCACCTTATTAAAAAAAAACCGGCCAAGTGCGTGTCGGACTCGCACATAACGGGTTCCGTACCACCGTAGAAAAAAGGCGACAATTTTTTTAAGTTTTTTTAGTATTATTCTGTGAAAATTTCAACTCTCTTCCTATTACGGTTCGTGAGATACAGCCCGCTGACAGACGGACGGACAGCGTGGGCTTAGTTTAGGTCCTGTTAGCACCCTTTGGGTACGGAATCCTAAAAAAAATCTATCATAGTACAAGCGTTACTTAGTTTGGGACCATACAGTAGGTATGTAAATCTGGAGATACTGATTGGGTGCGTCCACATGCCTAGCATGTCTCGCCTGAGCACCCATTATGAAATTATATCTATACGTAAGAGCGCGGCATGCGCCTGATGTAGACCCATATAGTATTTTTTAAGTAGGAACTTTTTTTTTCTGTGGCGTTTTTTAAATGATGAATAGATGAATTTTCATCTATGTGCATAATTTACAGTTCGCTTACGGTGAGGGAAAACATCGTGAGGAAACCTACCTATCCCTAGGGATTAGGTAATAGTCAGATCCTGTATACACGGCGACAAGGTTCACCACCTGTCACGTGTTCAAGGTTCTGACTATCTGGTGAAACGTGGGCTTTGAGTTGGTTAATACCTCCACAATGTGGTGGTGTATGGTCACTCAAGCCACTGACTTCCCCCGAATGGGGATAAAAGTCGTGACGTTATATATATATATACGTTTTTTAAATGTCAATATTCTGTCCCTACTTGGTACACCATTTGATCGATCGGTTAATAGCTGTATCAGTGTCTGTTTGTGCAAAACGGTACAAAATCGCATCCGAGCGAATGGGCAAGATAATTTATTTATTGTTGTTCTAATTCACGCCAAGTCGTGGGTTCCGAGCGGACGCGCACTCACTCACCTTACAATACACTCGACGAAAAACAGTGAATCGTACGGATATAAAAAATAAGTTTAAAAACTAAAATCCGACTATTGAAAAAATTACGCTCTAAAAAGTATGGAACAAGAAAATATTCTTATCTAGAGGATAGCGGTGTTCCGTTTAGGTCCTTTAGGCACAGAATATATAACATTTTAGGGCAAAGTGGCATATGACCACGGACCACAGTACGGTTTATGGTTCCGTACTTTCGAGGATTAAATTAAACACATTAAGATTAAATCATCTGAGCAGGCTGGAAATATGGCATTAAAATAGTATTCTTCTCATCTCATACCACAATAATAATATTATTATTATTGCCTGACTTAGCTTGACTTATTAAGTTTACCCTATTTTGTAAAATTGCACTTTCTTTCAGTGAATGTATTGTAGAGAGGCTATTGTAGAAGCGCATCGCGGGAACCGACACATCGCGCACCCATCATTTCCTATTCATAGTCTAGCTTCAGCTAAACATTCCGTTTGCTTGCCTAACTTTGCCTCTATTCGCTTTCGTTCATCTGAACGTATTATGATGATGACTTTTGGTAAACCTATACACATACATACCTACTCATTTGACGTTCAAGTACGTACGTTTTTAATTTTATTTAACATTTAAACAGTGAAAGATTTTTTATTTCGCACATATTTTACGAAAATTGCTCCACAATAAGATTTATTACTTTTATATTTACGAAGAGTATTCTAAATATATACAATACTCATACATTATTTTTACGTACGGTACGTTATCTTTTCTAGATTTGTTGGAGTTGGTAGTTTTGGGTGGAACTAATTTGGCACGTCCAATTTTGCCAATAATTGTATTTACGTGAAACTAGATTTCGACTATGAATACCGCCCAGAGCACTATGAAACCCGGCTTTTTACTGCCTCAATGTCAGATCTGCAGCAAACAACACGAATTTCATAATGTTTATGTTGGTATATGCCATTAAATAGGTGTTTGCCTGACTCACAGTTTAACATTAAAGTGCTTATGATTATCTAGTGGCCGTAATGTTGCCTCTACGTTTAAATGATTTGACGGGCCCGTTAGCGTGGTTGGCGTGGAGGCGCCTTTCACGCTGCAGGTCGTAGGTTCGATTCCTACCCGGGACATGCATTTGTGTGCATGAACATGTCTGTATGTCCCGAGTCTGGGTGTATATGTATATTAAGTATGTATTTACAAATAAAAAAGTAGTATATGTAGTAATATCAGTTATCTGGTTTCCGTAGTACAAGCTCTGCTTAGTTTGGGATCAGGTAACCGTGTGTACAAAAATGTCCCAGGATATTATTATTATTATTATAAAATTCTAGATACAGGGTTAACATGTTATGATAGTAGTGGTTCTTTTTTTAAAATATTACTAAGGTTGATAACAAGCTTGCACGTTGCTGACCTGAAGGGGAGGGGGATTGAGGGAGGGGAAGGGGGGGTTCGGCTTCCAGTTCTCGCACTCTTCGTACGAAACGCAGCTGTGATAGCTACTTTACGCTGATCTTCTATGAGAGGGTGGTATGAGCTGCATTCAATTGACTACCTACAGATTAGCTCTACCACCAATAAATAATTATGGTTTTTACGTAATTTTTTGTGATAAGTACTTATCGTGCTATGTCCACGTCCCTTTAGTAGGACAAACTGTTTTGGATAGTCACGTATCCCTCTTCTTGGTAATATCTTTGCGCTAACCCCATAGTAAACACCATTGTCACACACCATCCTCTGTCCAATCATTAGGTATAATTTTCTCATGGCTCGATCTCGCAAACGCTCGCGTCACGACGTCCGCCGTGCAAATGGACCACTATTTCTTGGCCATTGCTCTAAATCACAAGTGGGATGAGCGTATCAAGATCGTTTGGCCGACCTGAGGTATGTGTAGGATTATTCTGAGAATGAATATTAGTTTTGCTTATAATTGGGATGTTGCGGTAATCAGTCAAGTCATGAATATACAGGGTGGTGACGACATTACGACAATAAATTTAATCACGACCACTACTAGTCAATCACAATACTTTAAAATTGTCAAATTAGGTTTACATCATAATTGTAAAATTTTAATTTTCTTACAAATTAAATGAGGAAATAATCTAAACGTAACAACACTACATCCTTTATAATCGTCTACTGACCTCATCGACTGACCTGTGGGTACAAGGGTGACCAAATCGCTTCGGTGTCGGTGTATTTGGCGGTGCATTTTAAGGCGTAAAGTTAAAATGCCAGAAGTAAAAAAGCCATCCCGTGGCCTATACCTTGTAATATATTTTGATATTTTTTTATGTACGAACTACTCACGTGATACCCAGTATGTGGTTTCAGTTATTGTCGTTATGTCGTCACCACTCTGTATATACCTTCTACCTAAGTAACTCATTCAAACGAGCTAAATATAAACTGTAAGCGGACTAGATACTGGATGACAGGGGACTGGCACCCGACTCTGCTAGCATTAAACCACTGGGAAACCACTGGTCTTATAATCTTAAATAAAATACACAAACATGACAATTTATATGTAGTACAAACACACACGCACACTCCATCTTACGGATTTTCGATCAGGTCACGTGTCCTGATGCGAGTTTAACATGTTTTACCCATCCCAAGAAAAGTGCACAACGCCGATGAAGAAGTTTTCATTAAAAAAAAACATTAAAATCGTAAATTCTTGGCGGTTGACATATTTATCGGCCACCTGTTAGCAGTCCTCTGGCCGACAGCATGCTGCTAAATTTCCGTAAAATAGCCACGAATGGCGTAAAATGTGTGAAAATTTTACGGAAATCTAGTGGAATTGCTAAGGATTTTCAGAATTGCTAATTACGTTTGTGCCCCCCCTGCTTCATACAACAGGACCCTCAAACTACTCAAGTTTCATTATATTAATCACTATTACAACCACAGGTAAAAAGTGTGGCACACTATTCTGTTTCAAATAACAGTAAACAATGCACTAATTAGTAGCAAACAAACAAACATAACAAGATCTTCGGACCCGAATCAATTTGATCAGTACGAGCAAGACGGCCGTATAATCACACTAACCACGTATAACCTTATAACCCTTTAAACAACCGAACCGATCGTACGGAATGTAAACAACGAGCCATCTCCGCAGGCGCCATCTGTAATTTTCTAACAATACTCTGAACACGTCCAGAATAACTTGACCCATTAATCGTAGAAGCAAAACCCTGATAAAAACTGTATCCATAGATCAATTTTGGTTTCCGCGAGGGCTCTTGGAGCATTTTTACTAATTAAATGCGGCAACTGATACTACGGTGAAGTCGGTGACCAATGTAAAAAACTGACGTGTCACGACGATATGTTGGCGCATTTTTTTGGAATGAATATTATTAGGAGTGCGGTCTAGTTTGAGCGCGCGCGAGACTTTTATAAATCTATGCCTGTATTTCTGAAGCTGCAGGGAGGTGGAGAGGTCTGTAAATAGTGGTTTTAAAGTACACGCTCCATCGATCTAGGATCTATCCGTGGATATTGCATATTTATCAACCTTTGACACGAGTAACGACTTGGAAGTAACATCTTCATGAGTAAACGGGATGGAAAACAAACATGTTTGAGAGGTGCTTGAACTTGGATCGCAGTGTCGAGTGTGTCTAGATCAAGCGCATGCCTCGCCCGAGCACTCGGTTTTGACGTCGTAAAGTATAGACATAATGTCATGAGTGTCATCTAGACCCACTTAATGTCCTGATTGCTCGAATGCCACGCGAGGCAGCTTTGCCTCGCTTAGTTTGACATGGCGCGCACGAACCAAATGCTTGCCCTGCCTCACCCGAGCGCTGTCATTATCCTTGCTTAGTTTCGTCTAGTCATGAGACAGAACGATAATGCAACTAATTGCTAAATTGCTAAATGTAACTGATTGCTCGGCTATACCTTTTTCTGCCTAGAGTGTAGGTTGTCGCGCGTGCCACGCGCGGCATGTGAGCGAGCAGCCTCGCGCAGCGTGCGTATGATGTAGGCGCAGCTTTTGACACATGTAGGTGCTTCAAGAAAAGTTAAAAGGTTTTAACAGTGTCGGGAATGTGCCAGCAATGCTTCTGGTTCGTACGCTTATTTGCCGACTGTGGTATTATAAACCTAACCTATTTCACTAGGCTATACCTAAGTACCTTATTATTTTTATGTTAGGTACCAACCTTAAGGTAGGAGTTCGATGCAAGCGGCAGACGGCCGACGTCAGTCGATCTCATAGAAATTGAATGCCGTCGTGCCGTCGCGGCACATGTCATCGCGACAATTTGTATGAAACTGACGTCGACAACTGAAGTCGACCGTCTGCCGCTTGCATCGAGCTCCTACCTTTAGTCAACGGTAGAAAACCTTCATATTCGGATCGATAATGTGCAATACAGCTTAGGACAGCTCATCCGATTATCGACGAATTATGCTAATCACTGCTGAATATAAACTAGCAGAAATAAGCCTGGGCTAAACAATATCAGAGATCCTAAAGTCATATAACTCCATCTTTTGATATAACATAGCTTAATGTAGGACTTTTATTAGCTTTGACAAATGTGTAAGATTAATAATAATATGGATTTTTGAAGTGGAAACTTCTTTAGCGGCGTTGTGCACTTTTCTTGGGATGGGTAAAAATGTTAAACTCGCGTCAAGACACGTGAACAGATCAAAAATCGTAAGACGGGATGGGTAAAAAATATTAAACTCGCGTCAAATTTTCATTTCTGCCGGCACTTCCGGAGTGCAACCAGTTGTTTTCTTTTCACAATTTTGCAATCGTTCCTGATCTGGCTGGAGTCAAGCTGCTGTATATGTCTCATCTTTACGCCGATCTTCTGTGAGAGGGTGGTACTACCCCGGTCGAACCAGCCCGTGTATTTGCTACAGCTTGGCTCTACCATAGAAATGAAATTCAAACAACATGATCACGTTATCAAGAGATCTATTTCACATTATTGACAAAAACTCGAGAAATTTGACTTATCCACTTTCCCACCGCATAGTAGGCACATCACGCATTGCAGTAAGTGGTGTTGCTCAAGCCTGCTTGATATTCGAACGTGACACGGCCAGCCATGGACCAATTTGCCATAATAGCACCGCGGTCATTACGGATTAACCATTTTACATTACAATTCTGGGAACTCGCCGTTTTTAAAAGGGAATTCTCATTTGCATTGATTTTTCACGACTTGGGTACTGTTTTTGTGAAGACATCGGGCAACAGCCACCTAGACAAGTGGCTTCGTGTACAAGCGTTTCTACAAAACGCAACGCTTAAAATGTATGGAAATGACATTGCAAGTCGATAACTAGATCGCGTGACTTATGTCATTTCCATACATGAAGCGTAGCCACTTGTCTAGGGAGCAGATTAGCCTAGTCAGAGGGTGCGTCTGTATCAAGCGGCGGCCACATAATGTTATAACATGATTGCTGGGGCGAGGCGCATCCAGATGCCTCGCATTCCTCGCCCGAGCACACATGTAATGACATTATGTCTATGCATTCTAACGTCACTGCTGGGCATAGGCCTATTTGTGGCCTATGGCCTATGTCCAGCAGTGGACGTCTTTCGGCTGAGATGATGATGATGATGATGATTCTAACGTCAAAACTGAGTGCTCGGTCGAGGCATGAAGACGTACCTATTAACATACACATGCCTCCAACCTTCGAAGTACGGAAGAGATCACTCTCTTCCGTGCTTCTAACTTTTAACCATTGGAAAACTACTGATTTCAATATTATATTATATTGGTGATAAAGCCAAGCTTTAGCCGATTGACTGCAGCTCATGTATGGGCTGGCTCGACCGGGGTAGTACCACCCTCTCACAGAAGATCGGCGTAAAGTAGCTATTACAGCTGCGTTTCGTACAATGAGTGAGAGAGCTGCCTCTCTAGCCAAGTGTCTTCGTCTTCATCCGTATTTCTACAAATCGCTACACAAGTATGGAAATGACATAAGTCACGTGATTTATTTATCAACTTGTAATGTCATTGTCATTGCATTGTCCTTGCATTATCAGGTCACTAGATCTCGTGGCAGACCTCCCGCTTGATGGAGCTCGCAGATCACTGAGCTTACGCAATTCCAACTGCACAAAGCGGTACACGTCGCGGGTGACAGAAGCCGGTGGAGGAAAATTGCTCTCCAGAAGTTTTTTGTACATAATCGTCACGATCCTCAGTATTGAGGTAACGACTGGGAAGAAGAATGTCATTGCTATACATTTAAGCGTAGCGATTTGTAGAAACGCTCGTAGATGAAGCCACTAGGCTAGGGGGCCTGGAAGCCCAACCATAATTGTTGAAAATTACCTTATTATGTGAGCTCTTTTATCTATTTGTATCTCATGTATGTACAATAAAAACAAATTCAATTATAACAATGAGCTTAACAAGCCGCGTAATTACATGCTACTTACATTATAATGACGCATAATAAACGTATTTGGTATGTGAGTATACTCATATCATTACAGTACGTAGAAATGGACTGAAATTATAATAGAGAGGGTAAACATTTATTTATATTGAAACTGCATGAACTATTATTGACCTTAGTATTCCTTGTTTTAGGGCCTCCGCAGACTTGCTACTTTTAGCATCGGCGATCGGCGATTTTGATGCTGCGTCTCGCTCGTTCGCGCTCGAAGAAACGCGACGCAGCATCGATACGTCACAAAATCGCCGGTCGCCGATGCTAAAAGTAGCAAGTCTCCGGAGGCCCTTAAATGTAGGCACCTTTGTTAAACTAACTACATAAGAGGTTATGTTATTTCTTTTTAAAATTAACGTGACGACAAAACAAATAAACAGCGGTAATAATGAAACAAGCTTTCAGCAATATATAAGAGCTTTCAAATTATTTTAAAAACATATTAGAAGGTGAAGAATAAATGCAGTGATATGCGTCTTGCGGGCTTAAGGGCCATCTCAGACTTGCTACTTTTAGCATCGGCGACCGGCGATTTTGCCTGTATCGATGCTGCGTCTCGTTTCTTCGAGCGCGAACGAGCGCGACGCAGCATCAAAATCGCCGATCGCCGATGCTAAAAGTAGCAAGTCTGCGGTGGCCCTAAAATCCAATCCTATGAACACACGCTTCAGTATATACCTAACACCCTAAACTTACTAGGAACCTAATTTAATAATATTTTCAATGAATTCGGCTCCATTTCACTATGTTCCATCTATTCACTTTTAACTCTACCGCATATCAACACGCTACCATATTAAGTTGACCTCTAGCTTCGAACCATTCCCTCCTATTTCTTCTTCTTTCACATACATTTTAAGGGGGGGAAGAAGGGCATTATTTATTTGTACGTATGCCCTATTGTTTTGAGATCGCGAACGATTTTATTACTATTATAAGGCAATCATCATCAAGTACAATGATATGAGGAGTCATATCAATGGTAACATCTGATGGTGAAATTGCTTCACATATTTAAGGAAATGACCACCTCACTGCATCGGATGGTTGCGCGTTTGATTCCCGCCAGTGGCAAATTTCACCATATGCTACGATTCTGACACACCTCGTTTGCTTCATCTACGTTCATACATCTCATGCACTGCCGTCGTTTGAGGGTGCTACGGACTTGCCCTATCTGGAAAATACCATTAATCTGGTCGTGAAAAGGAGGAGATCTTGGGCACCGACGCTTCAACTTACTTTCGCTCCGTATACCTCTTTCGTCAGTCGACTTTCACTCATCCTCTCTACATGGGCAAACTATAGCAGCATATTCTTCTCAATTTTAGTCACCACATTGTCATTTAGCTTACATCCCTCACTTATCTCACTATTCCTATAACTAGTCAGACAGCTGCCTAGCTATTCTGTAACGTCATACTCACTTCGCACGCGTGAATTTTGGAGTGAAATGTCAAATTTCAAAACAAACTATGACATATCACCTGCAAATTCACGAGTGCGAAGTGAGTTTGTCGTTATAGAATAGCTAGGCAGATTTTGTGTAATTCGTATACATTTTCGTTTCCGAAATCCCACATTAGCATATTTACAGTACGTGTGTATGTTTATCGCGGTCAATCTCGCCACTTATCCCGTACGATCGCCGTGTGATCACCGAGTGGCGTGTGTGCCTGCAATTCCGTAATCCTTAGTAATTTTCCCGTTGCTTCGGAAGTTGTTTGGATATGTTTTATTACAGAAATTGTATTGCTCTATCTGATAAAGTAACTTTTACGTGAGGCCATTCTAGCGTATTCTAGGGATATGAGAAAACAATTGTGATCCCGAGATCTTAGGGCCTCCGCTGACTTGCTACTTTTAGCATCGGCGATCGGCGATTTTGATGCTGCGTCTCGCCCGTTCGCGCTCGAAGAAACGCGACGCAGCATCGATACGTCACAAAATCGCCGGTCGCCGATGCTAAAAGTAGCAAGTCTGCGGAGGCCCTTAGATGTGGGGTTTATTCTAGTGCCGAAAATTTCGGGAAGGATTTTTAGCAGTCCCGAGTTTTTCGGGATAATTTTTGCGAAAATTTTACGTTATACGTTTTAAATACTACCAAGAAAAAAGGAGACTTGTGTTAGTCTGGGGATATACTCGTATATTTTAATTGTATATACTAATAAACGAAGATCCCAACAATATAAAATATCTGACATCAATTTTGTAAGCCGTTTAGTCTTCCAAGGAACCAAGAAGCCATGACGCGGAGATCTGTCGTCGGTAATTATAACGTTCCGAGATAGCGTTACACAGCTCCCCCCTCGTCGCTAGGGGGATCCAGTCGTTAAGAGGTGGGCGCTGCATTTTTACAAATTGATACAAATTATTTGAGCTCGCTCGCTTTGTTCCAACGATGCTTGTTACGACTGTGGAACGGCATTTTATTATTTTTATGGGATCAGCGTGCAGTGGGATGGGGAAACGCGAGGACTAACTAACCGCCTAACTAATCCCCCCCGAATTGCAAGCATCGCTACGGTAACTGCTTAACATCTGGCGGGCCGTACGCTTGTTTGCTACCTTAAATTCACATAAAAAATAACTTTTTACGCAAAGTTTTTTAATTGTTTTAGCTTGCTTTTCTAATCATAACGTCATAAGTCACTGTACGGGCGCGGCTGCTTGGTTTGGTCTGGACGCAACAGTTAAGGCTTTAGCTTTGGCTTTACGTTTTAGATGTTATTTTAGACGGGCCCGTTGGCGTGGTTGGTAAGATTCCGCCTATCACGCTGCAGGTCGTAGGTTCGCTTTCTACTCGGGACATGCATTTGTGTGCATGAACATGTCTGTATGTCCCGAGTCTGGGTGTAATTATGTATATTAAGTAAGTATGTATTTACAAACAAAAAGTAGTGTATGTATTAATATCAGTTATCTGGTTTCCATAGTACAAGCTCTGCTTAGTTTGGGATCAGGGGGCTTACCACAAGCTCTTATTGCGATTCAATTATAGGAACGTTTTATCGACGTTTTAATGACGTTTCTTATTGTCATGACAATAAGGTACGTCATTGCACAAAAAGTCGCTGAAACGTTAATACGTTCCTGTAATTGAATCGCAATAAGAGCTTGTGGTAAGCCCCCAGGTAGCCGTGTGTAAAAGAATGTCCCAGGATATTTAATTATTTATTTATTTTAAAGTGTATCTATGTGTGTAGGCATGTGATTTACGACATAAATGCTTTCTGCCTTTCTGGAATGAATTCTCTGAGAGATCATAAATCTTTGATTCTTGCCAAGCTTCACAAATCTTCCTTGGAAATGAAACAAATGACTTATGCCTGCACTCGCAGCGGTCGTGCTAACTTGCCAAATTCACAGATCCTAACGCTCGAAAGGTCGTCTTGCGATCAAGTCGTCCAGTAAGCGTTGCGCCTTCCGCCTCATTCCTTAGACCGAGTCCGAAACATCTTATTCGCGCCCTCATAAAAGTAACTGCTTTGGCTCGTTTTTATTTCTACCTCTGTTGGAAGTACCTGTGTACGGCCACAGTATTTTAATAAACCTACGAGATAATCAAACGAAACACAACCCAACAGGGACTGGATAGGGTGTGTTTCAGCTTGTGGTGATGAAAAAATCATGCCTTACCCACTTATAACTAGGACAAGACGACTGTGAAGGACACGAAGAATTTCAATTACTTTATTATGTTGTTATGTATTTTATTTTGAAGCGAGATCGGTAGAGTTATGCAGGTAATGAATATTAATTATAATTCATAGCTTTTTTGTGTTTTCGGTAGTAGAAGTTAGTATTTCCATACATTTTATTTTTTTATTAGTTTTTAGTTATTGTTGTGTTTATAGGGGATATCGCTGTAGATTAATTTTGGTTTCCGCAAGCCTGCTAGATGGAGCGCACACACTAATAAAATGCGGCAAACTGATACTACGTCGAAGTCGGCGTATTTTAGTACATCTGACAGCAACTAATGTATGTAACTGATGTGTCGCGACGATAATAAGTTGAAATGATTTTTCTTAGTAGGGCGGTATCTAGTAAGAGCGCGCGCGCGAGACTTTTATAAGTCTATGGATATCGCATTGTTCAGTACATATTTCAGACTTGGAGTTTTTATGAAATCGGTTGCTATAACAACGCTTAGTACTACGGGGCAGCCAGAAGTAAACATTATCTTCTGTGTTTGAACTATTTGGGTGACGACAGTCATCGTAAAATATCATTCAGATCATGGGAGACTGGATTCAAACGACTTCTTGAAAGTAATAAGGAAGTAAAATAAATAATTTTTCCATAAAAAAGTCCTAACTCATTACGGAAGGCCCGAAAAAACGCTTAAAATTAAGAATTCTAAATAGGCAATTACTCTTTCGCGCAAAATAAAATCGTCCCAGTAAAAGATTCCAATACATTTTCTCGACCAATCCGACAAATTACTCGCAGAAATTATTATGGTGGCTCGTTAGGCAACGGATTAAAGAGTTGAGAGGAAAAAACGGTAAAATGTCGCAGTAAGTCCGGGCCGCAAAATTCTTAAACGCAGTCCTTGGAAATGGGATGATTACTTCATCAAAACACACTTTAAACGTGTTACGTAAATCTAGTACCACTCGGCCCCTGCCTCCCCTCAAAGGGTGTGCTGGCGAGCGGGGGGAAGGGGGAAGTCACCCCAGGAAATGGGGGGTAAGACGATATGGGCGAACGTGAGCGCCGTCAAGAAAACCTTGATTGCTTTTTTAATTAGTTTTTTTTCATTCCCCTTTTTCGCATCTCGGCGATCGTGCAAGAAATATGTATTTGAATTCTTGTGTATGTGTGTTGTGTACAATCATCGATTGATGTGGAACTTTGAAGATCTCTTTACATATTTGGTTTCTCTTCATCTTTTTATGCTTACAAATGCTCAGGGTAGTTTTTCTGTGCCTAATGAAACATTCACGCGTGAATCTTCTGGTCAAAATTTTACATTTCATCAGAAAATTTTAGCGTGATATATGAGTTTATCGTTACTATCTAGATATGGGTTTATCTAGCTAGGTTGTACCTAATTCCAGCCAAATCCGTTAAGCCGTTTTAACGTGATGCTTAGTCAAAGATAACATTTTCGCATAAAAAATAGTAAGTACGAACTGAAGTAAGTGTGAACGAACGTACGAACGTAAGATTTTTTAATGCTGTGGGTATTTTGAAACGCGTTTTTTAATTCATTAAAAAAGCTATAGCTGTTTAATAATATCGTATTTTTTTTACTCCACTCCATCATCTGATTACGCATTTAAGACCTGTCAAAAATCAAAACAAAGGAAAAAAGTACCAAGTTATACGACCTATTCTCAATTTAAAATTATTATCCGTTGCTCCCCGTCAACAGTGTAAAATCAAGAGCGTAAAAACGTCGAGGAATGTCCATTAGTCGTTCATAATATCGTCGCCATAATGAGGGGAGAGTGGGCTAAATCAGAACAGTGGTGCGACCATAAACGTTCCGTCACGTTCTGACTCCGGCCGCTTTGGACTTTGACACGCTTGCTTACAATATATTTAGAAAAATACTATAAATAGTAAAATATAAGTCAATGGGAGGTAGCACATGTTTACAAAAAAAATACATTTTGAGGGATTTGGGCTACAACCGATGACTTGTTAATGGCGTAAGCAATTTTTTTTACATCTTAAATCACAACCAAAACAAAAACCTTCAAGTGAGTTCGACCGAAAACAAATTAAGAATTCGTACTTATAAGTCTTGCATGTTACGCACACAGTGACTATCGTGTACATACACACGCACACAGCCAATGAGTTTTAAGTCTCGAGGCGTCCCCACTAATTTATACGTTCTTTCGCTTTCATTATAATTATTATTCTTGGCAATTTATTTTCGCACACGGGGGCAGTCCCCCCCGGGGTGGTAGGGGATGGACTTCTTACAAATTCCCGTTTTTCGGTGGAACTTAACGCACCCTTTTCTTGGCCCTTTTTGTTTTTCATTACATTAACTTTTGAGACGGGGATAATGTGTTGTTAGTGTGTGAGTGTAATTTTTGGTTGTTATGAAATGTTCGCTTTTATCTCGTATTGGGTTACAGATTTGTCTAAAATTACTCTGTTGTTGTAATTTAAAGTTACATTTAGTACTTATACCTTCTATAGGTAACATCTTTGCCAGTTCATTATTTAAAAATAATGACTTATTTATTTTTAGTTTGTGTAATTAAAATTTTATCAGTGAACACAAATAAGACTATTATAATTTATATTTAATGGAGTCCATTCAAGTAAAAGAACTTACAGTACAACACCTGAACTACCCCGACGACTCACCGAATCCACTCGAAACTTTAAGTACACAATTTACGTTCACATGCACAGTGAACGACGAAGAACTTCCACAAAACAAAAGCGATTACTACAGACTTCGACTACTCGAAAACAAAACGCAATTTTCTCTTAAGAAAATGAGGGAACTCTTTCTCCCCATTGAAAAATCATCAACACCCACCGCGTATGTACCCGCCGCCGGCCACCCTCATCCGAGGGGGGAAGATCTACGCCGCCGACTTGCGTACGCTTTAATTAAAAATAAAACATAAGAACGATGTAACTGGATGAGCCGAGGAGCGAAGGAAAAATGAAAGAGAAAGCCGTCCACCCCCTCCCTGGAGCGGGCGACGGGAGGGGCGGGGAGAGGTAACCGCGTGGAAGTCAGTCGCAGAGCGACCGCCGGGGGGAGCGGACCTCCCCGCACGCTGCTGTGTCACAACGGAATGACATCACTTTTCTTGTCGCTAATGAAGAGAACGTCTTAGATGGTTGCCTTTTTACTTGCTAAAGGCTTTTATTCAGACCATGCGTTTCAGACTTCACTAATTTATTTAATTAGCTCTGTGCCTTTTCCTCTTGCAAAGCTTAAGAGAAAAGGATTTGTAGAGCATATAACATTTATTTTAATGTATGTTGGGAAGCATTGATTCAAATTTATTCTGCAAGAAAATCTTTCTCGGCTCCCATTTCCATAATTCACATCTCATAAATAATATTGTGACTTGCAACATACGAAAGCGGCGGATGTCTAAGTAAAACAAAAAGTCCATGTCGCAGTCTAGACATTTTAATTTTCCTATCTTCGCGTTTCGCGGGATCGGCAGATCAGACTCTTTCATTAGTCCTCGCCGCACATGTGCGAGGAAATCTTTGATGTAGACATCGTTAGTGGCGCGAGAGATAAGAGCATTACAGTTCAATGTGCATTCAATAGTAACACCATCATTATTTCCCTTTGATTTCTTGAAATATATTTTCTTATATTTCACTTACATTGTGATTGATGGTGAAATAATGTTATTATTCTATAAAATAGGGCACGTCTGAAATTTATTACAATTAGGTCAATTTGTGAGTCTAAGGTAGGTCTTAAATGTTGATAAAGGATGTAATTACAAAATGTAGATCAAGGCCAATTTAAGACTCAAATTGATTCCCAAAAAATGATTGATGATAAGTTACGTATGGAAAATGAAAATATGTAAAAGTTACGAACTCCACATGCCGTCCTCGCAAATTGCTCCGCAAACAATAAGGAACTTGAAAACAAAACAGAATCAACAAACATCTCAATAAAAACCAGATGTGTACCATCCGCATACGCTCTCACACTTATTCGAATGTAACTCGGTTGGTACATTCAATTTTCTAACCCATTTAAGTCTCAGACTTTGCTTGCACCGACGAAAAAAAAGAATAGTTCCCCGCATTCCCGACCGTAGATTTTCCACGATATAATTTCATAAGCAGTCGTATGTTCGTTTTGCCCCGTTTTCCCCTTTTGAATTGATTAGGTCGGCTTCATATCGAGTTAGTGAATGGAGTTCAGATATTTTAGTACACTCCTTTTTATTCCGTATCGAAGAGTCGGAGCTAATATTCAGTTGAGTATTAGTTATTGGCTGCTATGAGTATTTCTGCGTAATATGCTGATTGATATTGAAAGATTTCATTGCATTGAAATAAAATTAATATTGAAGATCGTATTATGTGTAGACATAGACGAAATTTATAAATTCTTTGTGTGTAGATACCTACTAAATTAAATGACATAGGATTAGGAACACACTTCAGAAATAGGACAGTTGAAAAATTCAGCTTAAATTAAATTGGCTAAACTGCTGCAGCTGTCAATTGCAGTTGGCTGTAATTTTTTTTTATTTTTTTCATATTTTATGAATCATGTTCTTTTTTCAAAATTGTATCATCCCTGACTGTGTCCGATTAAAAACACTTACAAAATTTCAATAATTATTGAAAAGTTGGTTCTACCGATTCTATTGCAAAGTATCCCAGAAAATATTAACCAAACTCAAATATACCTATAACAATTAATGTATATTATTCATAAGATTGTAAGGAGCCGCGAGGGCGCCAGAGGAGCTTAGCTAGGCCTGCTTAATGATCCAATTCCTGTCATGTTCAGGAAAGGGTTACCCCCTTAAAAAACTTGAAACAAACGCCGCAAAAACCGAAGACGTTCTCTCTATCGCACCACCGGGGGAGACGGGGGTTAACCCACCCACAGGGTGGCAAGAGTGGCAAGGTACCCCGTGAATAATTATAAAAGAAATAAGATAGACATTGACTTCGCCACGTCAGTCCGCAGATGAATAATAATGGATTTTTGTTTACGTGTGTATCAGCCTTTATGAGTCGTTATAAGCTTTTATAGGCCGAAATATTGTTCACGAGTAAACAGGTTATTAAATTAGGTGATGTTTAACGATTTTGGTGAGATGAGAAAACGTGTTTAGTTATAAGTGAGTAATGTTTTATCGCTATAAATGTAATATGAAGATTACATTGGTAAACATTGGTTTAGATAGCTTAAAAGTCAAGCGCTATGTGAAAAAAATATTAATTAGAAAACTGTGGGTATGACTGTTGGGTATGAGTTTTTTGGAAAAGTTGATTTGTGGAGTTTAATCGATCTTGTGTAAGAATTAACTTGAGTATGTTCTAAAGAATTCATTTTAGAATAATAGAGGCAAGATTGAATTATTAATGCTAGCACTAAATCGAAGGGAATGATATTATTTACAGGTAGGTAGTACGTTTTTGTTATAAACATAGTATTATTTTAATACTATTCGATTAAAATGTCCGTACAGAATAGAGGTGGGCATCGACGCGAAAGCAATAAACAGTAGCGCCGGTGAGCGAGTGCAGTGCAGGAAAAGTAATCACGGCTCTACGTAACTTTGTTTGACGCCCACCGACTGCCCACTGTGCTGAGAGGGAAGAGAAATATGAAAAATTATAAATAACAATAATTACACAGTAGGTAACATTGTGGAATTTGGTTAATTTTCTTGACACAGTTATAACCAAATTTGCTCAAGGGGAACTTTAAACAGTGTTAAAATTAAAAAATATTTGGTGCAATAATTATAATACAGCCTGCTCATGGGGAAATTTGAGTAAGAAAAATACAGTTCCACATTCGTAAAATGGGTAATTGTTTTATTAATACTGCTGTTATTGTATTCTCTGAAAACAAAATACTGGTTAGGTCATTATTTTGTCCGAGTAATATCAAATATTTCTGTATTCAGTTTTAAAATTGAACGAAAATTAAAAAAAAAACAAAAAAATTTTTTACACTATTTTATATCCAGAATGACATTTTAACAAATCCCAACATTAGCCCACTATGCGACCACGTTTGTCCTGAACTGCGACCGGTGAAGCGCGCCGCTGGGGAGGCGGGGGTGAAGCGGAACACCGTAAATTGATTACGTGTTAAATTGTTAGCCGATGTCTACTACTTATATGCAGCTAGTGCCGACGGTGTTTAACGCAATCTAATTTGCACACGTCTCAAGGTGTTGAACGTTTTTATAAGGTGGAAATTGAGTTCTCGATTGATGGAGAGTGGAGAAATGGTACAATTATTTTATGTAAAAAAAATATGTAACGTCACGACTTTTATCCCTATTCGGGGGTAGTCAGAGGCTTGAGTGGCCATACACCACCACATTGTGGAGGTATTAACCAGCTCAAAGCCCACGTTTCACCAGATAGGTGAAACGATAGGATAGGTTTCAATTATTTTATATGAGGTCTATTTGCATTGAATAATAATTCAGCCCTTTTAACGTCCCACTGCTGGGCACGGGCCTCCCCTCAATGCGAGGGGGATTTAGGCCATAATCCACCACGCTGGCCCAGTGCGGGTTGGTGGATTTCACATGTCTAAAGACATGCAGGTTTCTTCACGATGTTTTCCTTCACCGTAAGCAAGTAATAATCATATGAAAGTTATGATTCACACATAGATTTCGAAAAATCCAGAGGTGTGAGCCAGGGTTTGAACCCAAGACCTTAAGCCCGCAAGACGCGTGCTTAACCAATCGGCTACCACTGCTTGCATTGAATATAAAATATTATAATGTTCATTTACGCCGTAAAAAAGGCATAAAAATATATATTATTGCAAAATTTTTACTTGCTTATCTTTGCAACGGTTCAAAAATAAATAAAAATAAAACAAAACTCACATGCACAAAGTATAATTAAAGAGTAGAAATGAATATTTAAATGTCATCGTGAAGGGTTCACTCTCAACGTCACAATGACGTTTGAGGCACCCAAATCTAAAAGATACGTATTTTTGGAAGTCAAGTTCCGTACCATGGTACACTGAGAGATTTTTATTCCATTCTTTACGAATTTGCTTCAGGGTTATGTTAAGGTTACAGTAATCAGGAGATAAGGAGACTTGGATAAAATGGCAGCTAATTATTTCACAATAAGTACTTACAACGTTACAAATTAACAAAATTAACCGCTAATAACTGATTGGGCATTAATTTAATGACAGATTACCATTTAATGTCAATTTTAAAGACAATTTTCACGACAACTGAGTGTGACTTAGATTTATTTTTATTTTATTTGAAACATTTATATTGATATACCTAACGAATAATAATGACTTAATTTATATCTTAAGTCGTAATTTTATGATTTAAGCAAAATATACAGATATTCATTAATAGATGTAATCTCTCGTTGTGTTTCCATCACTATCGCCGGCGGGACAAGTCAAAGATACAGATACATGTAGAGGGGCGGAAGAGTTTGCCAAAAATTATAATTTTAATTGCGGGCCCCATTCACCCCGACCTCCCCAGGAAACTGCACGCCGGGCTATAAATATGGAGGATTTGGGAATTTTTAATTGTTTTTCAGTATATTTAAGTGGCATTAATATCTGAAGGCATGCAGACGTTATTCTATTTTTTTTAATCTTGGGCGTATTTTAATATGCTTATTGGCAATAATTATTTTGGCTACAAATTACAAGTAAACTAAAGATAATTTAATATTATTGATGTTTTTAAACTATGACTATGAGCGAGATGGCATTTGGTTTATTCAAGTATAGTTTGTGTACTAACATAATTAGCTCCATACTTTAAATAAATAAATCAACGTTTATATGGTCCCAAACTATGCAACGCTTGTGCTATGGCTACCAAACAATGGACTGGGGGCAATCCCAGTGACACCCAGACCAAGTAAAATTACGGCATGGCCTTTTCCAAAATTTGCTTTTGGTGGGAATTGAACCCACGACCACCCGATGCAAAGACGAATGCACGGAAATAAGGACTAAAACGTTTAGAATTTCGTTGTTTTTTTTTACTTGCTACGAAATTTTTGGCAATAGTTTTTTCTAATAAAGGCACCAATACACACCAAACAAAAAAAGCATTACTGTTACCCCAAAAACAAAACTAAGCAAACCTCCCATTACCTCTGAAGCTTAAAAAATTAATGACTGACAAAACACACACGCAAAAACAAAGGGGGTGGGCACACAGCCGAAAATACGCAAATAAAGCGGTCCGCTAACAATTTCCTTTACTCATTATCTGGAAATGCGTTTCGTATGCAAAATTGAGGGGATTTTTGGCAACGCTGCGATTTTTTGTAGGTAGTGTGTTATGAGCTTAATGTTTATGGATAGAAGTGATGGATGGATGGATAGAAGTGATACAAATTTATAGACGACATTGCCGTCACATAGGTACACGCAAAGATATTACCAAGGAGAGGGAGATATGTGACTGACCAAAATAGTATGTCCTACTAATCGAAGTCCATAGACACAGTACGACTCACTCGCTCGCGGTAAAAAATGTTAAAAAAATGTCGGCATTGCCAATACGGTTCATCTTCTGGTGAAAAATAAACGTCACGACTTTTATCCCCATTCGGGGGTAGTCAGAGGCTTGACTGGCCATACACCACCACATTGTGGAGGTATTAACCAACTCAACGCCCACGTTTCACCAGATAGTCAGAACCCAACGTGACAGGTGGTGAACCTTGTCGCCGTGTATACAGGAACTGACTATTACCTAATCCCGAGAGATAGGTAGGTTTCCTCACTATGTTTTCCCGATGTTAATCCTCACGATGTTGAAAAATAAACATCAAACAAAATTCCTTTAAGTTGATTGTCGAATTGCGAGTGCGAAAACAGTGTGTATTTCGCTGTATGTAGTGGTGCGCCGAGCACAAGCCTGGTGATTTTAATGTTAAGTGGTACCATATCTGCTAAAATAATACATCAATAGTCGTGTCCGTAACACGCGCATGCCGGGCAAAGCAGCTTTGCCTCGCGAAGATTGGCATGCCGCGCGCGAGGCAAATGCGCGTCCTACCTCACCCGAGCGCTGTCATTTGCCTCGCCTAGTTTGGCCTAGTCATGAGACTGAACGATGTCAAACTGATCGCTAGAATGTAGGTGGCCTCGCCATTTACCTGGCGCGGCATGCGACTGAGGCGACCGCGCGTGTTTCGCGAGGCATATGGGTGAGCAGCATCGCGTGGCATCTGCGTGTTGTAGACGTAGTTAATGACGTCACGTTTGTTTTTTCAGAAAATGTATGATCTCAGAAGTACTTATCTCAAAAATATGAGCGAGAGTTAATCTAGGTCCAAGATGACTGCGCAGTACGTACTCAAGTGAAGTTAAATAGGTTTGGTCTCAGCGGTCGACATTTCCGCGAGTAATGTGCTCTGTAGACGTTTCACTAGTGCGGGAACGACAATATATCGATGTTTATTTATTTATTTGTTTTAGGATAACAAACAGCTTATATCTAATGTGAATCAGTATACCTTACTATAAATAAAATCTTAAGCCTACAGTTACCACAAAAATAGTGTTCATAAATATAGTTCGATTCAGTTTAGTAGTGGTGGGTCGTTAACGATTTTTGGGTTAACGCAACGAAGCCGTTAAATTAATCATGTTAACCTGTTAAAAAAGCCGTTAATGTAACAGATTTGTACCAACGGCAACGTAGCAGTTAATAGATGAAACTTTGTTCAAATTGAAAAAAGAGCTGACGTTACGCCGCAGGCTGCTAAAACCAAAGCAATGTTTTCGTGTTTTGAAGTTAACTTGTTTGAGTGACCAGTCAATTTTAAATAATTAATGATCAAAAGTCGTCATCTAAATGAAATAAACTTGCCTTCATACTTTTCCAGGCTTAGGACTGGCTGGCGGAAAAAGGATATACCAGGCATATTTAAAAGTTTAATTCATTTTATGTACATAATCATTTTATTTTTTTATATACATATCTAATCATCTTATTTTTTTTTATATTTTACGAAATAAACAACTTAAACTTTCACTTATCAAAATAAAAATGCGTTGACCTTCAACCTGTCACTCAAACAAACTAATTTGATTGTAATGTTTACAAGCAAAAACCTGTTCGTTTCGGCAAGACAGAGCGGCGCGAGCCATGGAGCAAGCGAACTTAGAAACATAGATATCTCTCACTCTCGCTCGTACAATTTTAAGCTAGCGGCGTCTCGCTCGCTCACATAGGCGCCCTCGCGTCCACTCGGCATATTCCGTTTCTAGTCGTTCTTTCAACGCAGAAGAAATAGATAATTTTAGCTGGTTTTGCGTTAGCAGCTTCAGATTACGTTAGCGACTTTTGAATACCTTTTCGTTGAGATAATAAAAAAAGCGCATTGCCAAAATCGTTGAATGACACAGTTGATAGATTTAGCGGGTTTTGCAGTAAACAAAAAGCTGTTAATTCGTTAACATTAGATTAACAGTTAAAAAAAGCCGTTCGTTGAATTAACGCCCACTCCTACAGTTTAGTAAAAAAATAGAGTGATGAAAATAGAGTATGGTGCATACAAATATTTTTTTTTAGCATTGTAATTCGCTTGATTATGAATGGTCAGAATCACCACAGGTTTGGAAGGTTGCACACATCCCAGAGGGCTTACTCTTTTACAAACGAAAACGAAATTTCGGACGTAATTCGCGTATCTCCTACTACGTGTCTCATTGATTCGCACATATCTTACGAACGAAAATTGTTTGACGTCTTCGTCGTCGTCGAATCTAAACGTCAAACCATTTTCGTTCGTAAGAAATGTCGGAATCAATGTGAAACGTAGTAGGAAATACGCGAATTTCGTCCGAAATTTTGTTTTCGTTTGTAAAAGAGTAGGCCCTCAGCATTTAATCTATCATGCCTAATTTCACTCAATATTGCGAACCTGAGTTCGTTACATTGTAAACTAGATATCTACCAAATAGGCATAAGGTAAAATACTTTTTTCTTCCAGGTACCTAGGTTAAGAAAATGTTTTATTGTATCGCTGCATTACACTATAAAGACAACATCGTTTTTCTATACATTTCGACAGATAATGACAGCACTCGTATAGACCTACCGTAAAATGTATGTACCTACAACGCGTCTTCATCGTTTGAATGACCGTTAACGGTTTCTTTTGAGATTCATACAACACGACATTTTTATTTACAAGATAATGGAATGAATCGATATCGTCGTAGTGCAACACTAGCAAGCCAGCGAACGAAGGCGGGCGGCTACTCATGCAAAAATCCCCGTCTCAGGTAAAACGAAGTCACAAGAGACCGGCTAAGATACGCCGCAGTGAAATACGAGCGTACAACATAGGATATGACGATGCTATGACTATTGATGAGATATTACCAAAAACATTCAGTGTAAGACTATAATGCATTCAGTTAATTCGCCTATTTCAGCGGTTTTTACAAAGCATTTCTAGAAACAAAAGTGAATTGTAATGTTAGTGTAAGTTCATCATAACTTTCAATAAATTTGAGGGGTTAATGTTTTTATTAATACATCAATTCATTTATTTTCAGGCGACATAGGTCTATAGATAAATACCTTACAGGCGAAGATTATTAATTATCAACAATATAACTTAAAAACTATCTTGATGGTGTTGTAGACGGCAGCCTCTCCCGAAAGCGCCTCAACACCACGCCTTTTGGCCAGTACTGTTCCTGCATGAAAGTAAACAGATTTTCAGTGGGGACCAAGACCACGAGCACAACAATATCACATCCATATGAAGTTATAGCATACATAAAGAGGCAAGTTTAGGCCGATACAAGACTTAATTGCGATGAGTACAGGACATCTAGGCCATTAATAAATCGATCTCAAGATTGAGATCGAACTTAAGATACGGTTTTTGACAGATGTTCCATACATTTAAAGTGAAAACCATATCTTAACACCTCGCGTGTTTCGGGCACACACGCATGTGCATTAAAACGAAAGGAAATCTATTGACTTTTTTTTGGGACATTCAACAGGTGATTGATCTTAGTTTTGAGATGCATTTATTTATACGGGCACTAATAACATGTGTAATAACGTACTTATTATATATTCCATTTTGTACATTTCAAAACAGTAGCAAGTTTGTTCAGCGTGGCACAGTCCTCGAGACGGATCTCTTGTCTTTATGAAATACTTGAGTGGACAGCTTCCTTGGCGGGGTTTTTATTTCATCTGTCGCTGGTATGGCGGGCTGCAGTCAGGGTATATTTCTGAAGCTATTTCAGTAGGTTATGAAATGTTATGTTATATGCAGTAGGTATAATATCACGGTGTTCATTAGGTATCCGGTTGTTGCCATCTTGGCAACAGTCGTCCACTAACCATACGATAAGAAGAAGTTTACGTATATATAAGATTCCTAGAGCAGTCTGAAGCCATGCTGGGGCCCTTGGGCACATCTTGCATATCCTTGGCATCCTGCGGGGGGTCGGAGCGGGGGGGGGGAGGTGTCATCCTATGGCCATGAGACAATTCACACTTCTTATGGGGAAAATTCCACCATTATACATTGACCTAGTGCCTGTCTAAATATGACTGAAATGTATGGACGTAATAACACACCGTTTAGCACGAACACAAGTTTATTACTAACTGATTGGAAACATACAAAAAGGGAGGGTGCACAATTAGAACATGTAGGTAGGCAAATATAAATGTTGACCGCTACCGACGTATATATAGGCGCGTACATATCAATGACACTTATAGTATAAGCACACGACCCTGATGTTACCTATATACCTGATATTACCTATGTTTGCATCAGAGGCATCGCTCGCAAGTTGCCAACCTGAAGGGTTATGGGATATAGGGAGGGGAAGCGAGGGGCCAGGGTTTCGGCTTCCGGCTCTCTCACTTATCGTAACGCAGCTAAAATAGTTTCTTTACGCCGATTTTCTGGTACGACCCCGGTCGAGCTAGCCCGTATACTGGGTGAAATCGAAATCGTGGGCAATATTTTAAACGGTGATTCTACACATGATTCAGAATATTTAGGGAATATTAATCAACAAATCAATTGATAAAAATGTATTAACCAGGTAAGGTATAACAGTTAAATGGTTTTCTTATTTGCTTACCCGACCAATATTTTTTATCAATAGTTGTTTTTATTTGTTTTCCCAAAATATTTTCAATCATGTGTTGAGTCATATTTTAAAATATTGCCTACGATTTCGATTTCACCCTGTATGAGCCGCAGTCAGTTGACGCTACCTACCGTCAGCTTGGCTCTAGCGTCATCAAAATGTCTCTCACAATTTCCTAGCGATGTTTACATTGTTCCCATTATGGAACTGATCGTTCAATAAATCGGCTCGCAGCTGTCAGTAGAAAAATAATAGTGCGTATCAGTTCTGTTTTGATGTGTCGGCTGAGTGGGTGTTAGCACGCGACTACGGTTCGGTCCCGTTTCGTGAATTCCGTAATCCGCTTACATTTATTGTTTCTTAACCATACGTTTAAGATGTCAAATCATTTTAATGAACGGTGTTTTTTTAATTCTGCTCGTGTCCAGCTTTTATTCTCTTTTTCGGAATTGTGGATTAGTCATTAAGTCATTTCCAGCATATGACATCTGGACTGTGGTCTACAAAATGGGGTCGCGAGGCTAGCGACATCTTGCTGATTCTGCTGGTGATGCTGTATTTTGTTACTGATAGATATCGTTTTCTTAATCATTTATTCACAATGAGTTTACTTAAACCTTTATCAGCCTTATGGGCTATGTTAGGCAGGATAACGCTAGAACAGCACAGGTTTTTTATTTTATTTCTATGACCAAATGAAATAATATCGAAACAGAAACAGACCACAAGGCGAGGACATAGCAGGCGTGGTCGCGGTGTCCATTACAGGTTTAACTAATATCGACAGCTCAACTTATGGCGGACGATCACGCCCCATATATTTGGAATAAAAACCTTTAGTGGGGACTAAGCTGGAGTAATTAATTGATTGATATGAAGCGGGCACGTTCTGGGAGGCTATAAAAACCCTGTACAAAAATAATAATCCGTTCCATTTGGGCTTCGAATTTTGAAGTTCGACACAAAGATATTCGTGAACGACAAAACCGGCCATGTGCGAGTCGGACTCGCGCACGAAGGGTTCCGTACCATTCTATAAAAACGGCAATCATGTCTGTTGTATGGGAACCCCACTTAAATATTTTTTTATTCTGTTTTAGTATTTGTTGTTACAGCGGCAACAGAAATACAAATTTTATTCTGACTTTTCGGATAGTTTTGATAAAATCTATTGCTCAATTCGAAATTGTATCCATAAAGGGCTATGGTAACTAAACAGTGCACAGTATGTGCCAGCATTCAAGTCAATATTGATAAACACATTATCTATTTGAGTATAACCCGTTGTGGTAACAACACGAGGAAGTTTTGAATTTAAACCAATATGGTCAAAATATTTTTTTAAAGGTGCATTCTCATTAGATTCCAGTAAGTCTACATTAAAATCCCCGCACACTATAGTCGGAGGCAACGGGAGTATTCTGCCATCAAATATGACACTATGAAAGCAATACAACAATTTCCAATCGATCGAAACCTAGAGATAACGCAAAACTTGTCAATAGCAGTCGAATTTTGGTCGTGACTATATTGCGATCTGAAAAACGAAACCATAGCGCGATCTAGGAGCTCATCTAGCGTCATCTAGTGGTGCGTAGCGGTACTATTATTTTATATATTATGAGGTTCTTATTTTATATTATCTTTGTTATAGCAACAATTATTTACTCTTTGCCACCTCACTCCCATAAAAAAAAACTGCTCAACATCAGGCGGGCTGTACGCTTTTTTGCCACCTCAGTCCCATAATTGTTAGTACACATCTGCAATAATAGGTACATAAAGTACACAAATAAATAAATACACATTCTGTGAAAAACTATTACAACGCCATCTATAGTTCTAATACTCTGTGCTTGAAACTCCGAATGCATTTGAAACTTGATTTACAAATATGTTTACGTACGTAAACAATGTATTTGCACAAATCAGTTTAGTGTTAACATTATTTTAATTTAAGCTGTGGGCGACAAAAAAAATGCGAATTACTCAAAAAAAAAAACAACTCATAGTAAGATTCGAACCTAATACCCACATACACGTGGACTAACGCCTTAACCATACGGCTAAGATGATCTCTAGTATTGCACTCGAATTATTATACTACTTATGACACTGTAATGCCAATGATATCATAACAATGTTAGGTGGCGCTACTTTGACTGGAACTTATTTATGGGTCAAAAATGTAGTTTTACATTTCTTTTTTTTGTCAACAATTTATCTAAAATATGTCATAATGATCACTCATGGTTAAAATGTTAGTTTTCTCTTTATATATTGTTTAATTTATGAGTTATCAATAAAAACGCCAAAAATATCGAGTTTATTGTATGGGGACCCCCTTTATTTTTAAGTTTTAATTTATTTTTAGTATTTGTTGTTGTAGCGGCAACAGAAATACACATTCTGTGAAAATTTCATGTCTCTAGCTATTACCGTTTGTTAGATACAGCCCGCTGACAGACAGACGGACAGACAGACAGACAGACAGACAGACAGACAGACGGACAGCGTAGGCTTAGTAATAGGGTCCCGTTGGCACCCTTTGGGTACGGAACCCTAAAAACAAAAAGTAACAAAAAAAATCTCCGTGGTGTTTTTACAAACAAATAAGTATTTCTCATATTAGTGGGACAAGTGTCAAGTGTCACACATCATGCGAAGTGCGGCAATTCATGTATCTCCCTACAGCTGTTTAATTCACCTATTAAAGGATGTGTGTATTTTTTTTTTGTCAGGACTCAATGGCATTGCTCAGTAGTAAATAATATGTATACTTACATACGATATAAGAAAACCTGGAAATGCATTATATTTGCTTTTAGAGTTGAGATCGATTTATTAAAACCGGCCTAAACCGATTTAAAGTATGAGGTAAGTATGCATGAGCAAGAAAATTTTACTTATTTTCAATATTTTTCATACAATAAGAATAGAACGCATTTGTTTAAATTAAAAAAGCAAAACACACGCAAAGCAATAAACTTAAAAGTATTCACACGACGGAGCCCGGAACACACTGTGTAGGTTAAGATTAGGGTTCCTTGCGCTAATAAAAAATATCGAGAAAAAATAAAAAACAAAAACAATTATCATAATATCTACCTCAATACAACGACGAACGTGACGACCGCTTGGCGCAGTGGCCCGACCGCGGGCCGCTCGGCTCACTGCATCGGGCGGTTGCGGGTTTGATTCCCACCAGAAGATTTTTTTTTTTTTAAACGGCCTTTTCATAATTTGACCTGGTCTGGGTGTCATGGGATCGCCCCCAGTCCATTGCATGGTGCTTGTACTATACGTTGCTTAGTTTGGGACCATACAGTCGGTGTATAAGTCTAGCGATATTTACCTTAAACTTTTTTTATTTACAAGTAGGAAATATTTTTCCACGATAATAATAATAATAATATCCTGGGACATTTTTGTACACACGGTTACCTGATCCCAAACTAAGCAGAGCTTGTACTATGGAAACCAGATAACTGATATTACTACATATACTACTTTTTTATTTGTAAATACATACTTAATATACATATACACCCAGACTCCGGACATACAGACATGTTCATGCACACAAATGCATGTCCCGGGTAGGAATCGAACCTACGATCTGCAGCGTGAAAGGTGCCTCCGCGCCAACCACGCTAACGGGCCCGTACATCTATTTATGTTATAAAATATAATTTTATAAGAAAATACTCGTCCATTTATTCATATGCAGCTGTTTTATTAGATTTTTTACCCAAATAAAATATAAAATTATGCGAAATGTTAACAAAATTATACGGAACCTCTAAACACCACATCATAAATTTCCACCACACATTTCAAACAACAGAACAAAAAGAACGCGTTCTTAAAAAAATTTGTTTCCGCGTACCGCATTTAAAGCACCCCATTCACGACACAATAGACGTTTTGTGTCCGTTTTGTGCAGTCTCGTGCGGTATTATCGCATGACCTGTCTGACGTGTGACACAATACCGTGTATGGCTGCACTTACAATATTGTTTTTGTTTTCTAGCCGTTGCTTTTTATTTTTTTATTCTTTTTTTTCTGCAGCAACGATATTTTCTCGGTGGAGAGCGCAATTTCAGTTCCTTGAGACATTCTTTATGCTCAAGATTCGCGTGGAAAATGGGAGAAAATATTATGTTGAATGTATTTTATGCAGTGCAAATCTTTGGAGACTGGAGTTTTATGTTAGGTATGTGGGTTGGTTCAAGCAGAATTTACTTCTATAGGAGGGGTACACAAGGGGCAGGGGTGATCATAATAAAGTTGTTTATAACCTACCCTTTTGATTTACCTGGGGGCTTACCACGAACTCTTATTGCGATTCAATTACAGGAACGTTTTAACGTTTCAGCGACTTTTTGTGCAATGTCATTGCACAAAGTGTCGTTAAAACAACACTGCTATAAGAGGTGATGGTAAGCCCCCTGTACCTAGTGATGGGATGTTCTCGAGAACATTCTCACCCTCGGAAACTTACTCGTGAGAATTTTCGAGAATTTATCTTCTGAAGCATGTTAAACTTGGCATAAACCTCATTAAACATGCAAGTATGGTGGTTTTAATTGTTTTTAAGATTTAGAGTTAGGATAACGTCACCTTAAATATAAGATTCTCAAAAATTCTCACGAGTAAGTTTGCAAGGGTGAAAATGTTCTCGAAAACATCCCATCACTACCTGTACCTACTTAATTACTACTGTTCTACTAGACTATTTGACTTCTACTCTCTTGACTCTACTCGTACTAATATAAAGTTATATGGTCTGGGTGTCACTGGGATTGACTGGGACGTTAAGGCTAGGACTCGGTTCATTGTTACGGTAGCCACTGCCTAAGCTATATTTGGGACTATACAATCGATATGTAACTCCTCCTATCCTTTCTTCTGATTAAATTCGTGCGGGTTCCAAGACAACTTAGCTTTTCCTCGGGACTCGTCGAGGGTCAAACCTTGGCGTCATCGTTGGACACCATTGTCGATCCTGGCTTACAGGAGTAACAGTGGTGGGAATGAGTGGCGGACTATCCCAAATAAAAAAAAATACGATATGTTAGTTATATTTACAACATAATTTTCCGCGAGCGACTGAGTCGTACTATGTCCATGAGTCGTTTAGTAGGTCAAACTATTTAGGACAGTCACGTCTCTCTATCTTCTTGGTAATGGTGGTAATGTCTCTGGTTTTATTCTTTTGTAAGAAATGATTTTCTATTTTTCAAAAATAGAATCCGCAAATTAGACCTTTAAAAATCGAATCACCTACATGTACCGTCTTACTGACACCTCATAACCTTCACATTTATCGATCCGCCCCAAGTGGCCGACGCGAACCACATGTTTTTTATTTTGTAAAAAATATTCAAAAATAGAATCTCCAAATTAGACATTTAAAAATCGAATCACCTACTTGTAACGTCTTACTGACACCTCATAGCCTTCACATTTATCGATCTGCCCCAAGTGGCCGCCGCGCCCCACATTATCGGCTGGGGCAAATATTGTTGCCTTCCATCACATTCCCGCGTTTCCGCCCCATTTCCGATACACTTTTTTGCTTTGAAAGTCGGTCTTTGTTTTGATTTGTGCGCTAACAGGTATTTACGTATCACTGGTACCTAATATGCATGTTAGTCCGGCTTAGAATTGGATGGGTTACCAATAAACTCCTACCCTTCAGGTCGGCAACGTGTGAGCCTTTGGTATTGCAAGCATCTATAGGCTACGGTAACTGCTTAACATTAGGCGAGCCGTACGTTTTCTTCCACCTCAGTGGATTACAATTACAATTTATTAGAATTAGAGATGAGCTGCAAGTACTCTCGTATTAGTACAGTACAAGTAACAGTTATAAAAGAGGGTGTGAATATAAACTGATATAGGGTAATTCAAAAAGTAGTAAACCAATAAAATATTATAGACTCCGATTTATATGTGACATATAAAACTTATAAGAGGCAATTTCCAAGTTTATAACTTTGTTATAAGTTTGTTATATGTGTCTGTAGGTATGTCATTCCATTTATTTGCCAACTATGATATCAAAATAGGACTATTTTGAACGACCAAGTTAGGTAGCAAGAAGGAAAGATAGAAACAATTTATTCTTAATTTAAATTTAAAAAAAATACGGAACGTAATAACTATCCTCCTTGTTCTTATGTCATAATATTTTTTTATCACCACAGATAGTGTACTTGCATTTGAAATTAGAACATCGTCTGTGGACCTGATTGGATGTTGATCAAACAGTAATTACAGCGCTAGATGTGGGACCCACATTCCTAATGAGCATTGAATCTGTCACGCGAACTATGTGAAAGACGCTCCCTGCGTTTGTGGACGCTATTTGATCATCTCTTTAAGGTGGATAATTTAGATACTTTGGCGATTTGTCCAGTTTATTTTAAAGCTCTAGTGACAGTAGTTTGGGCTGTTTAATTCATTTGCATTAGTCTGGTAGTTGATTATAAAAAATCTTTAGCATTTAACCCAAAATAAATTATAAGTAAGTAAGAAGTTACTTATATTTGTCAACTTCTTCCAAGATATAGATTCTTCTTGTAGAGCAGGCAGGTGAGTTATTCAGATGATTAACAGAATATCAGTTTCTGTGATTTGATTTGTATTCTTTTTACAATAACATTGAAGCAATATTTACAATAGATTGTTTCAGGGCGACGATGTAGCTTTCCGTCGTACTTGCATTGAGTCTTTGCAAAACAAATTGAGAGACAAATGAAAAAAGTAATGTAATAAGTATTATTCCAGGATCTAATGCAGTGACATTAACGGGCATATGCGACAAACCGCGGAGGTGTTAATTGGAGCACCGCGATTAATGAAGGTGTTGACGACATGATGTGTGGAGCCCTATTCAATAGGGAATACCTCCATCCAATTTGGAATCTATTCAATTTGTATTTTATTCTGAGCATTGATAAATCTGATAGAATATTTTTTTGTAGAAATAAAAATCTGATCACGATAAGGAAGAACCCCTGTCGTCCATTACACTATTTGAAGCATTGTGGGTGTTATTCGTACTTCTTCGGACAAAAAGTAACAGCGATATTATTTTTTTAATTACTGAAATATTAGTCATTTTTTCTAATCACAATAAAATATTCTACCTACTTTCTAGGACATAAAAATGGAAGGAAGATTAAAAATATATTGAAATTGATTTCATTAAATTACAATTGATTCATTCATTCAAAGAACATCAAAACGATTATTTTTCTGCAAATTCATTTGTTCGATATTCATATTCAAAATAATGACCTCTAAGCCGCGAGTGGCCAGCAATAGGTCGTAGGCGTGGTCGTATTAGAACGTTTGCACACTGAACTTAAATGCCAACCTAAACGAAAATATAAGTCAGCTGGTGTAAGAGTGCAATGTGCGTATTATTCTTTATTGTTTATTGTTATTCGTTCTTGTATTAGGTAACTACATGAATAATTATTCATTATGTATTAATAGAATTTGTGATTTTCTATATAATGATACATACTTCTAATGTGACGGTCCTCTCATGGGGACCACCCTACATCATTTATAATGTTTTAAAACCATGAGTAGGTATGTAACGTAATACCAGAAACCAAATAATACCTACCTTATATTATTCTCCTCTCTAAATTCCCTACGGCGGCATTGCGATCACATATCACCCAATCTGCAGCCGCCCTAATGGAATCGAATGGCGTTCTTAATTTGAAACGTGTTCGACAATTGAAACAGCAGGTATCGATGCACAGCAGCGCCATCTATAAGGTCATCAGCTCGACCCACATTTAGAAATTGAATTAGATGTGTGCGTTGCATAATACCATCCGAGTAGAATCCTATTAACAACGAACGTAAACTAACTTGTAGTAGGAGTGCACTAACATACTTATAATACTTCCAATCCCGGGTCCGTCCCGTTCCCGTTACGTATGCAGTGATCCGTTCCCGAGTCACGTGGCCCGAGACAGGGGTCGTTACCGCAGACGTTCGGAATTCGAATGTTATTTTGAAATGCAAGGGTGTGACCGCGCGCGGAATACAATACCGATATTAGTAACGAGTTTTACGATATACCTAATACCTATATTATTCTGAATAGTGTTGGGCTTGATTTAATTTTTTACTTACTTTAATAGCTAGAAGTGTGTACCTACTTACTTTTATTCGTAACGAAGGGCATAAAAAAATTTGAAAATTTGTTTTCAATTTGTGTGTGAAAATCTTTGTTCTAGATAAATTATAAGTTGTACGGTCCACCAATTTACTCACTTTGCGCACATTCTCCACACTTTTACAATTCAAATCGGCTTACCCTTTTCTATATGACTCCTATATTTATGAGGATAATAATGTATCTATTCCATTCGCAATCCAATAGTCCTTGCAGTAATCATAGGTTAGCTCGCGCATTAAACCATCAATATCCTACGGTCCAAATGATACGACATGACATAAGACAATGTGAATAAAAAGTACCTTAACTGAAATGTACTTACTATATAATGTATGTAATTAATTGGTATTCTGACATTTGTGTTAATAGAATGATATGATTGTTTTTGTAGTCGGATTTATTTTTTACTTAAAGGGGTTATTACACTTAACTAAATTTAGGCAACTTAATTTAGTCGTTACTGAATTTAGGCAAGTGTGATCGCATTCAGTAAGCTATTCAGAAGCTAGAATGGTTTAAAAATTTGGAAGCTTCTGAATTTAGGCTTCTAAATTTAGCCAAGTGTAATAACTATTTTTTATTGACTTCTGTACACTCAAACCAAACACGTCTACCTATTGTCTAGCATAAACCGTTCCATTTGTTATGGATTACCCCAGTGAAAGATTTATAAAAATCAGTCATGTTTCTAAAAAAATACTTAAACACATGTGGACAAATCAGAACTTAACACAGAAGACAGAAGATCGGCGTAAAGCAGCTATTACAGCTGCGTTTCGTACGATGAGTGAGAGAGCCGTAAGCCCACCCCCCCTCCCCCTCCCTCCATCCCACTCCCCTTCAGGTCGGCAATGTGCGAGCAATACCTTTGGTATTGTAAGCATCTATAGGCTACGGTAAATGCTTAACATCAGGCGGGCCGTACGCTTTTTTGCCACCGCAGTCCTATAAAAAAAAAAAAAAAAAAACTTTTTGAAGTCGGTGAAGTCTATTTTAAAGGCTGAAGTCGACTTACAGAGCATGTGACATATAATGTGTGACTCCACTCGTATATGGAGGGCCTAACGGAACAACTATACACGATAACGTAACACCAGTTAAAGTAAAAACAAAACTGCATCTTAAAACACATAAACAATAAAATTACATCTTGTCTATGCAATAAAAAGCCCGCCATTATTCAGGTAATAACGTGATACAACGATACCGTAATGTATGAGCATTGTATTGCTGCGCGGATGTTGTATGAAGGGCTGAATGGATTATGAGTGTCGTGAACAAAACTAAAACGAATGGCCGTTGCTGCGCTATCCGTCATGTGGCGATAGTGTGGACATGGCTTTACTGATGGCCGTTGGATTAAAAGGTTCTAATACGAGCTGACGTATTGGTAGACAACCGATGACGTCACACGCATCACATAAAGCTGGTGGACAAGAGTGGTGAGGGACCGTTTTGTGTGAAATTTAGTGGGTGAGGCCTATGGTCCAGTGGACAATGTCTAGCTGATGGACAGATGGACTTTACGGAAAAAATTCTAGTCCTCAAGATGATCAAACTTGTTCCAGTTTTAGATGTCTAGAGCGACGTTTACCATATACCAACAGGTGGACCGTCTGCCCATGTGCCTCCCTGAGTACCTAATAAAAAGAATCCAGCTATCCTATATCTCATGATAGGAAATCAAAATGAAGAACCCTGCATATCTGAGTAAGATACTTTTCTGCTGTCGTAAAATTTTTCTCAGTGTGTTATTGTCCCAATTCCTCCTTTAAAAAAGGCGCTGTATCAGTGGGAATGATGGACCATAATCCATTCAAATTACAGCACACTCGTTTTGTTAAAGCCTTGGAAAGAAAACTAAGACGTATCCCCACTAGTCTAAACGTCACCGGCACATTCAGGGGTTCCCGCGATCCGCACGCGAGCAGCCTTTTCATAATGTATCGCTGAAAGCCCCTCATGTGTAGACGCCTTAATGAATCATCGCGAAATTGCATACAATTACCAGTGATAAATGCTACTAAGGTAGTCACGAATACTTTAGTTTTAGTAATTGGAAATAATATCAGCGAGCTTGTTATTTTAATAATTAAATTATTGCAATATCTTTGATTTTTGTCTACTTGTTTTATTTGGTTTGGTTATTGCAGAATATTTTTTTTATAGGACTGCGGTGGCAAAAAAGCGTTCGGCCCGCCTGATGTTAAGCAGTTACCGTAGGCTTTCGGCTCTCTCGCTCATCGTACGAAACGCAGTTGTAATAGCTGCTTTACGCCGATCTTCTGTGAGAGAATGGTATTATCCCGGTCGAGCCAGCCCGTTTATGAGCTGCAGTCAATTGGCTTCAGCTTGGCTCTACCACCTTGAACAAAAAATAAATCATACAGGATATTAGGTAAGATGAGGGACATATTGAAGGAGGTTATTCGATTCTCATTCCAAATATGCAAAACCTATTGTTGGCCGGAGATTGTCCAATTATTGGCCATAGGTTGTCCATTCACTTCACCAACAAAAGCGTGTGTAGCATATCAAAATTTGCGCACTATTTTTTTTTCTGTATAGTGTCCAATAATTGGACACTAATTGCCAATAATTGGACACTATTCAGGACAAAGTCTAGCTGGCTTGCTAGATTGTTAGTGAAATAATTCATTTAGTGGACTGTGTTTATTATTCCCACTAATATACCTAACCAAATAGCACAAACCACTAATTCCAACACATGGACGTGGGCGAGGCACTAATTTATAAACGGTTTACGCTTAATCTCTGTCTGAGAGGCGTACAACACGCGCCACATTTATTATGTACTTTGTATTATGTGTTAACGGGATTTGGGGTGAAGCTGTGTGGTTGGGTGTACGCTAATGTTTAGCGTGACAGAAAATACCCACCCACTATAATGAATACAAACAAAAAAGAGCAAACAAAAGTTCCTAATAAAGCTTAGCGCAGTGGTTCAAGCGTAGGCCGCACAGCTCTCGGCATCGGATGGTTGCAGGTTCAATTCCCGCCAGAGGAACATTCCGGAAACGGCCTTTTCGTAATTTTCCGTCTGGGTGTCACTGGGATCGCCCCCAGTCAATTGCATGGTAGCCATAGAACAAGCGTTGCTTTTTGGGACCATACAGTTGGTGTATAAGTCTAGCGATATCCTATCCTACTAATATTGTGTGTGTGAATGTTTGTTCGTGGTATCTCCATAACTACTAAACCAATTTTAATGAAATTTGAAACGTAGATAGTGTAGGCTCTGGTCTAAGACATAGGCTAATCTTACACATCAATTTCCACACGGGTGAAGCCGCGGGGCACAGCTAGTAATTTATATTATAGGACCATAAATAGCATGCTCCATGCAACTATGATCCCTCAGAGCACAGATAACAACGTCCTCCACAGACGATGCAACCGAACGTAATGAGAACCCACTAAAATAATAACCAAAACAAAAAAATAAAAATTGGTTAACCGGCACACAAGCCGAAACCGAAACGTTCTGGATTGCCCTCGAGAAGATAGGCACCGGGTCTATGTGGAGCCATAAAAATTGGGAAAATCACCAAAATTAAAAAAAGTTTACATCTCAAATGTCGAGGAATACAGTTTCTATTTATGTTTATCTAGTTAAAATTGGAAAATACTCGTGTTTTTTTTTCAGTTCAGTAATAATTTTTCAACATTTCAACAATTTTTTTAGTTTTTTCCAAAAGGTTGTTAATTTTTTTTTGCAGCGTAAATCCTATCCTATGATGTTAGCAGCAAATAGCCTTTACAGCTTCACCGCACGAGATGTGAAGTTTACACCAATTTGTGCCTGAACTGTACCTGAAAAATACAAGCAAATCCATAGGTCTAGGCTTTGACAGATGTTGAATTTGAAAAAAAAGGACATTTGATAAGCGTAGATCGCTGTGTCGTGTATTTCTAAACCGCTTTTTTAATGGCCCCACGCTAACAAACGCTTCGACTGAAGCAATCCTTTTTTTCATGCTCCTCTCCTTTACCGGGAAATGACTTTCTGACTCTTAATCTATCTCGCAATCTCATTAAAAATTCATAACTCAAAACTGCGAAAAAATTAAAAATTTGTTATAGGTTCGCCGACAGGATGTATAGGAGTTTATCTGAGGATTTGTGTGAAAATGTTCTGTAAAATTAAGGTAGGTAGAATACGTTTTAATTTCATCCCATTGTTGAAATTTATGATCCAAACAAACGTATGATCTTTAAGATAAAATGATCGTAGGTACAATGATTTTGGACCTATTCGTCGTCGATCGTCCTAACTTGTAAAACCTATTTTGTATTTTTTCTGTAATGTGACTACAGTAAGCATGCGTCCGATCCGCCTGATGTTAAGCAGTTACCGTAACCTATAGATGAAAGATATACCGCCCTGAAAGGGAGTGGGACACAGGGAGGGGAAGGAGGTGGTTGCGCTTCAGGCTCTCTCAGTCAGTAATAGCTACTTTACGCCGATCTTATGTGAGAGGGTGGTACTACCTCGGTCGAGCCAACCTATATATGAGCTGCAGTCAATTGGCTATACCACCAGTAACCGTATGTCAGTTTACTTCGAGATTAATCTTCACTTGGTAGCGCAACAGTAAATGCGTCTAGGCCATGGACCAGTTACTAAGGGGACTGGCCCTAAGCAAGTCGGCCGAGTGGTCGGCCTAGTACTAACATCGACATAAAACGAAGCGAGTAGTTCAACTATTTACCGGTAGATAGAACAATGAAAATGAAAAAACAATGACCACGTTTTTTTTTCATACATATCTATACATATAATAAGAATGTAAAATTGGTCGCGTCTGTACATTCGAAATATTTGGAAAAAAAATAGTGGGGGGGACTTAGATTGACCAGCAGAATTCATTTTTATCATTTTTAGAATTTTTGTCTGTGGGTATGTTTGTATGTTTGTATGTTTGTATGTTTGTATGTTTGCTCAGATTTTCGAAAGAGCACAACTTCGAATCCACCGGATGGATTTCAATGAAATTTAGCATGGATATGACTAATAGTCTAACTTAACATCTAGGATACTTATTTTTTCGAAAATGTTTAGGGTAGCAACAGAAAATTCAAAAAACTACTTAAAAATTCTAAATGTTTGAAAGAGCACAACTTTGAATCCACCGGATTAATTTCAATGAAATTTGGCATGGATATGACTAATAGTCTAACTTAACATCTAGCATATTTTTTTTTTTCGGTAAAGTTTAGGGTTGCCACAAAACATTCAAAAACTACCTAAATATTCGAACACGCACAACTTCGAATCCAGTGGATTGATTTCAATGAAATTTGGCATGGATATAACTTATAGTCCAACTTAACATCTAGGATATTTTTTTATAAAATATTAGATTGTAAATTTTTATGACCACACGGAAATTCTAGCCAACAATAAGTTTTAGTTATTGAAATACGTCTATTTATAGCGGAGCCCTACGGAGCCCTACGTTGTGTGTGATCCGACACTATTTGGAATACATAATCTTAATCTTAATAATAAATATTTTATTGCTGCGTTCTACCATCTTAAGTTTCGTTTTTCTTAACTAGATGTCGCTATACTTAAAATCAGACAATACCTGCCTTGCACCACATGTCAAAATTTAATATCTTCCTTGCTTCAAGAAATTTAGTTTTTTTATTCCTAATTACGTATAAAAAATATTAAGCGGGTCTTTGTATCACGCGGAATCTTAGACGTTAACTCTGGAATTCATCTCCACAGTACTAATGCCGTAGGGAAGCTACCTACCTAAGAAGTAAGTCTAGAGGACCTGCTGATTTTGAATTAAGTAGTAATAGAAACACAGACATTGAACTCTGAACTCCAACCCCTCAGGAATGATGCTGCTGGGTAACTGCCTGCTTAAACCATAAATCTGGAGGACCTGCTAACTTTGAATTAGCAATGTGGGTATCAAGTAGAAACTTCTCAGGCGAGGTCGCGTTTACGATCCGGCGCTAGAATTTAAGGAAAACATGTAAAATGACTACTTGTAAGTGCCCTCCTAGGCCTAAACATAATAAACGCTTTGACTATTGACTTAGACGATAAACTCCGGACTCTAACTTTTTAAGCACGATGTTGCGCAGTGACTCTTACCTAAGCCGTGAGTCTGGAGCACTCACTCATTTTAAATAAGGGACATGGGTATCAAGTACAAACTTAAACATTGAGCTCTGGAGTCCAACCGCTCAGTCGTGATACTGTGAGTAACTACAGATATAGATAGACGGATACAGATAGACTGGTACAGACAGAGATACTCACCTACCGATAGATTACAGACAGACCGATTCAGACAGACAGATACTTACAGCTAAACTGATCGACACAGACAAATAAAGTCAAACTTTTGTTATACAACTAAGGCGCCAGGCAAGCGTACGGCCCACCTGTTGTTAAGCAGTTACCGTTCCCAATAGATGCTTGCAACCAAAGGCATCGGTAGCACGTTTCCAACCTGAAGGGGAGTGGGGTTAGTGGGAGGGGACGGGGAGGTGGCTGGGTTGCGCTTCCGGCTCTCTCCCTCATCATACGAAACGAAGGTAAATTAGCTACTTGAATGCCGATCTCCACCTTACTGGTCAGACTCTACCACCTTACTGGTATAGACTGGTACAGATAGACAGCCACGGACAGACGAACTCAGACTGATGCAGACTGACGTAATACAGATTAGACGATAGACAACATTATATTTAAGGGCTTCACCGACTGGACGCGGACGGAGTCGCGGGCACAGCTAGTATCTAATAAGGGCACCTCTTTCTTTAGTCTTTACCCTGTGATCTAGGCCCACGTCCTGACTGAAATAGCAATGTAACACTCACACCGAGATAAAACGAGGAACAAATCAAGAGGAACAAACTAAACGCGCCGTCACCGCGATTATCTCGCGTTTCTCACACACTGTCGCGGACATTTGTTTAAATTACATTAGCATGAGCATACTCCGGTTAGGTTTGATATCCAGTTGAAGAGGCGTGATATTTTGAAGCGATATTTTTAGTTCCACATCCTAATGTTGCGACTTCCCTAATTATCGGTACTTCATTTAAAAATTAGCATTTTTTATGTTATCATTATCATTTGATAGTTTTTCTATCTAAACCTGGGGCCTTACCACCACCTCTTATAGCAGTATTGTTTTAACGTTTCAGCGACTTTTTGTGCAATGACGTTTCTTATTGCCATGACAATAAGGTACGTCATTGCACAAAAAGTCGCTGAAACGTTAAAACGTTCCTATAATTGAATCGCGATAAGAGGTCGTGGTAAGCCCCCTGGACTTTTCGCCACAAAAATGAACGTCTAATCAACATTTGAAGTTTGTTTCGTGCATACATTGAGGAGGCCAAATTTATAGATTTCCTTGAGAAAAAATCTTTTGAGATTGTACTAATTCCTGTCTAGTTAAATTCTAATTGAAATTATGGCATAAGTGGATTGCTTGTGAAGACTAGCTATGGTTTGTTTTTTAATTCCGGAGACTAATTTGACAATGACAGTGTGGCTAGGTTATTGCAAATTTTAAATAGTGATGTCCAGCAATCGGAAATGATCGAAAAATATCGGAGCTAACCGTAAAATATTATTTTACTATTTATTTATAAGTTTTTCTGCAAAATCGCATAAACCGCAAGCAAACTTCTGGAATTCGATGAAATCATTAAAATTTGTAACAGTAAACAACAAAATCATACAACAAAGTCATAGACGTTAAAGATGAATTATTTTATTATCGAATATGGTTTATTCCACTTTGATCACCTGGGTGATATCACCTGGGTGATCAAAGTGGACGAAAAAGTCGCCTTTGATCACCTGGCGAATTTGAACACCCAGGTGATTTGCCCAGGTGATCAAAGTGGAATAAAAATTCGCGTACTTTCACTGTGTTTATACTCAGATTTTTCGGGTACCGTACCCAAATGGTGCCAACGGGACCCTATTACTATGTCTGTCTGTCAGCGGGCTGTATCTTACGAACCGGAATAGCTAGCGACTTGAAATTTTCACAGAATGTGTATATTTGTTGCCGCTACAACAAGTACTAAAAATAAAATAAAATTTACAAATAACGGGGTCCCCATACACCAAAAGTTTGATATTTTTGACGTTTTTATTTTAATCCACAAAATAAAAAATCAGTGTACATGTACTTTTATTTAGTCTGTATTGGCTTGAACAAAAATTTAAATCTTATTAGCAATACATACTATTTAAACAGTAACGCTATGTAAGCAATCAGGCATTAACACATTGTTTTATACATGTAAGCTAAATGTAGCATTTATGAATCGTTATTAACATAAACATTTAGCGTTACCACCGGTTCGTAATATTGCGTCCCTTGAGAAGAGCCGGCAAGAAACTCAATGGTTACTCTTTTCAATAGAAAAAGAAAAATAAAATTGTATACATTTCAAACAGCAACGCTAGGTGAGCAGGCAGGCATTTACACAATATTAAATAAAAAATAGCGAAATACAGAGCAAAGACATAAGAGTAAGCATGACCGATTCATGCCCGTAACAACACAGTTCAGCAAAGCTAAGTAAGCGTTTTATTTATTTACTCAGAATCAGATGAATCGGATTCCGAATTTGCGAATGTAACTCTATTACATTGGCTTTGCTGAAGGCCGAATGAGGTAAACAAAAGGCGTTGTCATGGCTCAAGGACAAACCTTGAAAAAATGGACGCGCAGTTTTTTTTTTACAAAATATATCAATTATGTAGGTAAAAAAGTAATTAGTTTATAAAGAAACAATAACATAAAAACAAAGAAACAATTATTATAATTCCTTTGAGTAAAATTTTCTATCTCGATTTTCTATCTCGAGTACCTATTTATAATACCTACTCCATGCTGTATAAGCACGACATTTTTTAATTTTACGGTTCAAATAATCGGTACCGGAAAAAAGCGGTAGGACAACACTACATAAATAAATGTGGCAGCATTATTTTCGAGTTTGACATTTGGGGTTAGCAATTTAGTCTCCGGAATTAAAAAATACACCATAAGTGATTTATAAAAAGTCATACAGACACCAACGACACTATGTGTTTTTTACAGTAATACCGAAGTTGTTTCTCTTATCTAGAATAATTTTGGCAAAAGGTCAAAAAGGTAAGTAATTAAGGTTTTTTTGAGATCTACCGAATGTCTTTTTGAGAAGGTCCAATTATAAATTGTTTTTTGTAGCTTTGCCCACAATATATCATTTTGTTCGCTCAACAATATCACTGGAATACAATCCCAACAGGTTGTGTGGAAGTGAACACGCGTGGGCGCGCCTTCGTGATGCGTGTGCGCCGATTAAATTGCATTAATGCAATATACTAACATACTTAGTGTTTAATCTTTTTGTTTCACATATTTTGTTGCACGCATAAACATATTTAATTTATGTGGGCGTGCTTGGGGCGAATTTATTGATGTTTAAATATTCCCTTGTTAGGTGGTTACTTGGTACACAGTTCGTGAAAGATTAATGCGTCATTTTCAGGGTGCTTTACTGAAATAGGATTGTGGGAGAAACTTTCAATGAAGGTCGGGACACTCAAAAGAACTAGATATAGATATTAACCAATGATGCATAATATTTTATTTATCTGATTTTGGTTCGAAACCATTTTCAAAATTGCTTACCTAATATTGGTGGATCAATAGGTGCGTTTACATATGCCGAGAGGTGCACCCAAGCAATCACTTCACTTTTGAAGTCTGAGCACGTAGACATAACGTCATATCTGATAGCTTGAGCGGAAGTGCTCGATGCTTATGGACGCTCAATCTAATGGACTAAAAAATACGTGAATACGACCTTCCATAAGAAAACAATGGATATTCTGTTACCTATGTGATAATATACACCCGGGGGTATACAGGGTTATTGGTAAAACACTAACAACCTTGCAGGGGCGTATTACTGACATCAAAAACAACAACTTTTGTTCTATGACTTTTTACAAAACAAAAAAAAAATACTAATAATCGCACTGTAAAATGTATGAAACAAGAAAATATGCTCATCTAGAGAATAGCCATGGTACGTTTAGGTACTTTATGGCAAAATGGAATACAACCACGTACCATGGCTTTCCACTAGATGAGAAAAAAAAAATCATACATTTTAGAAAGTGATTTTTTGTTAATTTTTTTTTTGTTTTGTAATAAGTCATAGTATAAAAGTTGTTGTTTTTAATGTCGGTAATACGCCCCTGCATGGTTGTTAGTGTTTTACCAATAACCCTGTATATAACGCACCACGGTTCAAGAAATATTATTTTAGTACAACCAAAACATTCCCGCTGAATATCCAGACCAGAATCTAGACATTCGATAATGCAAGTCATCCCGGACACTCGTCTCGCCTCGCATCTTGCGCGGAGTTGCATGCAAGGCGCTCGAACAGATGACAGACGGGGGCGCGCGCGCAAATATCTTGAAATTGTTGATTGGCTGAGACACGGCCTATTTGATTTGTACACATCGCGTACTTGGTGTATATATTGCTGGAGTTGTTGAAACCACCTTTGGAATTACTTACGGAGTCGTGTTTTTTGTCATGTTGAATTTTAAAAAAATACGCTATGCACTCTTGTGTCCTATTTTGAGTTGTGTTTTTACACTTTGCTCCACCAATTTAGAAATCAAAGAAAATTTTAAAAAATACTCAAAATTATCTAAATCTGAATAAATCTCAGGGTAATGGTAACAAAGTAAGCACCTTTACACTCGTATCAAGAATACTTGAAAATAACTTCAAGAATAGGTTTCTCTCGTGGTTATGTGCATGCACCCATTTTTTTTTCGGAACTCTAAGACTATTTTCTCAGCGAGTGATAAAATATTAGACGTTCAATAGAGTTCGTACGTAGGGTCGTACTTACAAAATTGGCGTAGTCGCGTACTCTTAGGACGACGACGCCGGAGTGCCAAATGTGTAAATTCTACATTTACAGCTCTATATAGATATGTTCGTCATATGTAACAATACTTGTGTATCGAGCAGCGAGCGATCAAATACGTGAGATTTGCGGCGTTCTCCGTCCGCGGACCTATTCTAGACATTATTCGATAACGGTAATTAGAATCGTGAGTGAATAGGGAATTCTGTACCAAGTTGTCTAGCGGCCAATAATTTTAGAAGTTCCAAATTCAAAATTTCGTGAATGTTTTGTGGGTTTCGCTTATTCTAATTAAATATTCATTTGGCCCGCTGCCACTCCCCGCCCCGCCCCGCCTGTCACTCTACCCTGTTTTGGTTTACTTCTGGAAATGAGCTACCGGCTCTCTCACTCATCGTACGAAACGCAGCTTTAATAGCTACTTTACGCCGATCTTCTGTGAGAGGCACTACTCTGGTCGAGCCAGCCCATATATTATGAGCTGCAGTCAATCGGCAAATCCTTAGCTCTACCACCAGACCACCATCCGCGCTACATAACGGTCCTTCACCAGTCACGTCCATAGTAAGAAAGTCCATAAATCTGTCCATAAAGGATTAATCCTTGTAGAATAAGGATCCGTACTAGTTGCCAAACTGCGCCGCCTGTCTGCAGGGTCCACGTGGAGTTTGACCAACAAACTTGTGTTGTAGAGCGGGGATTTATTCCGATAAATGAATATGTAGAGATGATAGAGGTGGGACATCCTCTTGAGTTTGTCCCATAATGCACGATCAATTAGTCTGAGGCCTTTAATGGCCAAATAAACTTTTTGTATTTGGTTTTTCATACTGATGAGCTGATGAGCGATTACTTTATCTCCTAAATTGTGTTTGTGAAATCATCGGATAAATACGATAGTAGCTATTGTGGTTTTATTTTATAAACGACCAGTACATCAAACGATTGGTGACTGCTCTAACGCTCCGTTAATGTGTTGTTAAAAACGGGCCTTAGTTAATTTGCCTCATGATTATGTCTTATGAAATCCACTACTCATTGCGAGTTATAAAAATACAAAGGCTATCCCCAAATTAATAGAAAGTTGGGACGGGTGGAGAAAAAAGAGGAGGCATCTGCCCAGCAGTGGGCAACGAAATAGGGCACTAACTTTAGCAGCGTAAAATTGATTCTCAAGAATATTGTTACATATCTACAGCTACAAAGTAGTACATTGAGGCGGCGGACCGAGGCACACATTTAAAACACATTAGTAACCGGCGCTATCATGCATCAATAATACTGTGTCGCGGAAATTGAATCCGTCTAATATATTTGTACAATGAGCTACGAAGTGGACCGCTTGGTTTGGAGTGGATGCGGCATTTAAAAAAGTTAAAAAAAATGTTAAGCATGCGAATGAGAATGTTTTGGTTGTCCTACTCTATTATTTTAGGTGTTCAGACGTAACTCATCAAACACAAAATCAATAATTTAAGTTTTTTTTCAATGCCATCATAAAGTTTGAATCCATCTGTACCTTAAAGACCCTCTGGCGGTGCAATCTTGCGTTCGCCCGCTGCCCGGTGAAGTCACTTCAGCCACCATCGTTAGGATATAAAAAATCTTCTAGTTTAATACATAATTTATCCTAGATTCTAACTGTCAAGGTAAAATGAAATTACCTATGCTACAGACAGACTGACAGTTCAATAAATAAACAGCACGACACCATGCGCTTTGAAAACTGTTAATTTGATGACATAGCATATCCATCTTTTCGTAACTCCAGTAACATCACACGTAACGAATCCGTACGTATCATCGTATCGAGATTATTAATTCGGATATGGATCCGATAGCCGGCGGGACGTAAGCGAGTTATCGATAATCGAGAATCGTTTCGCGACATATCGAATAACTCGTTCCATCACTGCATGGATGTATTTCGTTACACGCCTCAGGTTTTTTTATTAACCGTAGGCTGGATGTTTTGTTACCGCTTCCTTGTTTAATAATCAGTTTTTCTGTATATTTGTTTCTTTATTTTATCTGTGAATTGGGTCCTTAAGGCATACGGCATGGCGGCAAACCCAGATCCTTCTGAAGAAAGAAGAAGAAGTCAAACTCAGCCATCTCCTGATGGCTGAGTTGGATTTCTACATGATGGATTTGCCCACTATTAGCTGTAAATAGGGAGGAGTGGAGAAAGGAAAAGGGATACCTTTGCCCAGCGGAATGACGCAGGTTGAAAAAAAACTAAGTTTTTTATAAGATCATCAAAAGTCTTTGGGGTCAATTTGACCCCCAACAATTTTTAAATGACTTCAAAAAAGGAGGAGGTTCTCAATTCGACTGTATTTTTTTTAATCATTTTTATTTTTTATGTTTGTTACCACATAAATTACGACTGGGTGAACCGATTTTGATGATTCTTTTTTTGTTTGAAAGCTGGTGCTTCCCGTGTGGTCCCATTTCAATTTGATCCAGTTCTGACAATGGCATCCATGAGAAAACCACATAAGTCTTAAATTTGCATTAAGTATGTGCGCGACAAATGGACGTATCACTCAATATCACGCCAACCGATTTTGATGTTTTTTTTTTATTGTAAAGAAAATATCCCAAGGGTGGTACCATGACAAGGAAACCAGGATCTGATGATGGCATCCTAGAGAAATCGAGGGGAACCTTCGAAAATCGTAGTGGCGACTAGTGCGTTTTTTATTTTTTTTCATTAAGTATTTTAAAGCATTACCTACTATTTAATGAAGGTCTGGAGTCGATCTGATGATGGAACCGAAAGACAGTCGAGGGAACTCCTCAACGATTTACAGCAATTACCTGGTGTTTGGGCTTGATTAACTTGTATTGATGAGAACTTTACACCTAGATGGGTTGTGACTGTCATTAGGGGGCTGATGATGAAAACGAAGGACAGTCAAGGGAACTCCTCAACGTTTTACAGTAGCTACCTTGTGTTTGCACTTAATTCATTTCTATTGATGAGAACTTTGCACTCATGGGGTGACAAAGTATGGCGCCACTAAAAATCGTGAAATAAAATTATTTTTATAAAAAAAAAACAAAAAACGACTTCAAAAAAACCTGGAGCACTAAAAAGCCTGATTATCCCGAAGGGTTAGGCAGACGTGGTAATAGAAATATTATTTCAGGCTTTTTAGTGCTCCAGGTTTTTTTGAAGTCGTTTTTTTTTTTATTTTTATTGAAGTAGGACTTCTTGAGGGTAAACCCAGATGAAAGATGAACGTGGGTGAGAAAACTACTTAGTCACTAGTCACGAATAAAAGGTAATAAATCTTTAATATTTCGATTGAGTTACCTGAATTCCATCATGCAAATACCAATCTAGAATGATAATTGAATCAAAACATATTAATTTTAAGCCCACATCTGCATTTCGTATAAACACGTAAAGTTATGGGTTGGGGTTCGGGTCCGACATAGTTGTGCCAAATGTACGGATATTAACATACATTTACATATCATACGGACAGATAGTTGGTTGTATATAGATACGGATTTTGGCCAACGTAGTTAGATCCAAAAGTCATAGAATAGTTACAAATTTGGGTCTAATTATGTCTATTGCGATAAATCGGTTCACGTAGAAGCAAATTTTTGGGGAATTTTCTGACCCTGGGACCACTACCTGTAATGTATGCTACCTATATTGGAGCTACTTACTTAGTTTGGAACACAGAGTAAAGACTAAAGAAAGATGTGCCCTTATTAGATATATGTATGAAAAAAAACGTGGTCATTGTTTTTTCATTGTCATTGTTCTATCTACCGGTAAATAGTTGAACTACTCGCTTCGTTTTATGTCGATGTTAGTACTAGGCCGACCACTCGGCCGAGTTGCTTAGGGCCAGTTCCCTTAGTAATTGGTCCATGGTTTGGAACCATATTATCATGACGGAAATTTCATTATTAAAATGGTAGGTAAGTACCTGCCTATCTTTTATAGTAGGTAACACTCTTAAAATTAAGTACAGAAATAAATGTTCATAGCCAGCTGTAATCACTGATCGGTAAACGGTCGGAGGTTAAGCAACACTTGGCAAGGTCAGTCAGAGATAGGTGACCATTTAGTGGCATTTTGTCTGTCTCGGTTGTTACCAGCTATACAGCAGTTGTTTAGCCATGTCAGAGGCCTTCGACCGTTTTAAAGAAATCTGACAACAGATTGGCCAAACATATAATAATAAGAAGAAAATATTTTACGTTCAGCATTTTTCAGATGAGAATTAATCAGATAGTATCTTATAGTCAGATAGTAATCAATCCAAATTAGCTACCTACCCACTTCAAAATAACATCAAATTAAGCACAAAATAAATACGATATTTTAGGCAACACAAACCACGTCTGCGGCTAATATTAGCGGATCTATCCCCGGATTACAGCGCTCGTGTGTGCCTGCGTTGTGGCGGATTATATCAGATCACGTGATCTGTCGCGATCTGCCTACGTGTGGTATACGCTGCCTGATATTGGTTGATCCAAGTGATGAAATAATAGAGGTTCCATACAATACAGTACAGTTAAAATTCGTTCGATTATATATTTCATTCTATACTTATTTCGATGAGGTTGTTTTATGATGATGATATTTTCATGGTGATTGTTTTACTACGAAATGACACCGGTCTGCCTGTATTACTAGTGTAACCTGACTAGGGGGGTTACTCCGAAATACGTCGCTGACGGATCGTCCGAAGTACGGATTCGATTTACGATCAAAACAATGTCAAATCGTAGAGAAAAACGAAAGAAGAAATGTCAAATCACGACAATCCGTCAGCCGAAACGTTAGGTTCGTATTTCGGAGTAGGCCAGCAGGCCACCGTCACTCGCGCAAAAAAGCGTTATAAGTGCCTACTGCTAAGTAGATCTCCGGAGATCGGTCATACAGTGGGCCGCCACACGCGAGACCGAGCGCACGCACTCCGCGTTTCCCGCGCAAAACGCTGCGATACTTACGTATCATCAATTATCGATACGATGGTTAATTTTTGTGAAGTTGTTGGGTGTAATAGTCAAAAGAAAAATAAAAAAAATCATTTTTTAAATTGCCTAAAGATGTAGAAAGTTAAAATTACGTTATTTGAAATCTATCTACGTACCTACCTAAATATTTTAAATATTTAGATACCTAATTGTTTGTTTCTTGTTTTGTTTATGTACTAGGTATTTGTTTTCCACTGGTGTACAATAAAGAGTTGGGGTTGAATTTTCAAAAACCTTGAAATCAATATTTTATATTATTAAAAGATAAATATATATAATTAACTATATTATATAGATAAATATATAACTTTATAAATAATAATAAAATTTTAGTTTTACTTCAGCCATTTTATTTAATTTGTTCTTTGTACAACCCTAACGTTTTCGCTCGATGACGTAATCACTCGGAGTACACGGGAATCTCGATTCTCGGCGCGCGTAGGTAGAGTGCGTTTCTTCTTGCAGCGTCTTTTGTAGGCGTAGCGTAATAATAATAATAACGTAATAGCGTGGGAATTTTAGCTTTTGTATAGAAGTGATGTATCTGTCCCTTTCTCTAATCTGTGACCTGACCACATGTTGAGTCCTGACATATAAATTGGCATTGTGTGGTCCGCTTGGCGCAATGGTTTGCGCATAGGCCACTAGGTCCTCTACATCGGGCGGTTGCGGGTTCGATTTCCACCAGAGGCAATTTTCTGAAATTTTTGTTTCAATTTTCCCTGGTCTTTGGTCACTAGGATCGCCCCCAGTCCATTGTATGGTAGCCATAGTACAAGCGTATGCTTAGTTTGGGACCATACGGTTGGTGTGTATGTCTGACGATATTTAATTTAATTTCTGATGTATGTAGTAGAATTACTAAGCTAAGGGCCATAACACACCGGTACGCCATGGCAATGTCGCCAGCCACCGTATCCAACTAATTCGTATTAAAATGTATGACGGGTAACACACCTGGCTATGCACTGGCGACGTCGCCATCAATACAAATTGTTTGGATACGTAGCCGGCGACATCGCCATGGCGGCGTCCCGATTTGTTATGGCTCTTATGACTTGGACCACCACATAACCCGTATAATTATAGTGGGTCCCTTGTTAGAATTAATCTCGGTCGGGTTTTGCGACATCTGTATTCGACAATTATGTTCATGTGAGGCCAATAAAGGTACCCTTTGTCTCTTTCATTATCTATTGAACTGACAGAGATGGTATGCGTTCTATGCTGTTATGTTACGTGGAGCGGGATTTAGGAAGGGAATATATTTGTTTATGGGTTTTGGATGTTGAAATGATTATTGATGATAACTGTTTATGTTATGAGTCACGAATTGATTTGAGTGCTGTTTATTGCGAAGGAATAGAAAGTGTATGAGAACCGGGAGAAGGGATGTTAAGTATATCTATGTAGGAAATTAATTTCTAAGTTGTAACAATCTTACATTACATTCACGCTGTGAAACCGAAAGTGTTTTTTCCATACATTTTTGGCAGATAATGGAATGTATAAAGCTCAGGTCCGTCCCCATATGGAGTACTGTTCCCATCTATGGGCTGGTACACCCCAGTACCGCCACCTTCCACTTGACTCCATCCAACGCCGCGCTGCTCGTATTGTCGACGATCCCTTGCTTACAGACGGTTTAGACTCCTTAAGTCTCCGGAGAGACGTTGGCTCTCTGTGCGTCCTCTACCGTCTGTACCACGGGGAGTGTTCTGATGAACTGTTTAAGTTGGTGCCACCGTCACTCTTCCGTCATCGCACACTTCGACGTTGGGAGAGATTTCACCCACACCACTTGGATGCCTGGTATCCTACAAATGTCCGTGCATCGCGAGCATTTCTTCCGCGCACGTGCAAGTTGTGGAACGATCTCCCTCCCGAAGTCTTTCCTATGCACTACAACATGGGGTTCTTCAAAAGGCATGTTTACAGGTCCCTAAAAGGTCGGCGCCGCGTCTGCTCCCCATAAGTTGCAGATGTCCTGGGCGGCGGCTTCCACTTACCATCAGGTGGACCGTCTGCCAGTGTGCCATCCTTGGCTATAAAAAAATAAAAAATAAAAATGGAAAACGCATTTTCCATGTCTTTGTCCATGTAAATCGCGTCTTCATCGTGTAAATGACCGTTTATGGTGGTTATCAGCAGAAGATAGCTTTTATATACGTTTATAGAAACGAGCGACTGCTTAAAATGACTAGACAACGACAATCTAAGCCTCATTATAAGATATTTGAACTGTAAATGCATCGCCTTTATTTTAATGACATGAATGCAAGGTAATTGCCTGACATTCACTTAGTCACGCAGCATTCAGTGAAGTGTCTACATAGTTCAAACCATTGGAAAAACCTAAAAATAGCTGCGTCTACATCAGACGCATGCCGCGCCCGAGGACTCAGTTTTGACGCGAACACATAGTCATAATCGAAGACATAAATAACATCAGTGCTCGGGCGAAGCATGTGAGGCATCTGGACGCAGCAAAAGATTTAATATTCGTTGTGCTGCTACTGGATTGGCTCCTGTTTCCCATCGCCATTAAACAACTTTGTCACAATCAGTTCTTCAGGCCATTAGCCTCCGCACTTATCCACATTCCCGCTTGCATCCATTTAGTTGGCACATAAAGTAGGCTCGTATCACGGCAGTGCCGACAAAACACATTATATCTGCGGTATAAACAATACAATGGCTAAGTTAAGAGCCGACGAGCTTGAGTGAGTCCGCAGTGAGAGCGTGGCCTAAGAGCAGGGGGTCTAATAACGACACTGTGCAACATTGCAGAAATTCTTCAAATGCAATTCATTTTTCTGATCCTCCAGCGGAATCCGCTAAATTTCTTTGAAATGCTCACGAATGGCTTAAGAGGTTGTCTATTTTTCAGAAATTTAGCGGAATCTGCTAGAAAATCAGAAAAAGTAATTGCATTGGTAATGTTTCATAGCGTGGCTATTAGCCCCTCTAGACTAAATTTAAGTAAGTACCTAATAAATAAATAACCCCAGACTAACACACCAACTATGGTCCCAAACTAAGCAACGCGAACGAGAAGATCGGCGTAAAGCAGCTATTACAGCTGCGTTTCGTACGATGAGTGAGAGAGCCGTAAGCCCACCCCCCCTCCCCCTCCCTCCATCCCACTCCCCTTCAGGTCGGCAATGTGCGAGCAATACCTTTGGTATTGTAAGCATCTATAGGCTACGGTAACTGCTTAACATCAGGCGGGCCGTACGCTTTTTTGCCACCGCAGTCCTATAAAAAAAAAAAAAAAAAAAACGCTTGTACTATGGCTACCGTACAGTGGACTGGCGGCGATCCCAGTGACACCCAGACTAGGGAAAATTACGAAAAGGCTATCCGAAATCCCGATGCAGTGATTCGAGCGGTCGCCGTTGGTTGTAAGCATCGACCCTTTGATTATCGTTGGTCGTAAGTAATTAAAATTAACAAATTTTGTTTCCACACTTAGTTTCTGAATCGAACTACCTATTTAGTTTAATTCAGCATACACCTTGGTAGTAGTGTAGCAGAGGTAGTGTAGTTTCTCGATCAAAAATCATAAAAATATGATAGTAAGTATAATTATGTTTAAATTATGTTACCCTTAGATTAAAGAAACAAAATATGACCATTAAAAAAAACTATGTCCATCGGTACTATTATTTTTTCGAAAATATTTTTTTGATCTGTGACCATCTGACCTTCCTTATAATTTTCTTAACCCTCTGTCAGTGGGACCACGCATCTTGCTAAGGAGCCCAATTAATCAGTAGACGGTCTAATGAGCGTATATTTCATTGTCCGGCTCCTAGCGACGGAAACCTGAGGGCTGTCAAAAATTTACACAAAATAATGAGTCTGTTCAATCGTTAGTCACTTTGCACTTCCCTACGCCATTAAAATAATATGATCAGGGATAAATTGGTTTAGCAAATGTGGTTTTTAATCACGTATGGATAGTGGTCATATTATATTTGATGTCTAGGGTGTTGTAAATTTGACAGTAGCCAGCTTTCAAATAAAAATATACAGTAACTTTTTTTAAAGCGATCCAAAAAAATCACCTATTTTATTTAAATAGGTACCTTCTCCGCAAAAAAACAAATAGATATTGTCAGTCATAAGTAATACCAGTCCATCGCCTAGAAATCATAACTTAATTATCAAGTCCAACGCCTCTTAATCAATACTCAAAGGTCTAACATTAAGTCCGGTCTACAGAAACTATTTAAATAAGCCACATTCAATCCTCGCCCGTCGGGTGCACGGCAGCATTAATAATTCCTTCAGACGCACATACGACAATCGTAGTTCTCATATTATTATATTATTGGCGTCTGCGTTGGACAACCCTAAGACGTCTTGAGACGATGGTGTCGTGCGGGAGTGTGGGATATTTGTAGGATTTTAATTTTTTGGCCATATTCGTAGTTTTTGACTGATATTTTGCTAATGTTTATTCAATTGAAGTAAATACTTGAGTTGTCTCATGTCTGTCACATCCAGAGATACCATTGGGTCACATCTTAAATACTGGACTAATACTGTATCTAGTTAGACCGAAATAAGTAATAAACCTATTTCTCAATTTTTTTTTTAAATCAGCATGTACCTGCCTAAATATTTCCCCTAGAAAATCAGTTTAGTCACTTGTGAAATTATTGACCGATTTGTATTAAATTACTATCCATAAAATTAGAGATAAATGGTATAAATTCGGTACCGTTATATGTACAAACTATGAATGCGAATTAGTCTATAGATAAGATACAAGGTTTACTAATAATAATACTTACCTTCATTTTCTAATAATTCCATAATCTCAGTCCCTACTCCTGCACTAAAAGGGTTGTCTAATCGAAACATGTCGACCGCAATGAAGGATATTCGAGGCATACGGCGGCCACGAGGCGAGGCACGAGGCACTGTCACACGGCACACTTGGTAACGACCCGAGGCAGACAAAACATTCTCTCCTACGTGCTGATTGGGTAGAGGCATGTTCTGCGACTGTTCTTATGAAAATTTAGTGGTCTTGATACTTTATGTACCCATTTAAGCAAAATTTAGTGATATTGGTTTGGTCAAGGACTGTCCATAAGTAGGTTGATAGGCAATAATAGACTGTCGGAATCTTCTTCTTCTTATCGTATGGTTAGTGGCCAACCTGGTGTCAGAGTTGTTCAAGCCGCCCGTAGGCCTCTGACTAGGCTTAACGACTGCTGCCTAGATGACAACAACCGGGACCGACTTTTAACGTACCCTCCGAAGCATGGAGACGCTCAGTTTAAATGCCACTAAATGGTCACCCATCTCTGACTGACCTTGCCGAGCATTGCTTAACCTCCGCTCGTTTACCGATCAGTGATTGCAACTGGCTACGGGCGCCTACTGCCTATTACGTATTGTCGGAATACTTTTGGCGCATTAGATTCAGTTTTTTATTCATGACAGATTTTTAGTAATGGACAAGGACAGGATGTATGTGAGCTATTTCCGTTAGAGCCACAGCATACATGCTACTTTTAGCATTGGCGATCGTCGGTTTTGCGGCTGTAGAGCGAGAAAGAGAGACTGTAGAGAATCACCAAAACGCGACGCAGCATCGATACAGTCGCAAAATTGCCGATCGCCGATGTTAAAAGTAGCAACTCTGCGGTGGCCCTTAGGTGTTAGTTGAAACTATCCAAAATGATTTAAAATCTAAATTATTTATAAGTGACTCAATAGCTTTTGAGTGTATTTTTAAGAGGATTTTAATATCCACGTACCTACTTAAGTTAAGTTTTATACGCTAAGTATCAAAATTATTCAGTCTGCATACAATAATGACCAACAGAGCGGGCGAGGTACAAATCTACATATTGGGGTGTGGGCATTTCTTGCATCCCCGTCTGAGATATGTGTCTTAGCTACCCGTGTCCGAGCCAGGGGTGGCACCAGGGACGTATTCAACGAATTAACATAATGTATAGGAAGCTTTAAGTTCAGCTTACACTTTTAACTAATAGGAAAAACATGCATGGTTTTACCACGGCTGTACACGCTCGTCGAAACACCACGAGTCAGGCCTAGTACGAGTGTGTACATGGCCGCGTTATAAATTTTATTATATTATTTAAAAAAAAAATGCCCTATTAACGTCCATTAACGTCCCACTGCTGGGCACGGGCCTCCCCTCAATGCGAGGGGGATTCAGGCCATAATCCACCACGCTGGCCCAGTGCGGGTTGGTGGATTTCACATGTCTAAAGACATGCAGGTTTCCTCACGATGTTTTCCTTCACCGCAAGCAAGTGATAATCATATTAAAGTTATGTTATATTATAGATATTATGTTATGTTATGTTATGTTATATTATAGATATTATGTTAGTTGTGTTACATATCGTTTTTTATTTCTGCTTGTCTATCAAGGGTTGCAATGCTGACCGCGCTGTGGTGGCCTGGAGCTGCGCTACGCTGCGCTTTTGGCCATTAACACCGCGGCCAGGAATACACTCATTACAGACCGCGGCAGTAATGTACTATTACACCACTTTGTGTTCTTAAAGAGTTCTTTCGTAACGGCTTTTTGCTCATGTGACGCGGCCACCTCAATATGTTTACAGGGGTTTGATCACTGTCGCATCGCGGTCGCCGTAGCAGTGCGGCCCCGGCCTAAGATAATATGTATATTATTTCACAAAATGTCCTCAAATCCGTTCCCCTGGCATAAATGTTTAAGGTATGCAGATGCGGTACGAACGTGATAAGTTAATTCCAACTGGCCGATCCCTTACCCGTATCAAAATTATAATAGAGCTCTACACCCGCAATGTGTGCCCGCTCCCGCTTATTGAAAACTTAATGGCCCCGCTAAGATATTGCGTAGTTAGAAACGTATTGTTTTAGGACTTTGAGTATTTGCGTGTGTGTGTGTGTGTAGAGAAATATATTATGGTAGTGTACGTAAGAAATATTTATTTTCCATAAATTAAGGTAATTGAGCAAGTTATGTGTTTTTTATATCACTAAGGCGGAAAATTAGCGTACGGCCCCTGATGTTAAGGTGAACGCGTTGGCTCCTGGCGCTAAATTCATTTCTTTTTTCTTTTTTTAAGAACAAATTGAAAATCTATAACGTCAGCGGCATATTGCATTAAACTAACATTAAAGGTTGGCACTCATCTATCACTTCGGCACCCGACCAGCACCGCCTCGCCGCTCGGCGTCCATTTGTTGTCGGGAGGTGGTCCGCGGGCGGACGCTTCTTTTACACCATAAACGTCACGCGATCAACCAGTGGACCGTGCGTGGTCAACGAGTGAACGCCGAGTGGTCAGCGCGTGGTCCACTTATTTCCGGTTCAGTTAGTGGATGCCGACCGACGAGGCGGTGCTGGTCGGGTGCCGAGTTGATAGATGAGTGCCAACCTTAATTTAAGACGATACGTAAATCTAAAGTTTGGAAAAAAAACGGCGATATTTCAAGGTAATTAAGTTTGATGAAAGAATACAGTCAGGATATTATGAATAATCCTTTATTCGAATATCATAATCTCTTGCCAAGTGTCGGCCAAGTCGTAAAGCGCATAATGAGACAAGCTTGGCTTGGCGGAAGTGTGTCAATGTTCACATGTAGCGTGCGCCCGCGCCGTGGACACCGTTTCACGTCCTTTGTGCCGTAAATATGGACACGAGTTCAGTGTAGGTAGAGGCTACATTATGTAGAGATGGGATGAAAGACTTTCCAAGACAACAAATTAATCGAACTTTCATCTGCTAATCAGATATTGATTATCTCAACTCATATACGATGCGAAATAGAGTCGTAATAGAGTCACATTTCGAGCTCTATATTAGGGCCTCCGCAGACTAGCTACTTTTAGCATCGGCGATCGGCGATTTTGATGCTGCGTCTCGCTCGTCCGCGCTCGAAGAAACGCGACGCAGCATCGATGCGTCACAAAATCGCCGGTCGCCGATGCTAAAAGTAGCTAGTCTGCGGAGGCCCTTCAGACTAGCTACTTTTAGCATCGGCGATCGGCGATTTTGATGCTACGTCTCGCTCGTCCGCGCTCGAAGAAACGCGACGCAGGATCGATACGTCACAAAATCGCCGGTCGCCGATGCTAAAAGTAGCTAGTCTGCGGAGGCCCTGCTCGTATAAATCATACATTATCAAGTAGAGTTTAGAAAACCAAATTTTTACTTAATGACGGTTTTTGATGCAAGGAGAGAATCAGCAAACGGCATTCATGGCAATTCTATCTCGACGACTGTTATTATAGAGTCAGGTCCAACAGTAGAGTCCTAAAAAATAACAAATTACATATTCTTAACAAAGTAAAGGTACCTAAACTCTCAGTTTACCACCCTAGCCTCACCACAGGTCACAGATACCAGGCGTGGGCGTAACGTGGGCGAACGAAAGTTCCACACTTGCAACAAATCCCTGACCAATATCTCTGAACCCCCATCTAACAACAATTTCTTCAAAAGATGATACGTGTGAAGATCATTTTAAGTGGTTACCTGGCTGATTTAATCGGATACGGTTGCCGTAACGTGTGGCTAGATTAATGATGATATTGTGAAATTGGAAAGTTTGTATTTGCATGTTCGGATTGTGCGAAATATTGTTTGGATAGCAAAAACATAGGGCGTAATTTGATGGACACATATCTAAAGATTTAAAATTTGTGCTGATTTTAGCACACTGGAACTATTGTTTATCAAAATACATTGTATTAAAATAAGTAAATGGCGATTTAAAAAAACTATGTTAAAAAGACAAGCTCTCTGAGTTTCTTGTCGGATCTTCTCAGTCGAGGTCGCGTTTCCGATCCGGCGGTAGAATTTAAGGAAAAAATTGAAAATGACAATTTGTAAGTGCCCCCGTAGGCCTAAACAAAACAAACGCTTTGTTTGGATTTGATTTGATTTTTAATAAAATAATATAATTCCACTTCAGTCTACTGTCTTCTATCGTTAAAATAACCCCTTTTTTGTAGGACTAGAGTCGATTTTCGATTTAACGATTAATATATTGTGATAAACGATTTTGAATAAATAAAATATTTTTTACAGTAAAGTAAAGTAGCGTGCTGTGGCGCGAGCATTTGGGTTCTGAGTGATTAGGGAAAAAATATTCCAGCATCCCATAAGAATGCGATCTACATCATCGTAAACTTAAACCATTTATCTGTATATTAGAGTGCCTTATTTTGATTCTGTTCACGGTGGGTAATTTTTCCATGAAACTTGCACTTTGACCTTTCGGGTATTTTCAGTAATTTTACCCGTAATTCTTAGTAATTAAATCGAGTAATAACAATTACTTTCTAAACTAGGCTGAAGGTATTTCATAATCATCATAATTAATATGTCCTATCTACAACCATCTTTAATAGAGGTAGCACAAGAATCCAGACAATTCAAACCCTTAAATTCTGTAGAATCAAAACATTCCAATCTACCATAAGTGGGTAGTCCGACCGTCCCTCCCCCCTGCTTGTGGAGGCGGCCGACCCGACAACTTAGAGGCACATGTGTGCTTAATATCCGGACATTTGTCAGTCTGTAATTGCGAAGTAATTCCACTTTCACTGTCCCGTACTTATATCTTAATGTTAGTTTGGTCCACAGTTTTGAGAAAAGACGTGATGTATACTTGAAGATATAATATTGATGCTATTTGCGAGCTAAGAACGGTCACCAATGGTATAATATGCGATTTTATGGAGATTTTGCGGAATGCTTAGGATTCTGCTAGAAAATCAGAGAAAAGAATTGCTTTTTTTAATTTATTTTTATAGGACTGCGGTGGCAAAAAAGCGTACGGCCCGCCTGATGTTAAGCAGTTACCGTAGCCTATAGATGCTTATTATACCAAAGGCATTGCTCGCACGGATGGAGGGAGGGGGAGGGGGGGTGGGCTTACGGCTTTCTCACTCATCGAACGAAACGCAGCTATAATAGCTGCTTTACGCCGATCTTCTGTGAGAGGGTGGTACTACCCCGGTCGAGACAGCCCGTTTATGAGCTGCAGTCAATTGGCTACAGCTTGGCTCCACCACCTGGAAAATTGCTATGTGGAGTGTTTTTAATCCGCGTGACGACGGCTATATTTTCAAATACATTCGTATGTTAATTAATTGACTTAAAATTAATCATAAAATAGTTTGCTTATAAATGCGCATTTACTTTTTTTTTTTTTGTAAATATGTTAAGGTTTATTAATTTCTATTAATTAAATTACTTTTTTGAAAACAATAACAATTAAAAATGTTTCCATTTAGTTATCTCTCGTAATTTTCTCTCTATCGACTAGCATATACTGTGGTACCGGCTCTAATTAGAGCACATCTGTGTTTAGTGACTTGGTATATAGGGTAACTTGAAGGACCAAGATTTGGATAGAATCGTGTGTAGGTAACTATACTTACTAGTTACGTTCGTACTTACGTATTAACTTGGTAATGTTTTGGTAATAGTGGTTAAATGGGTGATCTCTAAAAAAAACTTTAAAAAAAATAACAATAATAGCCACCTTTGGCCTCGGATAAGTTGGTGGTTATGTTAGTAATTTTATTCGTAATCTGTGCACAAACAAATCAATTTGAAAATCGAATAGCGTTGTCAATATTTAATTCGAATTTTGTTCATTAAAATCTTAATTTTATAGATTAACTAGCTTTTGCCCGCGACTTCGTCCGCGCAGAATATAAATTTAAAAAAATCCGTTTCCGTTTGCTGGAACCCAAATCCCGTATCCTGGATATCCCGGATCCCGTATCTCATATCCCTGATTCTGTATCCCATACCCCGTATCTCATATCCCTGATTCTGTATCCCATACCCCGTATCCCGTATGCCGTATCCCGTATCCCGCATCCCGCATCCCGCATCCCGCATCCCTTATCCCGGATCCCGTTTCCCGTATCCCGTATCCCGTATCCCGTATCCCGTATCCCGTATCCCGTATCCCGTATCCCGTATCCGTATCCTGAATCCCGCATCCCACATCCCGTATTTCGTATCCCGTAACCCGTATCCGTTATCCCGTATCACGTATCACGTATCCCGTATCCCGTAACCCGCATCCCGCATCCCGCATCCCGTATCCCGTATCCCGTATCCCGTATCCCGTATCCGTATTCTGTATCCCGCATCCCACATCCCGTATCCCGTATCCCGTAACCCGTAACCCGTAACCCGTATCCCGTATCACGTATCCCAAATCCCGTATCCCGGATCCCGTATCCCGTATCCGTATCCTGTATCCCGCATCCCACATCCCGTATCCCGTATCCCGTATCACGTATCCCAAATCCCGTATCCTATATCGCGTATCCCGTATCCCATACCCCGTATAATTTTCAAATACGCTATTTTTTTTTTAGACACCTAATCACCAATTTTCATAATTCTAACTACAAAAATGACGAACTTCCATACAAACTTTCATCCCGTATTTTACCCCCTTAGGGGATGAATTTTCAAAAACCCTGAAATTAATATTGTTTATCTTTTAAAAGTCACCTAATCACCAATTTTATAATTACAACTTCAAAAAATGACGAACTCCCATACAAACTTTCACCCCCTATTTTACCCCCTTAGGGGTTGAATTTTCAAAAACGCAGCGATTCAAGATTATTATTTTTAAAAAGGAACCTAAACACCAATTTTCATTATGCTAAGCTCAGAAATGACGAACTTCCATACAAACTTTCGTCCCCTATTTTACCCCCTTAGGGGTTGAATTTTCAAAAACGCAGCAATTCAAGTTTTTTATTTTTAAAAAGGAACCTAAACACCAATTTTCATAATTCTAACTTCAAAAATGACGAACATCTATACAAACTTCCCAACTAACTTTCATCCCCTATTTTAACACCTTAAGGGTCGAATATTCAAAAACACCGAAAATCATATTTTTTGTTTTTAAAAAGACACCTCAACACAAATTTTCATAATTCTAACTTGAAAAATGACGAACTTGCATACAAACTTTCATCCCCTATTTAATCCCCTTAGGGGTTGAATTTTCCAAAATCGCTTCTTATTGCTTGCCTACGTCACAAAAGATAGCTACTATCCAAATTTCATGTCTCTAACTTCAGTAGTTTCGGCTCGGCGTTGATGAGTCAGTCAGTCAGTCAGTCAGTCAGTCAGTCAGTCAGTCAGCATTTCCCTCTTTATATATTAGTATAGATTTGAAAATCGAATCCCTGAAACTCAAATAAATACGTTCACAAAACGCTGACTGCAAACGAGTGCACCAGCCGTATTGGAATCAAAAATGGCGGATCAGTGTCAGCATTTTCACGTTCGCCGAAAACATACATTTTGTTTACACAATCGGCTGAACCGTTAATTTCGTTTGATCGATATTTAAATGTGCAAATATTTTTGATTGTGAGTTGTGAAACACACCAGCCAGTGATAAACATTTGAAAAGCTTCACAAAATGTAGGTATGATTAAATAACGCACTTAATTGATTTGGCATTAGAACACGATTACTAGAGCTTATACATAGTTGTATGTATTTGACTTGCAAGTGCGGTGTTCGTGGAATAAACAATAGAAGATCAAAGTTACTACTCCTACCATACTTTTTACAAAGAAAATGTGGACCTATTCAATTAGGTACGTGTCGTAAAATTTAAGTATAATGCAATAATAGCTCTTGCCAGCTTTTGACAAAATTAAATCCAAAACATAAAAACAATATATCAAAACTTCGTCGCATTCGCAAACTTTTTAATTGCACCCAATTTGCGACCAATCGAAATCGAAATGCCTTTGTTCGTTTGTGAAATTCGTATCGAGAATGCATTTCGAAACTTCCCGATCGCACAAGTTTGTTGCGTCGTGTAAATTCGATATTCAAATAATAAACACTTCGAATTTTGAGTGCGTATGGAACGGTTTTGAAATTTTAATTGCCAGTTTGAAATTTGAAAAATAGAACGTTTTTTATTTGGAACTGTTTTATGATATTTTTTACAACATGCCAGTCTTACTTTAGCCATTTATATTATTTTACGTTACTTATTCAGAATTTTATACAATTACATGCTTTCTGACATTAAAATGTACCACACCAGTATAATCTAAACTTTTCTTCTAAAATGATCTATACCATCGCCGCTACTCTCTGCCCCACAGATTTCCTCCTACCATCAATTTACCACAACGTATTGTTAGTCGCGTGGCCGTATTATCTGAAATTATAGATAAGCCACCATTACATTCGTAATTATACATATTGAGTTAAGCACGTGTCGGACGATTGATTTCGATGCCGCGTGTCTGAGGGTTACCGAATTGTATCGATAGTATCGTATCGAAAACAATAGTAGAAACTTTAGTGTGATTATTTAAGCAATCGTAAAGTTCGTCAACCCGCACTGAGCCAGAATCCCTCTTGCAGTTAGGGGAGTTCATCATCATCATCATAATCATGTATGCCACAATGTTAAAAAGGTGTTAAATACAAGAAGAAATACGTGATATCATAGTATGGCCGGTATTATGGGAATAGTCTCGCCATTCTGATACCAAATGTGTTCTGCAGCAATGCACCTCTACTTATTATTTATCTATATTGAATCAATGCAAGTCATTTTATCTTGCTATTAACATGTTTTTACTAACCTATGGGGTTGTCTCACTCCTGGGCAACCCTCCTTTTTTCTTCCACACCAGTCTGTCCAGGGCAATTTCCAGCCAAGTGAGTGTCCAGGTCATCTCGCTATCTTCTGGGTCGTCCCCCGCCCCTGAACTTTTGGGTAATTTAAGTTTATTTTGTTCAAGCTTCTGCAAGAACCGGCAACCCTGTAAGAGCGATGGACGAATAAGAATACATTACAGAATGTCGGTTGTCGATATCGAACACAATGACACGTTGTGTCCGCGCTATGACCAATCATTTTAAGAGGGTACATGTGGATGATAACAGCTTCGGTATTGACACTGAAAAGGCGATGACGTTTGTAGCGAATTTACGATTTTTATTGAATATTTACTATCCCGCGAATCCCCGTGGAATTTAATGGGTTTTATTTTTTTTGCGCGGGACCTTAAAATTCTTCTTCTAAAATAAAAGTAGCCTAATTTACTCCTTTGTAACATCATTTATCTGCCAGCGAGAGTCCCGTCAAAATCCCGCAGCCATTTCGGAGATTTGCCGGAACAAACCGATATAGACAAAATTATATAAAAAATAATAATAAATATAAGTACCATATATATAACTTTCATATGCACTTAGTAAAAAGCTGTTATTTTGACATTACAAACAGAGTATATTATAGTACAGTAGTAGTATTTTATATAGATGGAACATGTACGCACGAACAACGACGTATCTATAACAATAGATGTTCCGTCGGCGTTTTATTTTTGCAATAAACAATTTCCGATGGCAACAATGCGGGTCACATCGATAGCGGTCCGTTAACCGCACGCATTTTGATACAGGCACACAATACCGACGATATTTCTGATATATTAATGCTATAATTATACTGGAACTGTTATTGCCAAATATATTTATGTTTTTCTCGACTGAAGAAAGAGGTATACGGTGCGTAAGTAGGTGGAAGCGTCGGAAGAGGGCGTACAAGGAGAACCTTTCACGACCAGATAGATGGTATTTTCCAGAAAGGTCAGGTCCGTAGCGTAGCACCCTCAACGGATGGCAGTGTATGAATGTAGATGCAGCAAAACAGGTGTGTCAAAATGGTAGCATGTGGCACTCAATAGTCTCTGCCTACCCCCGTGGGATACAAGCGTGAGTATATGTACGTATGTATGTGTTTTATTTTCGGCCCTTGTTTAATTGATTACTCGTCAAAAATATTGCTATAAACTAGGTTAGGGACACCGCAGACTTGCTACTTTTAGCATCGGCTATCGGCGATTTTGAAGCTGCGTCTCGATCGTTCGCGCTCGAAGAAACGCGACGCAGCATCGATACGTCACAAAATCACCGGTCGCCGATGCTAAAAGTAGCAAGTCTGCGGAGGCCCTTAGTAAGCGTTAGGAATTTCATTCCTAAAACGGACACTACGGAAAAAACGCGCTCTAAAAAGTATGAAACAAGAAAATATTCTCATCTAGAGGATAGCCGTGGTCCGTGTAGGTCTTTTAGGGCCAAATGGCATATGAACACGGACCACGGCTATCCTCTAGATGAGAATATTTTCTTGTTTCATACTTTTTAGCGCGCGTTTTAGTTTTTAAACTTACTTTTTATTTAATTATTTTGGAGTTATAGGTAACAATATATATATTCTTGAAATGTGCTCATCAAGCTCTTTCATTTGATACCCCACACGGTTTCATTAAAAATGTTTTTTTTTTAGTTCATGACATTATGTCCTCTAGAGGGCGCCATATGCAATTTTATGTGACGTCACATAGCCTATAACCAGCGCGCCATTAAGCCGCTTCTGACGATACCTCACTTGTCAAATTACGACAAGTAGTTTGGAAGTTAGGTGGGAACAGATGCACATACATACACACATACATACATACATACATACATACATACATACATACATACATACCGGTCAAAATCATAACGCCTCCGTAGTCGGGTAAAAAAAACTCAATTGTAAATTCGCATCGCAATGTCCCTTCTAGGAACGGAATACTATCGTTCTGCCTTCGGAACAAGCGCCTGCGATGATATCTGCCGGTATTTATATCGTTAATAGGATCGCCTCATTTGGGCATGACTCGCGGAAAACGATCGCATGTGGGGTCTGATTTAGGACGTAAAGTGTGGCGTTTGGGTCGGCCTATATTAAAAACAATTATAGAGAGGGACTGAGCATCAGCTCGGCTCAGTCGCAGCCGAGCTTTCCTGAGGATGCCTCGTTTAGAGGCGAAACACGTGTCGAATTTATTTTGGATTCGCTTTGTCTGCGGAGAATTGCTAATTGTTAGGGTCCATGACTCATGACAGACATACTCTCGACTGACAGGGAGTTAGGTCTTGTTGGCCTCTTCTATTATCGATCAATTCATTTGGTTTATAATTTTGGAGGTTGACAATTCCGAGGGTGAGTGGTGGGTCCCTCTCTATAATTTTTTAACAATGGATAGCCGCAAAGTTACGCATGATTCCATCAATTATCTATATTAAAAGGTTTTCTTCATTAATATCGAGATGGTTATTGGTCCCACTCAATTTCCAGAACGAAAGCAAGAAATAATTGACATTATGTAATCAAATTTCTAATTGTATAGCCCTATAATTAGTTTATACTCTACTAAGTCGTGTTGTACACGTGTAGAATGTTTAGTAGCATGTGAAAATAAAGTATTTTTTGGTCAGAATAATAATGTAGAGCCGTAACCTAACTACGGTTAATTATGTTATGTTATTATCACCCTCTTTATTTGCTTACATTAACATTATATTACAACAAAGCGTTCAACTTTACGTTCTATATCAATGACCTTCCCATCCGTAGGGGTTCCTCACGTAAGTACATTTTGTCTATCATTAGCCGCCCGGCTATCCACGGGTCAGTTGGTGAATCAATTAGCAAGGTAACGGGTTCCATTCCATATTTTTTACAGATTATAATTGGTTATTATGTTAAAGGTTAAGTCGAGAGTTATTGCAACCATCAAATTCTTCTCGTCATGTTCCATTGTTAGCTAATTTTGATCGTTTGTGATCCAATTATGCCGTTATAACGTTAGCAGCAACGAAGGGCCTCAAGGCTCTTAAACTTAAGCCCTAGCTAGGTGTGATCTTAATAGGCCAGAAGCGAAGAAGCAAAGAATGGAGTGCAAGAAACCTATACACTGAAATTGGGTGGTGGTGTAAGGTTAATAAAGAAAAAAAAATGGTTTGTTTCAACCCTATTAGTTTGGCATGATGTCATTACCTTAATAATTTAGGGACCACAATGAGGATGTGGTAATCCAAATCACAGTAATAGATCAATCTACATAATCCAATTTTAGCACCGAATAATGGTCAGTAGTATAATAACACATGTTAGAAAATAATCGTCCGAAAATCGATCAACAATAACAACCATACATTACTATTCTCTAAGAACGCGCACGCGCACGTTCCCACGTGCCTCCTTTGTCGGCCCGCGACAAAGCCTCGCCGACAACATGCCATCTCTACGTATCATCTGCATACATTCTAAAATCGATCTTAAATTATCGATTACTAAGCTTAAATTTCGAACGGAAAAATCTAAGTTGGCCTTCCACTTTGAAATGTCATAGGTATCTTTGTAACTATAAGGAAATTAATACTGTAGCTGTTAAATAATAAGATATGATTTTGAATGATTGTGTTATAGGCTTCGAAAAGTTTCTAGTAAAGGTAGAGATGACCCCTCATTTAAGTTAGGGCAATTGTTTATCAATATCCTATGATTAATGTGTGTGGTGTCCGTTCGTGACCGCGGCGAAGCCGGCTGCGGCAATTAGTGATGATCACGACTCACCAAGTGATATGTGATGGGTAATGTTGCTAATTTGTTTGGAGACAGGTAAAAGGGTAAAGTTAGTTGTTTGGGCTTTTTAAACAGACAATAATCATAATAAAAGTACACTCTGATCAGACCTCTTCTAACCTTCATATGATAGTGGGGATGACGCAAGAAAAAAAATGGAAAAAAAATGCGAAAATAAGATTTTTTAAAGCGGATATAAAAGGGAAATTAAAGTAGGTACCTATCTACTACAAGTGCGAGTAGGACTAGTTTTATGTCTCCAGCTTCAGAAAAATTGGAACCCCCATTACAATCTTTCACCTCTTATTTTATCCCCTTAGGGGTAGATTTTTCAAAATCCTCCTTGAGCTCTTCTTTTACGCTATAAAAGGTACATATCGTTAAAAAATATGTTTCTGACACCAACGGTTTGGGCTGTTCACGTCTTGACAGACTGACAGAAAAGTGATCCTATAAGGGTTCCGTTTTTACTTTTGAGGTGCGGAACTCTAAAAATTACTTAGATAAGTATATTTTCTTTGTTGGTGTTATTTCAAAATGGTTCCAACAACTTCCTACAAATAAAACTCATCTAACCTTACATTACACGTTTATAGCTATACGCCGAATAAATAATCTTAATCCTAGCCCCGCAGCAGTGGGCGTTAGGTCGTTTCGACCTAATTCCAGTCAAATAATTTTCTGTAATACGTGGCTAAATCGGCCGTACCCAGCACAATGCTGCAGTATCTCACACGTAATGTGTTCACTGACAACACGCCATGCACACTAGATTTCGTACACGTAGAAAGTAGTTTTGATACTTGCAAAATTACTATTTTGAAGTCGGTAAAACAAGGTCATCAAGTCGTTCAAGAGGCACTCATAGCCAGCTGCAACCACTGATCGGCAAACGATCGGAGGTTAAGCAACGCTTGGCAAGGTCAGACAGAGATGGGTGACCATTTAGAGGCATTTGAACTGAGCGTCTTCGAGCTTCGGAGGGCACGTAAAAAGTCGGTCCCGGTTTTTGCTAGGCAGCAGTCGTTAAGCCTTGTCAGAGGCCTTCAGACGCTTGAACAACTCTGACGCCAGGTTATCCACTAACCATACGATAATAAAAAGAAGATCAAGTGTCAAATATCAAGACCGTTGATTCCCCCAACCAGTTACAGTTTCGGCGATACTAGTTCAAAGTAACTGCGTCGTTTAACCGATATACGACGTCAGTCGCGATCCGTCGCTACGTGTACTACGATTAAACACTAATGCACTGTGTGTTTGATTCACTTACACTGGTCTAGAATACGTGTGCTGATAGAGACTGGTCTTGCTATTGCTATGGAATGGTTCGAATTTTGTCATATTTTCATTTGTGTTTTTTTATTGTTTAAATATATAGTTTTTTATCTATGGATTCAATGCAGTTATTTCTCGCTAACTTGTCGAAAACTATAATCCATCCCAAAACGTCCACTGCTGGATATAGGCCCTAATGACTGTTGGTACCAACCACAAATAAGTCAGATATGATACATAAGAAGACATTTTGATGCGTATTATACACCAGAAAGATTAATTAATTGATGTCTATTGTTCTTGCAAAGTATCACGCTACATTTAAATATACATAGAACATAATCTTGAACACATATCTATATTGTCAAAACGGATCGCTTTCAATAACAATAACAACCGTATCAGTTGCTATCACCACACGTAATTAAATTCTCGCACTTTTCACCAATGATAACGAGTCAGCGCGCGATTACCGTAAACATCCGGCATTACTGCGCGCGCGCAGTTTAGCGAGACTCGCGTAATTCGTGCTTTTATGTTCAAACGAGCTTTTGTATGCAGCTGACAATTTACTGTGAAGCTCTAATTCTCATGTTATGACCATTGAGCTACTATGTACTAGGTACTAGAGGCGCTAAGTTAAACTAACGTCATGCGACACACGCAGCGCAGGTAGGAAGGCACGGGCGGACGAGAGAGAAAAACCCAAAAAAGTGGGTCATATTATGTCCCTCTTTGGGTATATTTGTTATTAGAATCACATAATATTGTATACATTTTATTCTACCACTAATTTAGTATCACAAATACTTAAGCCTTATTTAAATAGTCGCTGTGTAGTTTGCATTAAAAATTTGCGTTTACGTGTTGCTTTGTAGAGAATAATGTCGTGAAAATAAAGTTCCGAATAAACTATCACATACAACGTTTAATCTTGTTTCCTACAAGCCCCTTTGTTCGTAAGACTGCGGTTATGTTGGTGGGAACAGCGAATGTAACTGAATTTATAGAATTAGTCCACTAGTTTTTAGAAACATAACAGTTTTTGGGTTCCGCACTCTCTAGGGTTACTACCTTTATAAGATCATCCAGTCCGTCCGTCCGTCCCAGTCTGTCACAGAAAAATTTTCGACGCTTATTTTTGTCTTTGCGTAAAAAATAAAATATAATGCCATAGATACTATTGCATTTTGTTACTGTTTTTTTTAAATATTTATCTCTATATACGTACTCCTAATAGTATATGTCAAAAGAGCAGACAAAAGTGCACCTCACGCCAATCAATGATTGAGAACAATAATGAACAAACGCTCTGGTTCCATCGACACCCGATATTTTTACATATAAAAAAATAGACAATTTCATATTTTTGCCGGTCTTGTATTGGCATTAACGACGCTCTCAGCCGTATCTATCAAGAATGTATAAAAGTTTTATCAGACTACATCATAGATACGATAGATATACTACTGATATAACGATACAAATTCAATCATGACCACAAACATCATTTCTATATTTGAAAAAAGACAACGCCACTATGTCCCACCCCTAAGTGGTACATTGTGACCGCATCAGCCTGTAAATCAGTAACCCGATACGGTAGTGTCCGCACGCGTCGCGGACCCGTGTCCCGAACTCGTGTCCCGCGCGAGACCTGTCGCGTTGACGTGTTTACTAACACGCGCAGCACTACAAGCGGCCTCTATACGACTATTAGCTGTACATGCGAAATAAAAGTTACTAGAATGTTATGCCGATATTTGAGGTTGCATTAAGGTAGGAGTTGGATCAACGCGGCAGACGGCAGACGTCAGTCGGCAGACGTCATTCGGCAGACGTCAGTCTCATACAATTTGTCGCGATGACATGTCAAGGTGGTAGTCAAGGTGGTAGAGCCAAGCTGTAGCCAATTGACTGCAGCTCATAAACGGGCTGGCTCGACCGGGGTAGTACCACCCTCTCACAGAAGATCGGCGTAAAGCAGCTATTACAGCTGCGTTTCGTTCGATGAGTGAGAGAGCCGTAAGACCACCCCCCCTCCCCCTCCCTCCATCCCACTCCCCTTCAGGTCGGCAATGTGCGAGCAATGCCTTTGGTATTGTAAGCTTCTATAGGCTACAGTAATTGCTTAACATCAGGCGGGCCGTATGCTTTTTTGCCACCGCAGTCCTATAAAAATAAAAAAACATGTGTCGCGACGGCAGATGGCATTACAATTTCTATGGGACTGACGTCTGCCGACTGACGTCTGCCATCTGCCACGATGATCCAACTCCTACCTTAAGTTTTAGATGTTGAGGTTCTCCACTTAAGTGTGATAGTAGAATCACAGATCTGCCACAATTTAGGTGTACATACTTATGGCTCAAATATTTTTATCTATTTAACATCGGATCGGGATCGGTTTAAGAGATTAGACCGGAATACAATGTACAATGTTGTTCCTTCAGTTCAACTGATTCATACATTGAAGATAAGAAATATGGTTCATGGTAGTAAATCCAAGCTGTGTAGCCAATTGACTACAGCTCATATATGGACTGACTCGACCGGGGTAGTACCACCCTCACACAGAAGATCGGCGTAAAGTAGCTATTACAGTTGCGGTTCGTACAATGAGTGAGAAAGCCGGAACTTCCCCTTCCCCTCCCTCTGTCCCACTTCCCTTCAGGTGAGCAACATGCAAGCGATGTCTTCGGTATTGCAAGCATCAGGCAGGCCGTACGTTAGAATGCCAAGTTCCTTACACACATAAAAAAATAAGAAATCACAACGATGTTGTAACTATTGCAAATATAACCTACATTCTCAACACATTCTCAAAACTGAAAATGTACAAGTAACTCGATATGAGACATTTACGTCCACCTCTATGCACTTTCGAACGGGGCAATAAAGTCGTATAGTCCGATAAGATTATCGGTCGCATAAATTTGTCAACCATCTGTCAGGCGAACACGCCAACGTGCTTGGTCTTGAGATTATGTATGAACAATGTGTGTTGTAATTCTGCATCGATTTTGAAGTCACATAATAATAATAATAATAATAATATCCTGGGACATTTTTTACACACGGCTACCTGATCCCAAACTAAGCAGAGCTTGTACTATGGAAACCAGATAACTGATATTACTACATATACTACTTTTTTATTTGTAAATACATACTTAATATACATATACACCCAGACTCAGGACATACAGACATGCTCATACACACAAATGCATGTCCCGTGTAGGAATCGAACCTACGACCTGCAGCGTGAAAGGCGCCATCACGCCAACCACGCCACGGGCCCGGGCCGTAGTCGTATAGCGGCATTTATGGTGCTATCAATTTTGAAAATCGTTTCTGAAGTGGGTCATTTGTGTCAGACTATTCGGAATTTGAAGTGATCGCATTCCAAACATTTTTAAGGGCATGACCTGAGCACTCATTTTGAAATCCTGTAGTGTATGAAACTAATGAATATAGTTTACAGTTTCAGTATTCATGAAAATACTAGTTCCAATAATTGATTTTGGTCTATGTTTGGTTCCAATATAAGAAGTCATCTTTTTTGGACGATGAAGTGTATGTCATTGTAGTTACGCCCGAAAAAAAGATAAGATGATTTACCTATTATTTTTGTATTCTTACAACAATAGCGGCAAAGATCTCCGTAGATACTACACCTATTATTCAAGATCTAGGTAATAATACTCCCTCTAAACTCCACTCTTACCTCTTTCCAATGACAACAGACTAACTGTACTCTCTCTAAATGTTCCTGAAAGAGAACAAATAAAGGAAAGCATGGTTATAGCACCAGCAGCTGTATAGTTGCGCCACGCAACGCGCGCACATGAGTTAGAGCTGCATTAGCCGCGCAGATATCGTATCTTAACGCCGTGGATGCTTGGACTAGGCAGTGTCGTTGCAGAAGTACAAGCATAAACAAATGATGAATGAGATTCATTGGCTTTTATATGATGAAAATAAAGATTTCAATCGTTACCTACCTTAACTGTATTTAAAAAAGAAATGGGGAAAAGGATGGGAAGAGAACTATTCATAATATAAGTGTTTCTATAAAGGAGCTAAAAATGCTGTTATACGACTTTTATTTTAAAACGAATACCAGAAGCTGTCTTCACAATTTTATTTGCATGGTCTTTAGATTTGACTCTTTTATCAAAACTTTTTAAGGGTCATATTATTTAGATACTAGCTCTTACCATGACAAATTTCCTGATATTGTTAACAGAGTAGTTTTTGCATGTTGTGTAAAGATAATGCACAGTCTCGCCCGAAGTAAGCCTTCTCATTTCTCCCTTCATTACCGTCGTAAGCTAGCTAGAAATAGTTGTAAAGCTAAAAACATAACATAAACTTTGTGAGTCCATGTGATAAATACCGGTTATTGTGAATAGTGATTATGTTTCAGATCTAGTTTGCTTGTTTACAGCCTTCTGATAACACTGATTTGTATGTGATTGCTCAGCAATATATTTGAGATATTTCTAATGTATTTTGATTTCATAGCTGTGATAGCCGATTGGTTAAGCACGCGTCTTGAAGGCTTAAAGTCCGGGGTTCAAAACCGGGCTCGCACCTTTGGATGTTTCGAAATCTATGAACGGATCTTAACTTTGATATGATTATCTCTTGCTTACGATGGAGGAACACATCGTGAGGAAACTTGCATGTCTTGGAAAATCTTACAAATTTTCAAAAGACGTGTGAAATGCCGCACCCTTGCACTTCGACGTCGAAACGCATTGATATAATATCATAACTTGAGTGCATGCGAGGCATGTGAGGCATATGGACGCACCACATCAGTTTAATTTACATTAGACAGATAACAAGAATCATAATATAGTTCCGGTTAAACATTTAACAACCCTACACTCCGCTTCTTATATTCTAAAACTACCTCCGAACAATTTCTCCACAGAATTTCCTTACACAAGTTTAACGCTACAAAAAACTAGACTCCCATTTTCCACACTCGCGCCCTCTAAGAGGGTATTCACACGTTACACCTGAAGTGGCGCGGAGGGGCTATTATACAGCCATTACCGGCATTATGAGAACGTCGTGCGTAATAACGCCCCGTCTGGTAGAAATAATGTGTGAGTTGCTGAATAAGAGCTGTATAGAGGCTGAAAAGTTACTAATAGGGTTTTATGGAATTGAGGAAATTAATTTGAATGCAGTTCTGTATAGAAACTTCGTTCGTCACACAATACTCATGTAAGCCAGGATCTTTAGAGGTGTCCAATGAAGACCACGATGTTTGGACCCTCAAATTTAATCGAAAAACATATTCAGAATTCAAAGGAGCTTTTTTTAAATGACTAAGGCGGCAAACAAGCTTACGGCCTGCCTGAAGCTAATCAGTTACCGTAGCCTGTAGATCCTAAGAATACCAAAGACATCATTTTCACAATGAGGAAGGGAGTGGGATACAGAGATGGGTAGAGGGGGGCTTTTTATGCTGTTTCTTTACTCGAGCGTTTTTCAATGGTTGGACACATATTTCTTATGAAATATGTAAAGACGTTTCAGGGGGGTTACTCCGAAATACGTCGCTGACGGATCGTCCGAAGTACGGATTCGATTTACGATCAAAACAATGTCAAATCGTAGAGGAAAACGAAAGAAGAAATGTCAAATCACGACAATCCGTCAGCCGAAACGTTAGGTTCGTATTTCGGAGTAGGCCAGCAGGTCTATGCCCTAAAAATGCCAAAGGCTGAAGAAGAAAAAGAAAATATGTCAAATTTTAATATTGCTATCCGTCACTGTTCGGTCTAAGCTATGAATGAAAGCGATTGTGTGTGAGTCACACCCATTAATGTAAAGAAAGGGTCACATCTATGAATCTAAGTGATTCGATTTGGGAGAGTTCGCCTATCCTTATATTACTGGCAAATGTTCCCGGTAAGGGAGCACCTATAATCTTATTTAATAACGATAATTAATTGTTAAACGGTAACGATAAATATTGTGAAAAACATGTACCTTTCTGGTGGATAAATCGGTAAATTCCGGTATTCGATGGTACTTGGGGTACAGTTACAGCGTTTGTCCACCGCTGCCATCACCAGGACGTCACCGAGATCGAGATTATGGCCGAGTTCAAAATGTCGTGACGGCGATCGTTTGTCCACCGCGCCATCTTTTGTCCATCAGTTTGTTGTTAGCTCATGACGCTTATGTGTTGGGTCACGCACCCGTGTGACGCGCGGACGTGTCATTAGTCGGTTGATGAATGTCGGGCGTTAATGCGCCTCCCATTCAAACAGACGTGGCCGACGCGCGCGCCGACTTATTCTGATATCACTCAACATTATAATACTCTACAATATTGACAGTTGATTGAGGCGCTCGTAGTCAGTTGCAATCACTGATCGGTAAACGATCGGAAGTGATGCAATGCTCGGCAAGGTCAGTCAGAGATGGGTGACCATTTAGAGGCCTTCGGGCGGCTTGAACAACTCTGACATCAGGTTCATCAAGAAGAAGAAGATATTGACAGTCAATGACTGCGTATATATCAGACGCATGTCGTGCGAGGCTGCGCGCTCACATGCCACGCGTGGCACGCGCGGAAGCCTAAGTCACATGCTCGAGTGAGCCAAAGGCGAGCCAATCTACTCTCTAGAGTCTAGACAGAGAAGGGTATAAACGAGCAATCAGTTACATAGTTACGTTGTTCTGTCTCATGACGCCAAACTAGGCGAGGTAAATGACAGCGCTCGGATGAGGCAGGGCGAGAAATTGGCTCGGGCGTGCTGTGTCACACTAAGTGAGGCAGAGTTGCCTCGCGCGGCATGTGAGAAATTTGGACGAAGTTACTAGAGTTTGGCTTGACAAATTGAAGATTCTTCTCATGGTTAACAATGACTCTACTAAAAGAGTTAACTCTGTATAATTATAAGCTTCTTCTCTCTCTCATATTTTTTTTTATTGCCAAGTAGAGAGAAAGAGAGCCGACGTCTCTCTGGAGACTTAAGGGTCTAAACCGTCTGTAAGCAGTAATATTACTGTAGATATATGAGATTAATCAATGTCACCTCATTTGGTTAGTCCAGTAATCTAGTCATGTTATTCCCAAAACGGTACCGTTTCATAAGTTTGTTACTAGAGAAGAGACTACTCTGACTAGAGTCTGATTCTGTAGCTCAGGGGCCCTACCACCACCTCTTATAGCAGTATTGTTTTAACGTTTCAGCGACTTTTTGTGCAATGACGTTTCTTATTGCCCTGACAATAAGGTACGTCATTGCACAAAAAGTCGCTGAAACGTTAAAACGTTCCTATAATTGAATCGCGATAAGAGGTCGTGGTAAGCCCCCTGTTTTGTTGCCATAAATTCCTCTCTCTTTCTGTTTTTAAAGTTTTGGATTCATTATATAGAATACGGCTGCACAGAACAGTAGAAACGTATGAATTAAAAAGAATTTTATGTTAAATGCGTTAATGCTTCACGAAACTCAATGCACATCGCTTAAATGTTTATTTTAATATCAACTATACACTTAACGTTCTCATTATGAGGAGAATGGAAACTTTCAATGGATGCTTTCATTTTGTAACGGATGTTATAGAAAATGATGTAACACGCGCTCAACCAATCTTAAATCTATGAATATAATTACTATAAATAAATAAATACAGTAAGGGCCTCCGCAGACTTGCTACTTTTAGCATCGGCGACCGGCGATTTTGTGACGTATCGATGCTGCGTCGCGTTTCTTCGAGCGCGAACGAGCGAGACGCAGCATCATAATCGCCGATCGCCGATGCTAAAAGTAGCAAATCTGCGGAGGCCCTAAGGGTAAGGTAGGGTAGACAAAATGTTCACAGTGATAGAGCCAAGCTCTACGGGTTCTACGGTGTTCTACTGCTGACACTGCTGACTCAACTGCAGTAGTACCACCCTCTCACAGTAGATCGACATGAAGTTGCTATTATAGTTGCGTTTCGTATGATGAGTGAGAGTACCGGAAGCCCAACTTCCCCTGTCCCTTTTCTTCTCTCTGTCCCACTCGCCTTCAGATTAGCAACGTGCGGGCGATGCCTTTCGTATTACAAGTATCTATAGGCTACGGTTTTATGGTACTGAGGTGGCAAACAAGCGTACGGCCCGCCTAGTATTAAGTAGTTACCGTAATCTATAGATGCTGATACTATGCCGATCTGAAGGGGAGTAGGACCGGGTTGGGATTCCGGCTCTGCTTAACATCAGTCGGGCCGTATGCTTGGTTACCACTTTAGTTGTATAAAACGCAACTCCAGCGCATCTATAGGTAGTTGCGGTGTGGAAATCAAACTCTTGGCAAAGTTACTCTTTTTCCGTGACACAAATATGTGCACGCGCAGCTAAGCATGTCGAAGCAAGGTTCATGCGATGAACCGTAATAACACGCTTATTTATGTACGGTCGCTTGCACATCGTTGGTAACTTTCCAACGTAAGCTGAGCTCTCTTTATTATTGACACTCGTAATTAAGACAGGCCAGCTTATGTTGGTAATGTTACAATAGACGTGCAAGCGACTGTTCCTATGTCCTTAGTTTTTGTAGGATTTAGTAAAAACAATACTCACTTGTTGTGGTTATTTTAGCATATTTCCTTGACTTGTCTTTGGCCCATAATAACCGTGATGAGGCCAGCAGCTGTGACATTACGTCTCCCCCCCCCCCCTCTTCCCCTCCCTCGCTTCCACTTGCTTTCAGGTCGGCAACGTAACAGCTAACGTATAGTACGTTTTTTATACTTGTCCTATTTGGTAAGCAAAGATGGCGTCTAGTGGGGCGATTGCGTAACTTTTTGTCAATGTTTCAATGGTTTCGTATATAATTGACACAGGATGAACGAAACCAATTGAAACATTGACAAAAAAAGTTACGCAATCGCCCCGCTGGACGATCTTTGCTTACCAAATAGGACAAGTATAAAAAAACGTACTATACGTATCTAAGACTATGGTAATTGCTTAACATCAGGCGGGCCGTGCGCTTGTTTGCTACCTCAGTGACATAAACCCATCAATTCTTTAGAAGGTAAGTACAGTCAAGAGAAAAAGAGATTTTAATAAAAGTAATCACTCATTTAATCAATGATTTATACAATTATAATATTGATATAACAACAATATTTTTACTTAAATAATGAGCTAACGATCGATTCCTACAACTAGCCAAATGGCGGCATCGCGGCAGACCCAGGAGATGGCAGTTTGAGTTGAACTTCTACTGAATTAGGCTCAAAATAAACTTATAAATGGAATTTATAGAAAATTTATTCATAGGCACATACAATAATGCGGTCCATTCCATAACAAGTTCATAAAATCTATATTGCTATATTCTGATTCACTCCATATCTGGTACAATCAAGGGACCGGTGTATGCAGTATGCAAGAATCACTTATTAAATGTCCACATTATTTATGTCTGTACAGATTTGGTCTAATTGTAATGTGCGCAGAGTTGTGCCGATTTATCAGTAGCACTGCGACCGGACAGAAGTGGTGTGGAGCGGACAAGTCTTTTCTTTTACAATTTATTTTACTTTCTGTTTTTTTTTAATAGAATTTACGACTGTTTTGGAATGCTTTTGAGAAGAGCCGGCAATGAGCTCAATGGTTATTATTTTCGGAAGTAAAGCTAAAATTGATGAGTGTTTGATTGCTGGCTGTCCTACACGGTCGAATACTCAAACTTGAGAACTGCTTAACTTTGACGCGCAATACAAAAAAAAACAGCTGATGACAAAGTCTCAAACTGCTAAGTGGGACTTTAACATTTCAGTGGCCTTTGAGTATTCATTCAGCCGTTGGTTTTATAAAATCGATTAACTAATTTTAGATAAAACTAAAAGGGGAATACAAAATAGTAGTTAAAGGGCTTTGTCGTTTAGGGATGATGTCACACACTGAGGCAAATTGTTTATTAATTGAATGTAAGAGAGTCCTAAGCAATTACTATCTCACTTATTAATTAAATTTGTAAATGCATTTTGCATATCACAGTATAAAATGGACTACCTTTAAAATATAAATTATCCAGCACTAAGTCCACTCTATTCAATTTTTGTTCTCGCATTGTCCAGTCATCTGATTGCAGTTATTCCTCCAACAACTTGCGTCCTATAAGCAATGCCATTTACAATACTAATATCATTTATTACAGTATCACGTTCAAAATGGAATCCTATATTAATGTAGTAAGCTTACAAATGGTTTAAAGTCTGCATCCGTGTGTGTAAAGGAAATGCTTATTTCATTGCATTTGCTTGTCATATTTTCAATTGCATACATAAATGGAAGAGTTGAGCTGTTTTATACAACAAAGGTGGCAAACAAGCGTACGGCCGGCCTGAAGTTAAGCAGTGACCGTGGCCTATAGATGCTTGTAATAACAAAGGTATTGCTTGCACGTTGCTGTCTTGAACGGCTACAACTTTATAGAGACACAAGTAAAACATGTATCTAACAAAGATTAATTTTGGTATCCGCGCGAACGCACTCGTGAAAGATTTTAAATCTATGGTACCTACTATTTATTCGTCTTCTTTTTATTTAAGTGTCCGAAGACCCTTGTCGGTGTAACTGATGGAGCTCTCTCCATATTTCCATATCTAGGACAGTCTTTTACCTACTACTACACCAAGCCAACCTGGCGCCTGTCAATTGTGACGTCACCCGCACAAAAAGGCGGTGGCGGGTGTCCGGGCGGGACACCGCAGGCGGTGGCGGGTGTGCGGGCGGGGAAGCCGCATTCCACCCGAGCGCCTAGTTGGCTTGGTGGAGTACGTCATGACACCGACCTCCTATTTCATCTGGCTCGTGTAGCTTAGGCCCGTATTAATAAATGCATCTCAAAGTTGAGATCGGTCTTAAGATGCAGTTTTGACGTTTAAAGTATGGAACATTTGTCAAAACAGCATCTCAAGTTCGATCTCAAATTTGAGATCGATTTATTAATACGGCCCTTAGTCTTGGTCTTTCTCTTCCACGCTGTTCTAAGTACAGTAGCAGCACTCTACGATGGCCGGTTTGACATGTGGGGGGAGGAAGAAAATGAACCTTATCATAACGGAATAAGACTGGCCGTTTTAAAAATAAGAATGTCAATAAATGAATGCGAAAATGAATTTTATTCCGTTATAATAAGGTTCATCCTTTCCCCCTCTCATATGTCAAACCGGCCTTCATAGCGTGCCGCTACCGTAATTCTAAAGTAGCTATTTGGTCCCGCACTATTATCGTCGCGTATGGTGGTAGCGTCGGCAACCGCAGTGCGTGCGTGAGATAGCAACGCAAATAACTTGCCCTACGAGATTAGACAGCGTACAACCGTTAATGTAGCGTTAGCAAAACAAATTGACTGTTTAGAATTGAAATTACATTTCAGGTAAGCTATTTAATTGTGGCTTAAATCTAGTGGGAATGAGGTTTAAATCAAGACCCAAGAAAAGATGGATGGATTGTATCATGGACCAATTACTAAGGGACTGGCCCTAAGCAACTCGGCCGAGTGGTCAGCCTAGTACTAACATCGACATAAAACGAAGCGAGTAGTTCAACTATTTACCGGTAGATAGAACAATAAAAATGATCTATGAGTGAATCACAACTTTAATATGATTATCACTTACTTACGGTGAAGGAAAAACATCGTGAGGAAACCTGCATGTCTTTAGACATGTGAAATCCACCAACCCGCACTGGGCCAGCGTGGTGGATTATTGCCTGAATCCCCCTCGCATTGAGGGGAGGCCCGTGCCCAGTAGTGGGACGTTAAAAGGGCTAAATTTTTTTTTTTTTTTAGAACAATGTAAATGCAAAAACTATGACCACGTTTTTTTTCATACATATATCTAATAAGGGCACCTCTTTCTTTAGTCTTTACTCTGTGATCTGGACGCATCAAATGACTTTTATGAAGCGACATTTTAAAAGGATTACGTGTCACAGTGTGTGTCTTAGGCTCGTATTAATAAATCAATCTCATAGTTGAGATCGATCTTCAGACGCTGTTTTTGACAGATGTTCCATACATGAAACGTCTAAACTGCATCTTAAGATCGATCTCAACTTTGAGATGCATTTATTAATACGGGCCTTAGTGTTGATGAGAATCGTATGCACTGGAAGAACAAGTAAAACGTGGCCTTCAATTAATGTAAGTACAATTATGTTATTTATTATCGACGGGCCCGTTGGCGTGGTTGGCGTGATGGCGCCTTTCACGCTGCAGGTCGTAGGTTCGATTCCTACGCGGGACATGCATTTGTGTGCATGAACATGTCTGTATGTCCCGAGTCTGGGTGTATATGTATACTAAGTATGTGTTTACAAATAAAAAAGTAGTATATGTAGTAATATCAGTTATCTGGTTTCCATAGTACAAGGTTTGCTTAGTTTGGGATCAGGTAGACGTGTGTAGAAAATGTCCCAGGATATTATTATTATTATTATGCATACCGTACCCAACAGCCACCGTACGGGAAGTAGTCTAATGAACAATTCATGTAGGGCCAATCTTATATGTTGCCCGTTTATGTGGCGGTTACATTTGTCCATATCAGCTCCCCTAGACAAGTGGCATGAACGCTAATCGAATAGAATAGAATAGACTTCACAATGTATGGAAACGTCAAACGTCGCTAGATCAACAACAAGTTGCTGTGTAGATCACGTGACTTATGTCATTTCCATACATGAAGCGTAGCGATTTGAAGGAACGCTTGTAGACGTCAGCCACTTGTTTAGCCCTTCAGTTGTTATTCGGTGCGTGTGCGCAGACCAAGAGTATAGTGTTACTCCTACTAGCTTTCTGGTAGAAAAATGGCTTGTAAAAGTCAATCTATCATTATTTTTTATGTCCGTTAGTAGTCGATAGTAGGTAGCGTCTACGTAAAAAGTGGTAGACCAAGCTGCAGCTAGTTGACTATAGATCGTATACGGGCGGGCTCGGCTGGAGTAGTACCGCCCTCTCACAACAGATCTGCGTAAAGTAGCTAATTGAGCTATGTTTCGCACGATGATTCAGAGAGCCGGTAGCCCAAACTCTCCCTTCCTCTCCCCCTGTCCCACATCCCTTCAGGTCGGCAAAATGCAAGAGGTGCCTTTGGTATTACAAGCATCATTAGGCTACGGTAACTTAGCATCAGACGGGCCGTACGCTTGTTTGCCACTTTAGTCATATTTTGTGTAAAATTTTGTCATTTTCGTTGTGAGTGTTGTCTGCCATCAAAATGTTAAGCAGTTTGGCAAATGATTACGCATGTTATGTGAATAAATAAATAAAATAAATATTTTTGGTGAGCCCATTGTAAGACCTATTTATACAAGCATTAGATACCTGTACGTACAATGGGTCCTACAATGGGCTATAAGGTTTTTTTTTTTTATATGACTGAGGTGGCAATAAAGCGTACCGCCCGCCTGATGTTAAGCAGTTACCGTAGCCTATAGAGCCTATACTGTAAGTTGTTTTTCTGCAAAAATACTGTGTAAAACATCTCAAAACATAACTTAGGATGTTTATAACATCATGACAAGCGCTTCCCACAAATTTACACCAAATCACTTCACCGAGATTAATATGGCTCCCGTAACCACGTGACACCGTAAACGTTCCGTAATGTGTGAGGGGAGTCCCGCGGGAGATACCGCTACCCCATAACACGTACGTAATGGAGTGCAATATTGTTGGAAGGGTGTACCGTAATAGAGATGTTATAACGGATTTGAAGCTTGTCATGTCCAATTTTGTATATTTTAGAAAACAAAACTAAGGTGGTAAATACTACGGCCCGCCTGATGTTAAGCAGTTACCGTATAGAATATAGCAGAGATACTAGAAGATCGAGAAGAAGTTATTTCCACTAGAGAATACAGAAAGTTGATATTATGACGTATCAGATAGTTAACTTGCTGTGCCCAGACTTGCATGCTGCGCGAGGCAGCTTTGCCTCGCTTAGTTTGACATGGTGCGCACAAGCCAAATGCTCGCCAGGCCTCACTCGAGCGCTGTCATTTGCCTAGCCAAGTTTGGCCTAGTCATGAGATAGAACGATAATGTTATACCTTTGGGTATACCCTTCTTTGTCTAGTGTGTAGGTTGGCTCGCCCTTTGGCTGGCCGGAGCATGTGATTGTGGCTGCCGCGCGTGCCGCGCACAGCGTGTGACCGAGCAGCATCGCGAGGCATGTGAGCCATCTGGACGCTACTAAAGTTTTTTAGTACTTCGCCTAGCCTCTTCAAGAAATAGACTCAAAATAAATGCTACGAGTATTAAGACATAAAACACTACTTCATAAAAGAACCACGCTATAAAACCCCGCATACATGGATTCCATAAATCTCACTCAGTTCATGCATAACGCTATCCCATAAAGGCGGTGGCCGTATGAAATTTATTCGGTGTCGGGCCTCGTAAAACAAAAGCACGGTATAAACTGTCTGCCGAGGCCCTAACACGCATTAGCTCCGAGATTTTCCGGCATGTATGAGAAAAACATTTTCCGTGGCGGCGTTACGTATTTTTATTTTCGAAGGTTGCTCTACCCACATTATTAATTTTGAGAATTTATTAATCGAGTTACACCTTTAGCATTTTGAAATGAAGTGGTTGTGTATATCAAAATCAGTTAAATTCTCGTAAGGAATCTGTAAAACATCATAATTTCTTATTTGTTCTTAATTTTTTTATGTTCTACGAATCCTGATTTATTTTAGACTAAATAAAATTGCTTTTCGCAGAAGGAAGTACGCATGCCTAGGTAGAAAACATAACTTATTAAATAATTTTTCTGACTAAAGAAATCTGTAAAGAATGAGAAACTGATTGACTGACAGATCTATCAACGCACAGTCTAAACCAAACCGCTGGGCTTAAAAATATGAAATTTTGACAGTAGGTATCTTTCGTTTTATAGAGAAGGAAGGATTTTGTAAAATTGTACCCCTAAGGGAGTTCATAATAGCCGAGATCCACGAAGACAAAGTCGCGGGAAAAACTTTTCGTTTCTATTTTTAGAAGACACATATAAATTTTTGCGTCCAGATGCCTCGCATGCCTCGCCCGAGCACTCATGTTGACTATGCGTTCTGACGTCAAAACTAAATGCTCGGGCGCGGCATGCGACTGCTCTGGTATATAGTACAGCCGAGCTATGGCAAGACAAAGCGCGAGATAAATAGATTTTGTCTCTTTCTTTCTTAAGCATAAGAGACCGAGCGACTCGGTGTGACATAAAGCGTGACAAAAGTCTAGTCTTGGAGTATGTGCTCTATGTAGCTCTATGTAGAAGCAGCCGAAATAATATGTAGAGCATATTACCCATACATCCCATACACAGTTTAACCCTACGGGCTGCCACCTGTTGAGCGCATACGACAAACCCATATAACGTGTAACCTCACCCCTACGGAGACGTATGCCTACCTACACGTATATCCACGTACTGTCCCGCCACTTTCAGGCCGTAACGGGAAAATTCGGGACGACACGCTCAAGGAAAATTGAGTTTATTTTCTGCGGCGACTGAAGGGTTTATTTATTTCGAAGTTGATATGGGGTTGAGAGGTGAAACTCGGATGGTATTAGGAGTATTTCGTATGAATGTTTTATTGGCGATTTTGGGTCTTAAAGGGCGCCTACAAGTGATAGGCGCGTGGAAGAGCCACAATTGCAAAACGCGCATGCTGCAAGCTACAACTTCGCTTCTGGATATTGCATTAGGTAGATGACTGAGAGTGGATGACATACGAGGATGAATAACCTAGGAGGTGGACGATTTAGAATAGTGGACGTATGGAATGGAAAATTGGTAGTAAATCTATACATATAATAAGAATGTAAAATTGGTCGCGTCTGTACATTCGAAATATTTGGAAAAAAAATAGTGGGGGGGACTTAGATGGACCAGCAGAATTCATTTTTATCATTTTTAGAATTTTTGTCTGTGTGTATGTTTGTATGTTTGTATGTTTGTATGTTTGCTCAGATTTTCGAAAGAGCACAACTTCGAATCCACCGGATGGATTTCAATGAAGTTTGGCATGGATATGACTAATAGTCTAACTTAACATCTAGGATACTTTTTTTTTTTTAAATGTTTAGGGTTGCCACAGAAAATTCAAAAAACTACTTAAAAATTCTAAATGTCTGAAAGAGCACAACTTTGAATCCACCGGATTAATTTCAATGAAATTTGGTATGGATATGGCTTATAGTCCAACTTAACATCTAGGATATTTATTTTTTCGAAAATGTTTAGGGTTGCCATAGAACATTTGCAAAACTAAATATTAAAAATTACTTAGTTTTGTGTTACATAGCTATGTAACAAAAGACATTAACACGTTTTAGGGTTGTCACAGAAAATTCAAAAAACTATCTAAATATTCTAAATATTCGAACGCGAGTAACTTCGAATACACCAGATTGTTTTCAATGAAATTTGGCGTGCATATGAATAATAATTCAACTTAACATCTTGGATATTTTTGTTTTCGAGAATGGTTAGGGCTGCCACAGAACATTCAAAACATTCAAAAAACGACCTAAATATTCGAACGCACACAACTTTGAATCCAATGGATTGATTTCAATGAAATTTGACATGGATATGACTAATAGTCTAACTTAACATCTAGCAAATTTTTATGACCACACAGAAATTCTAGCCAAAAATAAGTTTAAGTTATTGAAATACGTCTATTTAGAGCGGAGCCCTACGGAGCCCTACGTTGTGTGTGATCCGACACTATTTGGACTAGATAATCTTAATTTTAATAATAATAATAAATATTTTATTGCTGCGTTCTACAATCTTAAGTTTAGTTTTTCTTAACTAGATGTCGCTATACTGAAAATCAGACAATGCCTGCCTTGCACCACATGGCAAAATTTAATATCTTCCTTGCTTCAAGAAATTCAGTTTTTTTTATTCCTAATTACGTATAAAAAAACGTTAAGCGGGTCTTTGTATCACGCGGAATCTTAGACGTTAACTCTGGAATTCATCTCCACAGTACTAATGCCGTAGGGAAGCTACCTACCTAAGAAGTAAGTCTTGAGGACCTGCTAATTTTGAATTAAGTAGTAATAGAAACATAGACATTGGACTCTGAACTCCAACCCCTCAGAAATGATGCTGCTGGGTAACTGCCTGCTTAAACCATAAATCTGGAGGACCTGCTAACTTTGAATTAGCAATGTGGGTATCAAGTAGACACTTCTCAGGCGAGGTCGCGTTTCCGATCCGGCGGTAGAATTTAAGGAAAACATGTAAAATTACTATTTGTAAGTGCCCCCCTAGGCCTAAACAAAATAAACGCTTTGACTATTGACTTAGACGATAAACTCCGGACTCTAACTTTTTAAGCACGTTGTTGCGAAGTGACTCTTATCTAAGCCGTGAGTCTGGAGCACTCACTCATTTTAAATAAGGAACATAAGTATCAAGTACAAAAACAAACATTGAGCTCTGGAGTCCAACCGCTCAGTCGTGATACTGTGAGTAACTACAGATATAGATAGACGGATACAGATAGACTGGTACAGACAGAGATACTTACCTACCGATAGATTACAGACAGACCGATTCAGACAGACAGATACTTACAGCTAGACTGATACAGACAGACAAATAAAGTCAAACTTTTGTTATACAACTAAGGCGCCAGGCAAGCGTACGGCTTAACAGCAGTTAAGCAGTTACCGTACCCTATAGATGCTTGCAACCAAAGGCATCGCTAGCACGTTACCAACCTGAAGGGGAGTGGGGTTAGTGGGAGGGGATGGGGAGGTGGCTGGGTTGCGCTTCCGGCTCTCTCCCTCATCATACGAAACGAAGGTAAATTAGCTACTTGAATGCCGATCTCCACCTTACTGGTCAGACTCTACCACCTTACTGGTATAGACTGGTACAGATAGACAACCACGGACAGACGAACTCAGACTGATGCAGACTGACGTAATACAGATTAGACGATAGACAAAATTATATTTAAGGGCTTCACCGACTGGACGCGGACGGAGTCGCGGGCACAGCTAGTTAATAAATAAATATCCTGGGGCATTATTTTACACACGGCTGCCTAATCCCAAACTAAGCAGAGCTTGTACTATGGAAACCAGATAACTGATATTACTACATATAGTACTTTATGTTTGTAAATACATACATAATTACACCCTGACTCGGGACATACAGACATGTTCATGCACACAAATGCATGTCCCGGGTGGGAATCGAAGCTACGACCTGCAGCGTGATAGGCGGCATCTTACCAACCACGCCAACGGGCCCGTCAAACCTTAGTGCTGCGACTGCCGCCCCAAAGTTGTGCTTTAACAAAAGTCTGATTAGAACGCTTCTTTAGGAAGAAGTATTTATAAGCTCGGAATTGCCTTTTTCTACTATGTTAGATATTATTTTCGTGTGAATTATAATAATTATAGCAGAAAATTATTATTAAAAAATTCGGTTCTGGCAAGTTAATAATATCGTCACAAAGCTGAATAATAGAAGATTGAATAAAAACTAAAACCCGACTACTGAAAAATCGCGCTCTAAAAAGTATGAAACAAGAAAATATTCTCATCTAGAGGATAGCCGTGGTCCGTGTAGGTCCTTTAGGGCCAAATGGCATATGAACACGGACCACGGCTATCCTCTAGATGAGAATATTTTCTTGTTTCATACTTTTTAGAGCGCGATTTTTCAGTAGTCGGGTTTTAGTTTTTAAACTTACTTTTTATTTAATTATTTTGGAGTTATAGGTAACAATATATATATTTATGAAATGTGCTCATCAAGCTCTTTCATTTGATACCCCACACGGTTTTATTAAAAAATGTTTTTTTTTTGTTCATGACATTATGTCCTCTAGAGGGCGCCATATGCAATTTTATGTGACGTCACATAGCCTATAACCAGCGCGCCATTAAGCCGCTTCTAACGATACCTCATTTGTCAAATTACGACAAGTAGATTGGAAGTTAGGTGGGAACAGACGCACATACATACATACATACATACATACATACATACATACATACATACATACATACATACATACCGGTCAAAATCATAACCCTCCGCCGTAGTCGGGTAAAAATTAAATATTACATGCATCTCCCTTTTAATTATCCATAAATTAATTACGACATCTATAGGACTGCTATTACGATCCCGGTATGCAAGCAATAATCCATTTCAGTCAGGCTTCAAATTTTTCATTGTATCACAGTATCAAAATCATGAAACAGATGGTCCGGGTACAGCTCTCTGATCCCACGAAAAAAACTACATACATTTCATGTGAATTATTAAAAAATATGAAGTCTACCACAAGTTAATGAAACCATCAAATATTCATCTCACAGAGGCAGGCACGAGCTCCCGCCGCCCATTCATGCCGACCCCACAACCTTTACCTACACGTACTAATAAGAGGTCGTTAAAGCCTCCACACACGTTCTAATTTCGTGACTTTTCAAGTTTTCGGTGAGGTACAAGTTATGAGAATTAAGCGGAGCGATAAGCGATAGCGAATAATGAAATATAAGGTATTATTTCTGGAGCACCTTTTTGGAAATTTTATATGTTTCTGCATTTTATTGTCGCCCATTTCGGAATGAGAATTAAATTCGTTATTGCCGACTCTTTAGACACTCCGTAATTGAAAGTGATAATTACCAGTCAGTTTTCCTAGTTGACACCTATATTATTGCAACATTTTAATAAATAACCGTCGTGAGGAAACCTACCTATCCCTCGGTATTAGGTAATAGTCAGTTCCTGTATACACGGCGATAAGGTTCACCACCTGTCACGTTGGGCTCTGACTATCTGGTGAAACGTGGGCTTTGAGTTGGTTAATACCTCCACAATGTGGTGGTGTATGGCCACTCAAGTCTCTGACTACCCCCGAATGGGGATAAAAGTCGTGACGTTACATTTACTTTTTTTTTTTAATAAATAAAAAAATCTAGCCGTGGACATTTAAAACAAAACAAGCGTTCTATGTGTGTTTAAATTGTTTAATTCAATATTTTACTATTGATATGAGCTATCACAAGAATTTAACTAGCTTGGAGAGGGACTACTAGTATTATGATAACCTGACATTACTAGCAACACTGAAGAAATATGAGCCTGAACGTAAATCTCCAAATCGCCCCAAGACTTCCCTTGGACCTCCAGAATGCCTACATCGCTAGTAACTTAGGGCGACCGCACACGTTGCCGCCGCGAGGCGCGCACTAATTCTAATGACGTTATTATGTGAGATGTGATTATGTGGATTATATTATAATGTATGTCAACCGCATAATGTATGAGAGAGGTATTTCGATTGTGTACAATGATGGGTATGTCTTGATAATGGCACTTTGAATAAAATAATAAAAATATGTTTAAAGACTTTTAAGTAAGAATAGAAGACGTATTGAGATTACCAAATTGTGGCTATCTATTGGTACAATTACGGAGATATGACAATATACGTCGATAGTCTCTAATTATACAAAACAAAAGAAAAATCAAACTTGTCAATTCTCCATATCCTACTTTTTTTTTACTCCAAAGACTAGGATTACTGATTATGATTAGTGTAAGTTGTTACTAAATATTTGTTTCGTACACCACAGTAAAAATGCAAGTATCAAAACTGCTGCTGCCCACTAAGAGATGCTATCTCATCCCAGCCCATACGCTAAGCAAAGATCAAGTTGAACCAACTTTAATGTAACTTACTGTCACCGGCCCATCTTAAATGTTCCCACAATCGATCATCACGCATTTATCTATAACTTAAAAGCTTTATCTATGGGCTGTTTATTTATAGAGTCTATGATACAATGTGATGACATAGAGTGAATGTGGTGACAGGTTTCCATCAAAATTGGATTAGTATTTTTTGATAAATGGTAGGCTAATGTCACGCTGTATAATTCCGCCTATCTACACTAGATTGGCATTTACCTTACTTAGAGTAAGATATGACTGTGTTCATAAATCATCACGAAATATTTTGCGCATTTCAAACCGACGCATCTCTTCAGATGTCAAAAATAGACGCATCTCGTAAAAAAATATTGTATAGGCATCAAAGAGTATTTGCAGGTCTTTAAAAGGTCAGTACCGCGTCTGTTTCCCTCAAGTTGCAAATGTCCCTACGACGATGATCACTTACTATCAGGGGGCTTACCACAAGCTCTTATTGCGATTCAATTATAGGAACGTTTTAACGATGTTTTAATGACGTTTCTTATTGTCATGACAATAAGGTACGTCATTGCACAAAAAGTCGCTGAAACGTTAATACGTTCCTGTAATTGAATCGCAATAAGAGCTTGTGGTAAGCCCCCAGGTATTCTGTCTGTGTGGCTTCCTAGGAAATCAAAGAGACACAATTCGCCCAGACACATCACATGGCCCTTTATTAAATATTTAGTGGTCAATAACCATGGACCAGTTACTAAGGGGACTGGCCCTAAGCAAGTCGGCCGAGTGGTCGGCCTAGTACTAACATCGACATAAAACGAAGCGAGTAGTTCAACTATTTACCGGTAAATAGTAAAATGAAAATGAAAAAACAATGACCACGTTTTGTTTCATACAAATATCTAATAAGGGCACCTCTTTCTTTAGTCTTTACTCTGTGTCAATTACAACCATAGAGCCATTCTAGTATCATTCTATATGACATCTATCTATGTTTTTATCCAACCAAGTTTTGTTTTAGAGTTCCGGGTTGACGAACGATGCGACTTTTTACCGCATTAACAAAAACTAGATTGATACGCGTATCTGATGTTGAGAAAAATAAAATTTTACCGCCGCTCGCTGTTTTATTTTATAAAAAATCTCCTCAAAATAGTAGTAAGGGCCACTTGCATAATTCATCTTAAATATGATACAATGAAACAACATTTCTGATTTAAATCAAACATGTTTCTTGAACCAAATTATGATGGATAAACGTATTTAGCGCACTAACTATTTTGGTGCAAGAAACATGTTTGATTAAAATCAGAAATGTTGATTAATTAATGCAAGTGGACCTTAGTATCTATACAATTACGCTGTTAGAACACTATACACAGTGAATTTAAGTACACTATAGGCTTTCCCCCAAATGTATACCTAGAAAGTTATGATGGAATTACAATAACAATACAAATCACTTTTGTTCCTAGAAATGCCTTCTAAAATCATTGGCTAAAAATCTCTATAAATTTGGTGGTTTGTTTCTTGAAAATTTGTCATAACAAAAACTTGAACTTTAAAAAAATATTCCTCATTATAAATTCAAAACAATTTCAGACTGTGGAAACCCTTTTATCGATCAAAAATCTATCGGTATTTGTACCATAGTCGCTTTTATTTTTTGCGCACACCGTATAAGTAGGTACTTACTAATAAAAAGGGGTGTTTAAACTCTGGTACGGTTAATGTTTAAGTTTTTTGTCCAAGTTGCAGTCAGCGTTTTTTGGGACGAAACGTTAGAAAATTGGTTTCTTGATACATTTTTTTGTCTTAGATTAAAAGATTACCTTTTTAAATGTACTGACAGTGACGTAAAATATATTATAAGCTACAGAAGTACCACCAAATTTATATATAAAGATTTTTTGTCAGTTAACAGAAGTTTTATAAAGCATTTATTGTAAAAATGAGAAAAACAAACTTGTCTCAAATATTAATGTAGTTATCAATAGCTCAGTTAAATACTTAAATTAACCAAAATTTCTTCACCATAGACTTTTTTTAAAAACCGTTATCGAAAAAAGATCTAAAATCCGAACATCACACTCTCATAATAGCATCGTATAAGTGCCTCCGTTCACTGCGCGGGCGCAGTGGACGGCATCAATTATCGTAGGTAGCGTTGGTAGCGACGCGTTGACGAGCGACATCGCGGCTTTAGATCATATCGACCGATGAGATGATGTATAGGGTGATGCTCTTGGTTGTAGTTTTCATTGAGTGACATTTAAGTATACGAAAACTTTATTGGACGAGAAATGTTTGTCTTAAACTTCGACATTTCTTAAAATATACGTAGGCGTAGGACTCTATAGAGTCCTTCAAAGAGTCCTACAAAAGTTTTCAAGCAAAAAATACATTATCTTGCATGAAAGTTCTACAATTTTATCCAGCCAAAAAATTACAAATTATTTATTATAATGTTTATTAATTCTGACTTCGACTGTTCGTAAAATATACGTAGTCATATAGAGTCCAGCAAAAGTTTTCAAGCAAAAAATACATTATTCTAGCATGAAAGTTCTACAAATTTATCCAGCCAAAAAATTACAAATTATTTATTATAATGTTTATTAATTCTGACTTCGACTGTTCGTTAAATATACGTAGTCATATAGAGTCCTTCAAAAGTTTTCAAGCAAAAAATACAGGATTGTAACTAAATAAAATTGTAAGTTGTTACTTAATCATAATAAACATTTCCTCAATAAACGACATGACTCTAGAATTCTAAATTAACTGGTAAATAAACTCTTTAATGATGACTCTATTTTTAACCAGTGAACCTACAATTGAATCTAAAGCACAAAATATGGGTATAACTACACAATTTTATTTAAGTCTCACTTTTATCGTTTCCACAACCCCCTGTACATAAACCCCGTTACACATTATCTATTAGGATGCACGGCTCTTTGCTCCATTGTCTCGAGATACAGGACAAATTAATGACCATCTATCTCCTCATAAGTGATCTTTAAACCTCTCTCTGTTTACACGTGGGAACTTAATGCCGAGATAAGTGACGTAATAGTCTATTTATGCCTTTATTTGTTTTATTTTTTTATAAAATTTAAAAGCACGATTGTTTACACAAATAATACCTAGCATGTGTGGAAAAGCAATTATCTGTAAATATTCAGAGTTACTTTAGAGCCTACTTTAAATGAAGCCTAAATAACTCAAGATTACTGGAACAAAATATGAAATTACGGTCTCATAAATTGCAACATATCTGAGGAATAAATAACGGCGTATGTTGGCGTATCTAACGACAAATTGTCGCGTTTCAACGCTGTCGCAACGTCGCGCGTCTGGGCCAAAACGCTGCGGGTATGCGCCCGCGACATATATGAGTTATCGCTGGTAGTTATCGTCGGCATAATAGTTGGTAGGGTTTGTTTAGAATGGAGTTCGCGTACAGAGATAATTGATTCAGAGTTGTACATCAAAAATATACTTCTCTGCACCAAAAGACACTCATTTTGAAATTAGTTTTTGATAAATTCATCAATTTACTCAGCTAAATCAGGGTGGTCTGGCAAATCTAATATTAAATTAAAAGAAAGAAACATTAGTCAAATACGTCGACAAGTAAATTTACAATCTAAGGTATAATGTACGTTAATCAAACATTCATCGGCACTCACTTATGCACCCAGCCTAAGCGTCGCCATGTTGAATTTGCTTGTCAAATAGGGGTGCGCTAATTTGTGCCAGCTATTTCGGGACTGTCAAATTGATGGTGGCAACATTATGTTGTTTGTATTGGCAATTTATTGGAACTAATGTGCTGGAATAAGTATGTATGATCCTTGAACGTTACCATTTTGTCCCTCCTTTTTATCTGGGGCCCTACCACCACCTCTTATAGCAGTTTTGTTTTAACGTTTCAGCGACCATTTGTGCAATGACGTTTCTTATTGTCATGACAATAAGGTACGTCATTGCACAAAAAGTCGCTGAAACGTTAAAACGTTCCTATAATTGAATCGCGATAAGAGGTCGTGGTAAGCCCCCTGGTGTCCCTTAGTAAGCGGCACCAAATATTATGACTTACGTCTGTCTAGGCATTTTGATTTCATTCGTTGTGGAATCAAAATTATCTTTATTTAGGAATTGACTTGGGACTTAGACCGAGTTATCATAGTGTGTATGGTTATTCACGGCCCGTAGCTGTCAGCCCGCGTGGGCCCAGTCAGTGAAAATACATACCAGCGACATTATTTTTTCGTCAGCTCGGCCTGCGAAGGTGTTTTTAAATAACTACGCGGGCCGAGATAGTAAAACTGCACAGTGGTGAGGAGCGAACTATCGTTTTAAAACAGTCAATTGTTTTTCAACCTCAAATTTCAACACCCCACACTTATTTGGCCCAGTAGCTAAAGGAGGAACTAAAATAGTCAATAGAGGAATGTCGGTTTGACATTTGACAGTCTTGTACTGACAGTAGCGACGCTCTCAGCGGGCCATATAACCTTGGACTATACCTATTTCCTCGTTCAATGTTGAACATATTGATATATGATTGCGTGGTCCGCATGGTAACAATGCAACGCGCATCGGCGACCTGCGCCCGCGCCGCCGCAGTGCGGTGAGTTGCGCGTCCCGGACAAAAGGGAGAGATCGCCCAAGCGCTAACAGTATATTTTAAATGTTCACATAAAAAAATATAAAGATATTAGGGTAAAACTTAATGTAACTGGCTACTGTCAGTAACTATCCAACCTATGAGAGGATATTGAAAAAAACACCATCATTAGATAATTTTATTAATAGTCGGTTAGTTACGAGCGTCAATAACATGGACCAGACATAGAAAGGACATGGTCTAAGCAACTCGGCCACATGGCTCAACCAGGCCACTGACGTCATCACAGTAGGCGTGGTTTAAGTCAGTGTGCTGTTGGTGTAAGTCCTGTGCAGACGTCTTGCCAACGTTCCCATCCCAAATATAATTATATTCGACACTATATGGCGAACTACTTTGTACGACTCTTATATCACCCTACACTTAGTGCGAATCAGTTAAAGTACGTACTAACATCGACATAGAACGAAGCGAGTAGTTTTGCTATTGACCGGTACATTGAAATGGCAAAGTAGGTGTTATCTACACCCCTTCATCCGTGCCTTCACCCGCGCAAATTGTCAAGCGTCGTTTCATAGGGAAATCTAATAAGAACATCTCTACTCTCTATGTTCTCTGTGGTCAATAATAAAGAAAGCTCAGCTTATGTTGGAAATGTACCTCAGATGTGCAGGCGACGCACTAACGGCCGAATACTCAAGGCTACTCAAATTTTTAAGTCGCACTTAGCAGTTTGAGACGTCGTTAACCGTCATTTTTTGTATGGCGTGTCAAAGTTAAACTAAGTTTACAGGACTGCAATATTGATGTCTTGGTCATAGTACATTACTACTATGAGAAGGACAGCAATACATCGAGTTTGTATTTACGAAGCAAGACTTTTCTGCTTTATCTGAATTTGTTGCGTTTACCCCATTCTCTATGCATGGCCATTGAAATAATCTATAAAATTGTCATGCACACACCGCCCGCAGATAAATAATACTGATCAGATAAGTCGTGTCGCACAATAATAACATATTATTGCGGTAATCGTCCGTTTTGTTCGTGCATTATGGACGATAATGCGGCGTCTGGTGGAATGCGCCGGCCAGGGCATTAGACCGCGATTAGAAGAGACTTTCGCATTGATTGTGGACTCTGCGAGGACTTGACGGGGCTCAGATATGATTATATGAAAATATATCTTTATTATCCTATCCTACTTCCTATATATCACTATCACTACATAGTATAAAAAAAGTCGCTTCCCGCTGTCTGTCTGTCCCTATGTATGCTTAGATCTTTGAAAAACGCAACAGATTTTGATGCGGTTTTTTTTAATAGATAGAGTAATTCAAGAGGAAGGTTTTAGTATATACCGAGAAAAAAAATTACGACAACAAAATGGTTTTTGTAGTTCCTAGTAGTATTTTTAGTATGTTTTACAAAAAGTTTCTATTTACAGCAAATGTTTTATAAATGCGAGACATTACATAAAACATTTGCTGTGAATACAAAACGCTTAGTAAAAAATATTAAAAACACTACTAGGAACTAATAACTACTAGGAATTACAAAAACCATTTTGTAGTCGTAATTTTGTTCTCAGTGTATAATTTGTCAAGTTTTGGTCGCGATAACCGACATCCACGCGGGCGAAGCTGCGGGCATCAGCTAGTAATATTATAAATTGCGAAAGTGTGTGTGAATGTTTGTTACCATGTATCTCCATAACTACTAAACCGATTTTAATGAAATTTGAAACATAGATGGTGTAGTCTCTAGAATAAGACATAGGCTAATACAATTTTTGTGCGAGCGAAGCCGCGGGGCACAGCTAGTAGGAAATATATAAAATTATTGGTCGAAGAGCCAGGCTATAGCCAATTGCAGCTCATATACGGACTGGCTCAACCGGGGTAGTACCACCCTCACACAGAAGTTGCTATGACAGCTGCGTTTCGTACGATGAGTGAGAGAGCCGGAAGCTCAAATATGACGTTACGTCTCCGTGGTCACACATCAAACCTGCTCAGGCGCGCTGCTCGTCACATGTAGACGCATCTATTAAGTATTTTAACATCACTTTATTAGGTAGGTACTGCATTATGAAACCTTCTGTAGGTACTGACAAAAAATCTATCGAGAATATTTTTAACTACAGTTTAAAATAGTTTTGTTTTATTTGTAACAGGATAGAAAGTAACAAAAAATAAAAGACTAAACATCGTATTGTTTGATGTCCCACATCCGATAATTTGGAATATCACGATTCTACAAGCTATTGTTCTGGCTCTAATTAACTAAGCTAGTGCGAACACAGTACTCGTCTTTTGTGGTCCTATTCTGTTATCTATGATGACTTAGATTAATTGATTGTGTGATATGTAACGTTGCTATAGGCCCATGGACCAATTACTAAGGGGACTGGCCCTAAGCAACTCGGCCGAGTGGTCGGCCTAGTACTAACATCGACATAAAACGAAGCGAGTAGTTCAATTATTTACCGGTAGATAGAACAATGAAAATGAAAAAACAATGACCACGTTTTTTTTCATGCATATATCTAATAAGGGCACCTCTTTCTTTAGTGTTTACTCTGTGTATAGGCCATAGGATTTATGTCAAGAAAATGCAAAATATAGTGTACTTCCATATCCAGTTTCAGAGATTTTTGATATCCCTTTCAGTCAAATTGCGACCTAACAGTATTAGTTTTTGATGTGAATCTTGAATGAACAATTTTTATAATAGATATTATACACCTTTTATTGTTTTTTATACAACTAAAGCCACAAACAAGTAAACAAAAAAGTAAAAAAAAAAAGTAAATTTAAAGCATCTACTAAGGTACCAAAGGCATCTTACGCACGTTGCCAACCTTATTGGTGATAGAGTCAAGCTGTACCACATATAATTATGGGCTCGCTCGACCGGGGTAGTACCACCCTCTCACAGAAGACCGGCGTAAAGTAGCTATTACAGCTGCGTTTCGTATAATGAGTGAGAGCGCCGGAAGCCCAACCCCCTCCTTCTTACCCACTCCCCTTCGAGTCGGCAGCGTACGAGCACTGCCTTTGCTATTGTACGCATCTATAGGCTACGGCGCTTGTTTGTAATCTTAGCGCTAACATACACGTACTGCATTTTGCAGTTTGGTTGCAGTCGCGTGCCGTTGACTGCACACGGACTGCATTTTGCAGTCAGAAGTGACAGCTCTATTGCAGTTGGTTGCAGTCGACGGCACGCGACTGCACACGGACTGCATTTTGCAGTCGGAAGTGACAGCTCTATTGCAGTTGGTTGCAGTCGACGGCACGCGACTGCACACGGACTGCATTTTGCAGTCGGAAGTGACAGCTCTATTGCAGTTGGTTGCAGTCGACGGCACGCGACTGCACACGGACTGCATTTTGCAGTCGGAAGTGACAGCTCTATTGCAGTTGGTTGCAGTCGACGGCACGCGACTGCACACGGACTGCATTTTGCAGTCGGAAGTGACAGCTCTATTGCAGTTGGTTGCAGTCGACGGCACGCGACTGCACACGGACTGCATTTTGCAGTCGGAAGTGACAGCTCTATTGCAGTTGGTTGCAGTCGACGGCACGCGACTGCACACGGACTGCATTTTGCAGTCGGAAGTGACAGCTCTATTGCAGTTGGTTGCAGTCGACGGCACGCGACTGCACACGGACTGCATTTTGCAGTCGGAAGTGACAGCTCTATTGCAGTTGGTTGCAGTCGACGGCACGCGACTGCACACGGACTGCATTTTGCAGTCGGAAGTGACAGCTCTATTGCAGTTGGTTGCAGTCGACGGCACGCGACTGCACACGGACTGCATTTTGCAGTCGGAAGTGACAGCTCTATTGCAGTTGGTTGCAGTCGACGGCACGCGACTGCACACGGACTGCATTTTGCAGTCGGAAGTGACAGCTCTATTGCAGTTGGTTGCAGTCGACGGCACGCGACTGCACACGGACTGCATTTTGCAGTCGGAAGTGACAGCTCTATTGCAGTTGGTTGCAGTCGACGGCACGCGACTTCACACGGACTGCATTTTGCAGTCGGAAGTGACAGCTCTATTGCAGTTGGTTGCAGTCGACGGCACGCGACTGCACACGGACTGCATTTTGCAGTCGGAAGTGACTGCACATTGCAGTCCGTGTATGGCGGCGCTTAGTAACATAAAAACGGAATGTTTCGAGACCCCCAAACAGTTTATTAGCGTGAAGTACACTCACCTAATTCTGTTTGTGTAAGAGCTTTGTATGTTAACCATGCTATTAAACTCTACCAAAGAATTCCCTCCATAAATAACACGACATATACACATACAGTATACATGGCGGGCCAAGACCCAGTCTCCTAATTAGCTCGGCTGGTGCGAACACAGTGTATCTAGTTGACATTTCGTATGTTCGTATGTCTGTCGTAACAATGAGCATGGTACAAATTGCTATCTCGTTCGATTAATTAGAAGTTTAAGATTGGTTGATATGGGTTCAAGATATTAGCTGTAGTGTGTTCTCATTCGAATGGGAATTTAATTTATATTTTAATTCGTACTTAAATAGATAAAGGTTTGTTAGAGAAAGCTCGTATTGTTGCTCCGTAAATTATGTAACGTTTTCTATTTTTGAATAAATCTCGCGTCATTTTTTTTTTAATAAATTTTAAGTTCCCAAATATAATTTAAAACAACAAACCTAATTATAGATTATATAATGGATAAAACATGAGATCTTCTTCTTCCTAGCCTTATCCCATTAAGAGAAGTCGGTCTACCTTGATTTGGCTGATCACCGATCTTTACTCGGAGCGATTGCCATTTTCCCTCCAAGACCCAACTAGTGGGACTATCGGCAACCTAAGGGTAAGACTATTTTTGTCAGATTTTTCAGGCTTCTGATTGCCCGTAACGACTGTCAAAGATCTTCAAATGACACCCGGGACCGCCAGCTTAACGTGCCCTCTGAAGCACGGAGGAGGTCAGATGTTATAATTCGAACACCCATCCAAGGCCCAACCGAGCCGAACTTGGCTTAACGCGCCGATGTATCGGGCGTCTTATCAACTAGGCTACGACCTCCTCCGGATAAAACATGAGATCGCATTTATAAATGTTATGTATTTATAAATTTTATATCTAATTAATTGCAAGTGATTAAACTAGGCCTAACCTTTTGTTTAACGCTGGAAAACCCTTTATTTTTTAAGGGACTCCCTTCCACCTCGGGGAAGGCGGCAGGAGTACATGGGAGTACCCAGCAGAGTACCGGTATACCGCACTAAAAACCAACGGTGTACCAATCTTCCGCCTTTGAAAGGGTACCACGGGATTGCACTAGCATACGGCCAGGCCCAAAACTAAATCAGACATTAACACCTATGCCTCCCCACGAGGTTTGTTCTCACTGAACTGGTCTTAGAATACCTGCGTTATTCTGTGACAGACCTCCACGCTATCGCAAAAACAAAAAAATATTGATCACAAATCATCAAATCTAAAATCACTGCCTCAAAAAAACAATTGCATCGAGCCCACACACGTTACCTCAAATATGTATTGTACAAAAAAAACAATTTAAATTTAGAACAGCCGGGCGCCGCATGCGTGCGCGCATGATTTTATTACGACAAGAGAATAGAAATTTCGAATTACAAACGTCGAGATAGCCGGCCGCCATTTTGGCTGGTCACGTACCGCACAGATTATAATGATGTGACCTTTGATTGGTACCATACGAGCTTGGGTTAATACAATTTTTTATGAGTACCAGTGGCTTGATTTTACCGACGCTTGGGCTCTATGTAGATTGACATGGAATCTATGGATTTCTTTTTTTATTATCAATACTTTTTTTTATAAATTTTGGATCTAATACACACTCTTTGATTTTTTTTAAGAAAATGCACCTTTTTAAGCAGGTAGGCGACGATCTCCTACAAATAAATTATTATCAAAAGGCTGGTTATCACATCACACGTCGCCAACGATGCAGTATATTTAATGTGAACTTACCTAGTTACTTAATAAACCAACTCCCCGAAAGATGTTGGGCAAATATTTGTGCGATCTCTTTTATTATGTCCTGCGTCCAGATATCTCACATGCCGCGCGAACCAGCTTTGCCTCGTTTAGTTTGACAGTTCGCGCCCGAGCCAAATCCTCGCCCTGTCTTACTCGAGCGCTGTCATTTGACTCGCTTAGGCTCGCCTAGTCATGAGACAACGATAATGTAACTATGTAACTGATTGTTCGCCTGTACTGTACCCTTCTCTGTCTAGTATGTAGGTTTTCTCGCGCTTTGGCTCGCCCGAGCATATGACTGAGGCACTGACTGTGAGCGCGCAGCCTCGCGCGGCCTGCGCCTGATATAGACCAGGTGACCTACCACCACCTCTTATAGCAGTATTGTTTTAAAGTTTCAGCGACTTCTTGTGCAATGACGTTTCTTATTGTCATGACAATAAGAAACGTCATTGCACAAGAAGTCGCTGAAACGTTAAAACGTTCCTATAATTGAATCGCGATAAGAGCTCGTGGTAAGGCCCCAGCTATTGACAAAAGGACTCGCACAAGGTATTTTCCTAGGTTCCTTAACATTAAGTAGGTTACCTTCACAGAAACCTACATGGAAATAACTTTAATTTCACAGCTTGCATCAGCTAGTTTCACATTCGAACAACGCCTTAGATCCTACCGGCAGATACTCTAAGCGGTTTGGCATTTCGTTCCGCGCACAAAGAACCTCTACGTTGTACATTTAAGAGGAGGGTTCGAAATTTGGTTGATTTTCTATTCTACTTTTTCTTTAAGTAAGTATGTGGACTAGGAATCTTATATTTAGATGTATGATTTTTGACTATATTATCTTGAGTATCTTTAAATCCAAATCACGATTTGATGAAATTTTCTCGATAAAAAAAATTTATGAAATGAGCTCTAATTATTTACAATTTTCCTTGCTACCACGATGTTTTTACGATTTAGATCACGAAATTATTTCTAAAACATAGCAAATAATGATATCTAAACTACCCTTCAACCATATTTTAATTCATGAAGTAGTTTTTTTTTTAATTCAAGTAAATGTGGTTTGGCGCTTACGTTGTTTATTTCCGAGCGCGCGCACAATATCGCCATCACACATTTTAAGTACTTGAACTAACCATGTCTCTCTCTAACTTTGTATTGTCAGTGTCCGCTCGGACTTGTTCGACGTCGGACCTGTGAAGGATTTTTTTAAAAAATATTACGAAAAAATATTACGGTCGTGCCACATTACAGGTACAGTACAGTATTTACAGTCCGCCGACGCCTATTATAAATAAATAAATATCCTTGGAAATTCTTTTACACATGACTACCTGATCCCAAACTAAGCAGAGCTTGTACTATGGAAACCAGATAACTGATATTACTACATATACTACTTTTTGTTTGTAAATACAAACTAAATATACACTTAATTACACCTAGACTCGGGACATGCGGACATGTTCATGCACACAAATGCATGTCCTGGGCAGGAATCGAACCTACGACCTGCACTGCAGCGTGATTTTCGTTTGCTTTTCCTTGTCTTGTGTAATTTCTTTTCATCTCTTGTCATTTTGTGTCATCTCTTGTCATTTTGTGTCATCTCTTGTCATTTCATAGTTATTCGTGTCATTTCTGTAAAAACTCCCTATTTCGCTTACTGTTATATACTTGCAGCATGGTCTTGGGCCGACAGTGGGAATACATTGCTTGTCAAAACAATGGAGTCGCTTTATTGCGTTTGTTGTAGGTATGGATGGGCAAGTAATAAATATATCATACATCAATAAATTATCGTAAAAAATAACATTACAGATATGGCTAGGAAAATGTTTGTCCGTCCTATTCAATCTATTATATTATAAACGAAAGTAACTCTGTCTGTTACCTTTTCACGGCTAAACCGCTGAACCAATGTTGATGAATTTTGGTATGGAGATAGACTGGGTCTTGGCGGAGAACATAGGCTACTTTTTAGGGTTCCAAAGGGTGCTAACGGGACCCTATTACTAGGCCTACGCTGTCCATCTGTCTGTCTGTCCGTCTGTCAGCGCGGGCTGTATCTCACGAACCGTAACAGGTAGAGAGTTGAAATTTTCACTGAATGTGTATTTCTGTTGCCGGTGCAGAACAAATACTAAAAATATAATAACATTTAAAAATAAATATCAAGTCTCAAACTTGATATTTTTGATGTGTTTATTCTACGGTGGTACGGAACCCTTTATGTGCGAGTCCGACGCCTTCAGATCTTATGAATGTTTTCTTGAAATAAATATAGTGTATTTTAAGTAATTAACTGGCCAACCCTCAGGTCCTACCTACCATGTTAGGATCTTTTTCGTTCTAGCGGGTGTAAACCGTGATTTAACGAGTTAATGTGATAATTTTTGTATTTAAATTATTCAATTCAATGTATTTGTTTCAGACATAGTCCAATATTGATTATTAAAATTATTATAATTTCACTATAAATATAAAACAATAAATAAAAGTAAAATTAAATTTTAAAAAAATATATATTTATTTTTATTTTTCATGTTTTATCATTAAAATACAATATAATATAACATAAATTAAAATAAAATACAATAAAATAAAAACCTACCCCTAATTAAACAAATACCGTCCGCGTGGGATACTGGCTGCATGTCCTCCCTGTATTCAAGCTGTTCCTGTTGTCAAGCGAATTTTTTGAGCAAGGAAAGAGCCAGCCCTCTTGTCACCTGTGGCGGTAACCAGTCTAAGGGTGATTTTGATAGATAAAAAAATAAAGATAAAAAGATAAACAAAAAATAAATGCATGGTTAAATCAATAAAATTAATAAAAACTGAAAATTAAATTAAAATATAAATTAAATATGGTAAAAAAAAATATTATGACACCGCTGATGACTTCATGATCGGCATCGAAGTTAAGTACCAAAGTATTCCTTTGCCTACGAAACATGAAAAAGATACTCATATCCGGCAGTCAGTCACTGACACAGAGTATGTACATTTTTACCCGACTACGGTGGGCGGAGGGTTATGATTTTGACCGATATGTATGTATGTTCATCTGCTCCCGTATAACGTCCAAACTATTTTTATATCATAATAATTTGACTAATGAGATATCGTTGGACGCGTCTGGATCGTCCGCTGGTTATAGGCTATTATACGATCGAAATATTGTTATACGTATCTATCAGCATATTGTAGGTATCGTTTGTCTTCTTTTGACTTACTTTGTCTTCAGCAATAAAAACAACATAGAAATTAAATTATTTTTTTCAAATACACTCGACATAAAAATCCCATATAAAACGAAAAAAATATATTTGAATATTTTCATCCATTTCATCTATTTTAAAAGGTGCACTGGGACATATTATTTTAATTGTACGAATTAAACAATATTGTTCCTTCAAAAAATAACTATACCTACTATAGTCTACTCCATAGCTGTTCTGTCCTAGCTAAGCGAGAGGGATATATCCTTCGGCAGCTCACGCGACGCTAGCCACACCCCGAAACTAAAATTCATTTTTTTCTTGTATCGTCTTAACGTCGGAATGCATAGACAATGGCATAAAGCTGGGTCCAGATATGTTCTTTTGCCCATACCGTACCTCCGTTTCGTATCGCCGTCGCGATCCAAGAACGCTAGTTTGGACGCATGTTCGGTACGGGGCGGTACCGCGTCTCGGTACGGATACAGGTACGCTCCTATCCATCGCCAGTCGGTTTTTTCGTTCTGTTCAAAGGCGATACATGCAGCGACGTTACGAAGATACTGGCTATTTTTACTATCCGTCCAGAGTTCTTGGATCGCGACGGCTATACGAAACGGAGGTAGGGTACGGGCAAAAGAACATATCTGGACCCAGCTTAACATAAGAGTTCGGGCGAGGTATGCGAGGCATCTGAACGCACCAATTTAAATTCACTCATCCTTAGGTATCTTTTGTTTATACTTAGAAGAATTTAACGACATTATTTTTGTGTTTAGACTATGATAGTCGACTTTGGCATTTGGAAGACACAAAATGTTGCTATACATTCCAGCAGTAGTGTGTTAATAAAGTAAAAGTTAGACCACGGCTTAGGTACAGTCCTGCACGTTTAAGGTAAATTTCCAACATTCCAACAACCTGAGCTCGCTTAATTACGGGTGTAAATAATAAATAGAGGTCAAGTTATGGTGGTAATGTTACCTTAGACGTTCAGGCAATACGAATATCAATTTGCTTAATTTGGTGCTCTAAAAGCGACAACGTAAATTATTAAAAGCAATAGAATGTGTTTATAGCAAAACAAGAGAAAAGAATAGTTAGAGTTTAGTAGGAAAACGGATCCTGGCAATCTGCCATGATGTGGTACGTGGATGAACAAAAACTGATTTAATCCTGAAGGCTGGATGCCTAAATCATGTATTCTGACAATGGGATCATATATTGTGTGCTTTATTTATGAATATAGCGTACATAATTTAACTTCTCGTTGTTTGTTTGTGAAAGCTGTTTGTGAGTGTACAATAGGTAGGTACATATACAGGGTGGTGACGACATAGTGACAACAAATTAAAACACGATCCCTGCTAGTCAATCACAACACATTAAAATTATAAAATTAGGTTTACATCAAAGTCCAAAATTTCAAATTTTCAAACAAATTAAAGGCAATGTGCGAGCAATGCCTTTGGTATTATATGCATCTATAGGCTACGGTAACTGCTTAACATCAGGCGGGCCGTAAGCTTTTTTTTCCACCGCCGTCGTATAAAAAAAAAAGGCGGAAATAGTCTAAACGAAACACAACAGCCTTTATAAACGTCTACCGACCTCATAGACTAACCTGTAAGTACAAGCGTGGCAACATCGCTTCGGTATCGGTGTTTTTAGCGGTATCTTTGTAGGCGTAAAGTAAAAATAGTAAAAATAAAAAGCAATCCCGTGGCAATACCTTTGAATATAATTTAATAATATTTTATGTGCGAACTACTGATGTGATACCCAGTATGTGGTTTCGATTATTGTCATGATGTCGTCACCATCCTGTATAAAATACAAGTAAGTAGATCTATAAAATTGGGATGTAGACTAATATGTTTTATTGCATGTAAAGTAGGTGCCTATGTCTAACTAATGATTACTAAAGCTTGAAACGCATTGCGAGGCGTTGCACGACGATGCTGCGTGAAAAAAAAAGTATTGGTTTTGCTCGCGGCATCGGAGAGGTGCAGCGCGGCATTTTCTCCATACAGTTCGTTTACAGCGCGGCATTACTATGAGGAAAAAATGTCGTGCCGCACCGCTAAAGTGCGTAAGCTTAACAACGAAATATTTTTTTTCTCAAATAACTTTAAAATACGAAGACTTTAAAAACTCCGAAAACAGTACCGTTTACTCTTTGAAGTCATACTTTAAGCAAACTTGACCGAATATTTTTGCAGTTATTTTATATTTTTTCCATATGGAAAAAATACAACACAAACACAAACAACTACACAAAAAAACGAGCAATAAAACCTCAGTTTCCAACGAAATTTATCCGCCGATAACTCATATAAACGGACAAGATTTCATTATTTGCATGAATATTTCCATCTGTATAAAGTAAATGATAGGCGATGAATATTCTTAGCCAGTAGCTCGTTATTGAAATGTTGGTGTCCATTAGTGGGCGGGTAATGAATGAATATCGATGATTCGGGTGGCTCATTTATATTGCACTTTATCTACTGCGGGTAGGTACTTAGTATTAATGGCCACAGTGATTGATTCAAGGCTCGAGATAAACAAGATCAATGGTAGCTTGAGGAAAATATTAAACAATTTAAATATTTACCTTAAATGGACATATAAACAGTGGAACAGGATACAGATAAAATTACGGATAAAAAATAATCTTTCGGCTCTCTCACTCATCGTACTACCCCGGTCGAGCCAGCCCGTTTATGAGCTGCAGTCCATTGGCTACAGCTTGGCTCTACCACCTTGAAAACTTTCTGGTGTCGTCTTTCATCTTGATTTGCTTGGTTTATTTCTGGGTGACCATTGAAATTTTTTGAGGGCCCACTACAAAATTTTGAGGTGTACACCTCCTACAACATACCGAAGAATATACCTACCTGATCAGACAGATATAAAATATCAAAATTTTGACCCAACAGTAGGTACGAGGGTTATTATTTTGATACAATTTTCGACCAGTCGTTACTGGATGTCGAATTACTACAGTAAACGCTACAAAACACTTCACATGCAGAACATAGCCGGCATCCGGCTGACTAAGTGGATTAAGGCGATGGAGTTCGCTCGTTTAACCCAACGCTGCCGCCAATCGAGCCGAAATAACTGCGTTGAACTATGTGCAGAGACTGGACTACAACATTATGTGAATTTTGAACAAAAATTATGTGTGTAGATAAAATAAATCCTCCTAAGAATAAAAGCATATTGATATGTACTTTTATTGTTACAAATTAATATTTTCCAGTCTTAAAATATGATGACCGAACTATGATGGTAATTTAATTCAACAGATTGGGTAGACGCTGTTTTCATTTCGTCTTTGTAAATTATTGAATATGTTCATGAAATAAAATTTAATAGTATCACATTGGTAATTTGAAGGCAAAACTTTAAATTACAACCGTATTGTTTCCTACTGCGGTATTGATTTGATATATAATGACTTGAACAGTATGTATACGCCTGTGCGTGGTAACCGCACAAATTAGTTCCACTGTCTATTGTATCACGTAGATACCATTGTATAATATGGGGATTATTGATCGGTGGTGCCGTAGCATTCATAATAGAGAACTAATTTGAAACATTAATTGTGAGGAAACCTGCGCATTTGATAAAACCTCTTGTTATTTAAAAATAACTTTTGAAATACACTTCGCGTGAATAAAAAATATCATTTACGTTACACCTTCATTTCCGCATGAAATTATCTTCATAAAGCGTACCCGTGTAAATTAACCTATCTACCTACGTACGTTCTACGTTGCGTAGCAGCTACGTAAACCTTGTAAGGAAGTATGTATCGAGGAAGGAGAAATCGTTATGAAGGTGACCTATAATTTTCCAAATATATTGTACACATTTTGAATTAGTATTATGTAGCGATGTTTTGTTAGTAATGTTTTCCATGAATAAAACTGATAATAATAAAATCAGAGGATGCGAAATATCTTAAGCAAATAAGGCCCTTCTTACAACTCTATAAACAACTATTTGAGTATATAAGGCCACTCATACTCATCAGTATTAAGTAATTCCAGGTTTAATACTGTGCAAGTAAACATCGTAAACGTAGTTTGTGGAAAACCATCCAATTACGTCAAACGCCAATCCCGCCGTGTTGCCGACGGCCGTACGGTCCGCGGACACGGACGGGACCAATGAAATCATGGCGTAATAACCGACACAAAACGTACGCCAATGTCGCAGCCAGTAATTGGCAGCAGCTATTGAGCTATGTAGGTATGCCCAATAGAATAATATAGGCGGTCAGTCAGTCAGTCAGAGTCGTTCGAGCTATATTAATTTATTCACACCATTTACTTTGCCGTCGTGGATGCATGATTGGTGATATTTTTCGCCTGTCTTGTTAGTATTATAGTATCTATACCCTAGTTAACGATGAAGCATCGATTGTTACAACTACTGTTGGTATAGTAGGCGACAGGTTCGGATGACATTCGGGTTATGAGCTTTGTGCAGAATAAAATCCGAATCAAAATTAGCAGGACCCGCAACGCATCAAAATAACTTAATTTAATAATTTTGTGGGCGATTTTAATTGTTTATCGGGTCCTGCTCATTTTGATTCGGATTTTATTCTTGAAAAAGCTCATACCTACCCCGAATGTCATCCGAACCTGTCGCGGACTATGGCTTTGTTAATGATTGTGTTTTCTGCTATATCTATACTAATATATAAAGAGGGAAATGCTGACTGACTGACTGACTGACTGACTGACTGACTGACTCATCAACGCCGAGCCGAAACTACTGAAGTTAGGGACATGAAATTTGGATAGTAGATATATTTTGTGACGTAGACAAGCAATAAGAAGCGATTTTGGAAAATTCAACCCCTAAGGGGGTTAAATAGGGGATGAAAGTTTGTATGCAAGTTCGTCATTTTTCAAGTTAGAATTATGAAAATTTGTGTTGAGGTGTCTTTTTAAAAATAAAAAATATGGTTTTCGGCGTTTTTGAATATTCAACCCCTAAGGTGGTAAAATAGGGGATGAAAGTTAGTTGGGAAGTTTGTATAGATGTTCGTCATTTTTGAAGTTAGAGTTATGAAAATTGGTGTTTAGGCTCCTTTTTAAAAATAAAAATCTTGAATTGCTGCGTTTTTGAAAATTCAACCCCTAAGAGGGTAAAATAGGGGACGAAAGTTTGTATGGAAGTTCGTCATTTCTGAGGTTAGCATAATGAAAATTTGTATTTAGGTTTCTTTTTACGTATTAAAAATAATAATTTCATCTTTTTTGAAAATTTAAACCCTAAGGGGTTAAAATAGGGGGTGAAAGTTTGTATGGACGATCGTCATTTTTTGAAGTTGGAATTATAAAAATTGGTGATTAAGTGACTTTTAAAAGATAAACAATATTAATTTCAGGGTTTTTGAAAATACATCCCCTAAGGGGGTAAAATAGGGGATGAAAGTTGGTATGGAAGTTTGTCATTTTTGTAGTTAGAATTAAGAAAATTGGTGATTAAGGGTCTTTTAAAAAAAAAATAGAATAGCGTTTTTGAAAATTATACGGGGTATGGGATACGGGATACGCGATATGGGATACGGGATTTTGTATATGGGATACGTGATACGGGATACGGGTTACGGGATATGGGATGCGGGATGCGGCATACGGGATGTGGGATGCGTGATACGGGATACGGGATACGGATACGGGATACGGGATACGGGATACGGGATACGGGATACGGATACGGATACGGGATACGGGATACGGGATACGGGATACGGGATACGGGATACGTGATAAGGGATACGGAATGTGGGATGCGTGATACGGGATACGGATACGGGATAGGGATAGGGATAGGGATAGGGATAGGGATAGGGATAGGGATAGGGATAGGGATAGGGATAGGGATACGGATACGGATACGGGATACGGGATACGGGATACGGGATACGGGTTACGGATACGGGATACGGGATACGTGATTCGGGATACGGGATACGGGATATGGGATGTGGGATGCGTGATACAGGATACGGATACGGATACGGGATACGGGATTTGGGTTCCAGAAAACGGAAACGGAATTTTTTAAATTTATATTCTGCGCGGACGAAGTCGCGGGCAAAAGCTATATACAATAAAAAAGTATATTATATGCATCAAACAAATGAAGACGTTTTCATTTGTTCTGTGGCTAGGGATTATTGCTGAAAGTGGTACCTACTGTAACGAGATATATCCAGCTGTTATTAATTTTTGATGACTGTTATAAAATGTTGTCATTGACTTTTTGTTCTCAAGCAATTAATCAATGGGCTCTCTAGGGAGTCAAAATTGCAAGTCGTGCGTGCTTCACAAGCAGTTTTAACCGTTTAAAGAGCTCTTAACCTGTCATTGCTTCAAGGATATTTAAGAGGGCACAGTGCGATGATCTTAACTCGTGTGAATATTCTAACTATGTATTATTAATCTTATTAGGGCCTCCGCAGACTAGCTACTTTTAGCATCGGCGATCGGCGATTTTGATGCTGCGTCTCGCTCGTTCGCGCTCGAAGAAACGCGACGCAGCATCGATACGTCACAAAATCGCCGGTCGCCGATGCTAAAAGTAGCTAGTCTGCGGAGGCCCTTAATCTCTACAATGTAGAGTAATAAGATTAATATTGTGGCGTCTACATATTTTATGTGTACATTTGCATATCCTATTGGGCTTGTGGTCGCAATATTATCGCGTTAGTCGTGTTAAGGGATTTGATTTATTCTGCCCTTTAATACGTGAATACGTTATACGTCAGGGATTTCCATAGTCAAAGGAGTTCATGTCGATTCCTTCCCTTTTCAAGAGTACCTTTATGTTATCGCGGTGTCCCATCATATCACTTTGGAATATTTTATAAAGTATAAGGTAAATTAAGGGTTTATTCATAATTTGCCTCTGTGTGGTTGTGTGATGTGTTTTTGATATTGATCACGCACATTGTATTATTTTAGCAGATATGCTACCTTCGAACATTGCAATCACAAAACTTGTGCTCAGCGCACCACTACATATAGCCAAATTCACACATCTGACATTATTCACCAGAAGATGATTGCCAATACCGACATGTTTCCATTGTTATTTTCCTCGAGCGACCTATTTTAAATATTCACGTGTCTTCCTCTTTCTTGGTAATGTCTTTATGCGTATAAAAATTAGATAACTGTTTATTAATCAACGTTGTCTATGGCATGTCGCCGCCACAGCGGCGCAAATGCAATTATTGTCACTTGTTGCCTCCCTTGTGGCTCGAATTGCGTTTTATTCTCGCAGCGAAAGGGTTAATGGTAACAATTTCCACGAACAATATTTTAATGGAAAAAGAAAGATGAGGAAAATTCGCACGATAATTCCACCATTATGGTGCGAGCACGATATCTATATTTTTATGGCATAAAAAAGGTGCAAAATAAAATTGACTGTTCATATCCACTGCTGCGTTTACTTTTATTAACGTCAGTTAAGGCGTTCAATTGTAGATTTATCTACAAGATATATAGACACAGAATTAAGTAGGTAGATATACCTAATCCAGACAATGTTTAAGCTCTACCTCGGGTACTTATTTGCTAAAGATGGTTCAAAATAAATAGAATCAGACTGAAATTTTAAATATTTACTGTTCTTTTTGGGCTTTCTTAGATAAGTCTTAATGGAAGTTAAGCTGGTTTCAAACCCTTTTTCTCGTTCGTTACATTTGAAATTACAGAAGGATCGAATCAGTAGATTGATTAAATATTGGTTCACGCTAAACACCTCTTCGTTACCGTCAAGATATCTTGTATTTATCTTCTTTCAGAACTGAAATGCAAATATAGTAGGCATATATGTTAATGGAAATAAATGTAGGTGTCTCTTATAATATATCACAAATAACTAATGTCTTATAATAAATGCACGTGGTGGGCGGCATCAAAAGTAGAATAACAATAAATTAAATCGGTATCCAACCAAATAATTTTCCCGTTTTTATGACGGCGCAAGTTCGATCGAGCTTGAAATTGTAGCTTCATTGCGATCAGATGACCGGAACCTCTACCAATATTTATTGCAGCTCGAATAAATATCAAGAATTCATACTGTAAAGAGTAAATAAAATCTTTGGATGCGAATAAAATCGCAGCACATCTAGATAATAATAAACGAATCAAACTAAAAATACAGAAAATATGCGCTTTGTAGTATCATCATTTTTATTTCCAAGTTGAGAAAATACAATAGAACTGAAAGATAAAATTTTACTGAGATATCAACGTAAACTAAAGTAAAAAGTCTAATTCCATGAGTAGAAAAAATATCGGCCGCTTCTCACAGGCGCCTTCTGCCTTTTATTTTCTTTTCTGTTACGTTTTCAATTACAAAGAGACTCTTCAATATTTACCGTATTCACCGAAAATAGATTCGGGAGCACGTCTTTTGTTAGAGTTTTATTTTTGTGGAAGATGACCAAAACATATATTTGAACTCAATATGAATGGTTTTAGAGAAATCATTATGATGATAGTTGGGGGTGATTTTTGACGAGTTACTGACGAAAAGATGATTAGGAATTCAGTTCTATTTGCAAGTAGTTTATATCTACAAACTGTTCAAAAACTATCCCCAGCAATGCTTTGCTCATAATTATCCTGAATTCTAGTCGGAATTCGAAACTTAAAGTTTATCTTGGAATCATCCAAGCGTATACAATAATAGTCTCGGAATTCTAAGTTGAAAACATAATGGATACACTGTTGGCATACTACAAGTCTAGACCCAATACCCTAGTTTGCGGCTGTCGTCACTTAAGAGGAGGGTTCGAAATTTGGTTGATTTTCTATTCTTTTTTTTCTTTAAGTAAGTATGTGGACTAGGAATCTTATATTTAGATGTATGATTTTTGACTATATTATCTTGAGTATCTTTAAATCCAAATCACGATTTGATGAAATTTTCTCGATAAAAAAAATTTATGAAATGAGCTCTAATTATTTACAATTTTCCTTGCTACCACGATGTTTTTACGATTTAGATCACGAAATTATTTCTAAAACATAGCAAATAATGATATCTAAACTACCCTTTAACCATATTTTAATTCATGAAGTAGTTTTTTTTTAATTCAAGTAAATGTGGTTTGGCGCTTACGTTGTTTATTTCCGAGCGCGCGCACAATATCGCCATCTCACATTTTAAGTACTTGAACTAACCATGTCTCTCTCTAACTTTGTATTGTCAGTGTCCGCTCGGACTTGTTCGACGTCGGACCTGTGAAGGATTTTTTAAAAAATATTACGAAAAAATATTACGGTCGTGCCACATTACAGGTACAGTACAGTATTTACAGTCCGCCGACGCCTATGATAAATAAATAAATATCCTTGGAAATTCTTTTACACATGACTACCTGATCCCAAACTAAGCAGAGCTTGTACTATGGAAACCAGATAACTGATATTACTACATATACTACTTTTTGTTTGTAAATACAAACTAAATATACACTTAATTACACCTAGACTCGGGACATGCGGACATGTTCATGCACACAAATGCATGTCCTGGGCAGGAATCGAACCTACGACCTGCACTGCAGCGTGATTTTCGTTTGCTTTTCCTTGTCTTGTGTAATTTCTTTTCATCTCTTGTCATTTTGTGTCATCTCTTGTCATTTTGTGTCATCTCTTGTCATTTCATAGTTATTCGTGTCATTTCTGTAAAAACTCCCTATTTCGCTTACTGTTATATACTTGCAGCATGGTCTTGGGCCGACAGTGGGAATACATTGCTTGTCAAAACAATGGAGTCGCTTTATTGCGTTTGTTGTAGGTATGGATGGGCAAGTAATAAATATATCATACATCAATAAATTATCGTAAAAAATAACATTACAGATATGGATAGGAAAATGTTTGTCCGTCCTATTCAATCTATTATATTATAAACGAAAGTAACTCTGTCTGTTACCTTTTCACGGCTAAACCGCTGAACCAATGTTGATGAATTTTGGTATGGAGATAGACTGGGTCTTGGCGGAGAACATAGGCTACTTTTTAGGGTTCCAAAGGGTGCTAACGGGACCCTATTACTAGGCCTACGCTGTCCGTCTGTCTGTCTGTCCGTCTGTCAGCGCGGGCTGTATCTCACGAACCGTAACAGGTAGAGAGTTGAAATTTTCACTGAATGTGTATTTCTGTTGCCGGTGCAGAACAAATACTAAAAATATAATAACATTTAAAAATAAATATCAAGTCTCAAACTTGATATTTTTGATGTGTTTATTCTACGGTGGTACGGAACCCTTTATGTGCGAGTCCGACGCCTTCAGATCTTATGAATGTTTTCTTGAAATAAATATAGTGTATTTTAAGTAATTAACTGGCCAACCCTCAGGTCCTACCTACCATGTTAGGATCTTTTTCGTTCTAGCGGGTGTAAACCGTGATTTAACGAGTTAATGTGATAATTTTTGTATTTAAATTATTCAATTCAATGTATTTGTTTCAGACATAGTCCAATATTGATTATTAAAATTATTATAATTTCACAATAAATATAAAACAATAAATAAAAGTAAAATTAAATAAAAAAAAATAAAAAAATATTTTTTATTTTTCATGTTTTATCATTAAAATACAATATAATATAACATAAATTAAAATAAAATACAATAAAATAAAAACCTACCCCTAATTAAACAAATACCGTCCGCGTGGGATACTGGCTGCATGTCCTCCCTGTATTCAAGCTGTTCCTGTTGTCAAGCGAATTTTTTGAGCAAGGAAAGAGCCAGCCCTCTTGTCACCTGTGGCGGTAACCAGTCTAAGGGTGATTTTGATAGATAAAAAAATAAAGATAAAAAGATAAACAATAAATAAATGCATGGTTAAATCAATAAAATTAATAAAAACTGAAAATTAAATTAAAAAATAAATTAAATATGGTAAAAATAAATATTATGACACCGCTGATGACTTCATGATCGGCATCGAAGTTAAGTACCAAAGTATTCCTTTGCCTACGAAACATGAAAAAGATACTCATATCCGGCAGTCAGTCACTGACACAGAGTATGTACATTTTTACCCGACTACGGTGGGCGGAGGGTTATGATTTTGACCGATATGTATGTATGTTCATCTGCTCCCGTATAACGTCCAAACTATTTTTATCATAATAATTTGACTAATGAGATATCGTTGGACGCATCTGGATCGTCCGCTGGTTATAGGCTATTATACGATCGAAATATTGTTATACGTATCTATCAGCATATTGTAGGTATCGTTTGTCTTCTTTTGACTTACTTTGTCTTCAGCAATAAAAACAACATAGAAATTAAATTATTTTTTTCAAATACACTCGACATAAAAATCCCATATAAAACGAAAAAAATATATTTGAATATTTTCATCCATTTCATCAATTTAAAAGGTGCACTGGGACATATTATTTTAATTGTACGAATTAAACAATATTGTTCCTTCAAAAAATAACTATACTATAGTCTACTCCATAGCTGTTCTGTCCTAGCTAAGCGAGAGGGATATATCCTTCGGCAGCTCACGCGACGCTAGCCACACCCCGAAACTAAAATTAATTTTTTTCTTGTATCGTCTTAATCGAAATCTATTTAATACTGTTACTGTATGTGATATAATTGTTGTACTATTCAGATTAGGGAGTGTGAAATTGGGTGTTTTGTCGGCATACAAGCGTACGGCCCGCTTCATGTTAAGCAGTAACCGTAGCCTATAGATGCTTGCAATACCAAAGGCATTGTTCTTACGCTGCTAAACTGTAGGAGAGTGGGATAGAGGGAGGGGAAGGGAGGGGGAGGAGTTAGGCTTCCGGCTCTCTCACTCATCGTACGAAACGCGGCTGTAATAACTACTTTACGCCAATCTTCTGTTAGAGGGTGGTACTACCCCGGTCAATAAATAGATCACCACCAATAAATAGATTAGAATTTTAGAATTTATAATGATTTTGCCCCCCTGGCCAAGCCTGCCTACAAATCGTTACGTTTCATGAATAGAAATAACAGAAGTCACGTGATCTACATATCGACTCGTAATGTCTTTTCCATACATTTTAGCGTAGCGATTTGTAGAAACGCGTGTAAACGAAGCCACTTGGCTAGAAGGGCAGTTGTCTCTACATAAATACAATGAGTCCATTGCCCATACGTCACGACATAATGATATGTGTTGAGTATTACGGCGCTAATAACCCGAGCTGCGCGAGCGCACCAGCGGGACACCGTGTTCGCGTTATTGCCGCGTGTTACTCTAAATCGAAATGTGAAATTAACTGCCTAGTGTTAAGAGAGAATTTACGTTACATGTATGTACGCTGCGTTTTCCAAAAAAATAATTTACAATGGCAATAAAACACTTTTGTACTGAAGAGTGATTTGTAATTGCATTGTAAATAGTTTGTAGATAGACTGGGAATTTTATAAACTTGAGGTTATTTAGTGAATTAGGTTACCTGTCTAGTAAAAATATATTGACATCTCTTAATCCTGATTAAAATTTAAAATGTATAAATATGTACGAAATAGCAAAAAATCCTCGAAATTAAAAAAATATTATAAAAGAGTCAATTAAAGAATCAGCAATTAAAAATTAAAAGCGCATTATACTTAATAATAAAAGTCGCTGCGTCTCTTCCAACCAATAGACACACTCCTTAATATCTCGTATTGCGCTCGCGCAGCTTCCAAGCAAATATAGCGTCCGTGGGTGTGGGAACGTGTTAATTCGTACCGCTGTCTGGCGCATCGCAACTTGTACCAGAAATTAAATTGTACCACTTCGTGTACCAATAAAATGGTACATGCAAATAATATAGGTGATATGTTTAGAGGTGAAAGGTTGCGTTTGTATTTATTAAATTACAATAGTGATGTACCTACATATTGTTAGTCATTTAAGTGTACAAAGTGTGATTAAAATGAAGCATTGGTATCTTTATTATTTTGGAGTCGGTGCCAATTTACATATGCCGAGTCTACCTACCGCCGCGCACCGCGCCGCGCACCGGAAAGCGTAGCGTGGGTAGGCCTCCCACAAGGTGGACCGACGACCTGGTGAAGGTCGCGGGAATCCGCTGGATGCGGGCAGCGCAAGACCGGTCATTGTGGCGAACCTTGGGGGAGGCCTATGTCCAACAGTGGACGTCTTTCGGCTGAGATGATGATGATGATGAGTCTACCTACATAAAGTAAGAAGATCCATGACGCCTGTTTTTCCCAAAGACATAGGCAGATGTGATAATGAGATGTGTTACTTCTAACCTGTCAGTGCTCTTGCTTGGGGATTTTGGAGTCGTAAAAATAATTGTTAAAACACCGCAGAATGTTCTATTCTGGCAACAACTGCAATATTCCAGCTCACCAGAAGTCACTTAAGCAACGCCTGGCAAGGTCAGGCAGAGATGGGTGACCATTTAGTGGCATTTGAACTAAGCGTCTCCGTGCTTCGGAGGGCACGTAAAAAGTCGGTCCCGGTTGTTGTCTTCTAGGCAGCAGACGTTAAGCCTTGCCTGAGGCCTTCGGGCGGCTTGAACAACTCTGACAATAGGTTGGCCACTAACTATACTATAAGAAGAAGAAGACCAGTGGAGTTAATACCGTCACAAAGATGAATTGCAGCAATTCTGCTAAAACAATTCATTTTTCCAAACCTCCAGCAGAATCCCCTAAATTTCAGTGAAACTGTCACGAATGGCGTAAAATGTGTCACTATACTACAGAAATTTAGCGGAATTGCTAAGGATTCCTCAGAAAATCGGAAAAATGAATTGCAATGCAATTCATTAGCAATATTGCATAAGGACCGTATTAGGTCCGCAGAAGTCTCTTGGATGGACGAGGACGACGATATTTGTCACTTCACTTCAGTTGTGTCAGTGTCACCCCACTGCAATTATGATGATAGGTTCATGAAGCTGAATTAGAATAAAACAAATAAGTTTCACTTAAAATTATTAAACTACCTGTGACCTTTATATGTGTTTTGGGGTAGACGCGGGTTACTTAACCATTCACTTTCAACAGACAATATACACTGATGATATTAAGAGATAGGTACACTTTATTCAATTATTTTTTATGTATCTATTGTTTTGTACATTGTAATACGTTTACTTGGGTAATAAAAGAACAAATTGCTAAATGTGAATTAAATAAGTTGAATAACTTATGTTAATGCATTCTTAATAAATGCATATCATCACGCATATTTGCTTGGCAGGGTAAGCAGTAGTATACTGTTATACACCCATATTGTGCCGATAGTATAAGGTGCTAGAGATCCAAAGTAACCTACCATACTGGGTAAGCACAAACAGAAAATTTAAATTAATTCAACACTTTTCAATCCGGGAACCCAACCTAGGACCTCACTATCGAGAGTCGATACTAATCGCTAGTAAGCACTTAGCCAAAGAATCAATCGAAAATAATAAATATGTACTTAGAATACATATTTTCCATGTTACGGTCGGTTAAATAGTCATTAAGCTAACAGTCCACATATTTCTTACATGCAGCAATGATATAAATATAAAGTTCCTTTCACAAAGTATTATCGCAAATAGTATTGATAGGAAAGTTCCCAGAACATGTTATCCTTAACACGAGGGCTCCTTATCAAACTTGTCAGCTCAACCAGTTAAACACCATTCAATCACCCAATAATGTTCAATACAGTGTGTAACAATGTCACCCGAACTTCCTCTATCGACGCAAAACCGCAAACATTTTAAGAACAAAGGATAACAGTCTTTATTTTTTCACTGTTAAGGTTTATCATGCTGTTGTGTTTGGAATTTTCACGAAAAAGAACGTGCATTTTTATTTTAGCACAGACTTTTGATATTGAAGCGTATTGTTGTGAACTTAAGGTTGGTTTTCGATTGGAAGTAAAGTAGTAGGGGAGAAAGGGCAAACACCATCATATTAAGTGAGCACATGAGAGAGTGAAATGGGGAAATGCGAAAATGTGTGGGAAAAGCGGATATAGACGTTTATCGTTGGATTTTTCGCATGATTTACCCGCGACAAATCTGAGGGCCTAACACGTCCGATGTAAATCGACCTCTGATTCTTACCTATTTGCTATATTTGTGGGGTCTTGTGAATGTGGTGGTTCAGAGTTCACTAATACGCTGTTGACATAAGGGCACACCGATTTATTGCCGTTTATTCGGGAAAGGGGAAGGTTTATTTATCTTTTTCTATTTGACGTAATTCGCCCTTAACGTATGTACTGCGGCGTGTTGAGTGATGCCCTTTATTGATTGAATTATTGCGATTGGAGATAATATCAATATCATATTTAATAGTTATTTATATAACCACCCTCATTGTACGCATTATATGTTACGCATAGATTAATTTTGGTTTCCACGAGGGCGCTTCACGAGAAACTTTTATAAATCTATGATATTAGGATAGCATCACTTTTTTACTTTCCATCTGACAATATTGTAGACCAAAACTTGAGAGGGGCCAAGTCATGGGCAAGTATTTGCTCTTTGGGCCAAGTTGATGAAAACAAAAAGTAATTAATTTTCAGTTTCACCTTCTCGGCCCACATAGATATTTGCAAAACGCGGGCCGAGCTAACGAATTAATAATTTCACTGATTTGGAGTTCTACCAACTCGGTCTTTGCGGTTGTATTGAAATTTGATTTTTACTCGAAAATTCACATGCGAGACAAATAAATAAATATCGTCAGACTCACACACCGCCTGTATGGTCCCAAACGAAGCAACGCTTGTACTATAACTACCATACAATGAACTGGGGGCGATCCCAGTGAGACCCATACCATGGTAAATTACGAAAAGCCCGTTTTCGAAATTTAACTCTGGCGGGAATCAAACCCGCAACCACCCGATACAGTGATCCGAGCGGCCAACTCTCGAACCACTACGCCACACGGTCGTCAAGATATGAGTTTGTCGTCACAAAATAGCAACCCACGCTCCAACATACTACGATTTGTAATATTTCAGTAGAATCATTAATAGTCATGAATTCAAGCTCTGAGCTGTCCAGTAGAGCACTGGAGGCTACTATTACCTGATGTATGATGTACGTTGCGTGGTGTCAGAGAGCAGCCGCGGGACACCGTTTGTCTTATGATAGAGTTCCGGGTGGCTAGATAGGTAACTGTGTGTTCATGTCACTGGAATTTTATGACAAATTTACAGAGATTTTTAGCCAGTTTACTGGAGTCTTACAAAGCATTTCTGGGTACAAAAGTGGTTTGTAATGCCAGTGTAAGTTTATAATAACTTTCTGTAAATTCAGGGGATAACTTTTGAGGCTCTGGGGACTAATTCCTCCCCTAAAATTACCCATAAAAGAGTTGATTTCTAAAAAAAAATTTTTTTTGACTTGTTTTTAAATGTACCTTTTTCAAATTTATTTAGTGTTGATCTCTTCTACAAATGAGCTCGATCAAATGTAGAGTCATAAGATTGAGATATTGCCAAACATTTCGAAGTAACTCTGTATAGAAAAAAAAATTCGCTGGTCAAATTAAAAACCTCAGTTCTTAAGTCTGTTTTAAATAGCAATGTATGTGTGGGCCCTGTCCGCAGCATGGACCAATTACTAAGGGGACTGGCCCTAAGCAACTCGGCCGAGTGGTCGGCCTAGTACTAACATCGACATAAACCGAAGCGAGTAGTTCAACTATTTACCGGTAGATAGAACACTGAAAATAAAAAAACAATGACCACGTTTTTTTTTCATACATATATCTAATAAGGGCACCTCTTTCTTTAGTCTTTACTCTGTGGTCCGCAGTAAAAATATCCTACCTATATGTACATATGTATATATTTATATTTTGGACACGACATTTTACAACATATTGCCATGAAATGTGACAACAAAGAACCCATTACAAAACACTTTCAACGTTCTTATTACACATATTGTTTTTTTAATTGAGCTGCCATGTAACGTAATATACTGATATCAACATACATTACGAAAGTCACATATTGGGTTTAGCTAACTTTTGCATGCGACATCACTTGTAGAACACACTGGACTCTAGCTAGAGTAATTCCAGTATTAAATATTTAAGGTGTATCGATATCCGTATCGTTATTGTTAGTGTGGATGGGTGATACGTGGTCTCGATGCCGATACAATAGCTCTACAATACGCTAATAACCTCGCTATAGCGTCTTCATTAAACATTGTTATGGTATGCTCTACAGCGACTCTATATTAGTCATACAAGGAACTATAAAAAGCATTTTCGTGGACTATAACAACTAGCGACTCTTAACGAACCTATAAAATCATGGTAGAGCTGTGGTAGAGCTTCGAAAACATTTAAATTTGTAATCAATTTCTTCACAAACTCTATCAGATTTGTACAAATATTTCTCTATATTACCTGTAACACAAAGACACATAAACTTTCATTATACGTAGCTGTATCCACCCGTATTACACGAACAATGTATTCCAATGCGCCCGCGCCGGAGGGTGCGACCGGTAATTGTAAACAATGGTATTGTACAATTAATTGAATGCAATCGTAATTAAACACGGCTCTATAACTTAGGAAAGTAATTGGGCCTTGTACCCTATTATTGTGGGGTAATAGTTGCTATTGGGTGATATTGTGTGTGTCATACATGGACTAGCAATTAGAATATACGTTTAATTTCAATATACAGGGTGACTCTAAAATCAGGTCTGGTGAAACTTGGGCTTTGAGTTGGCTTAATACCTCCACAATGCGGTGGTGTATGGCCGCTCAAGCTTCAGACTACCCCCGAATGGGGATAAAAGTCGTGACGTATATTTCATTTTTCACTCTAAAATCGTTGGTAAAACTTTTAATGACGACTCTAGATTGGTCCCTCGGCTCACTGCATCGGGTGGTTGCGGGTTCGATCCCCGCCAGAGGCAAATTTCGGATTTAGTCTGGGTGTCACTGAGATCGCCCCCAGTCAATTGTATGGTAGCCATAGTACAAGCGTTGCTTAGTTTGGGACCATACAGTTGGGCGATATTTATTTATTTGTCTTCTGTGAGAGGGTGGTTCTACCCCGGTCGAGACACCTCATATATGAGCTGTACTCAATTGGCTACAGCTTTGCCCTACCACCATAAGAAAAATAGTGTTTGTGTTCTTAAATTAATTAGAATCAGGTGTATAGTCATAGGTTTAAGTATTGCGTTCGGGTCAAACTCCTTAATGGCATAGTTAGTACTTAGCCCACAGAGTAAAGACTAAAGAAAGAGGTGCCCTTATTAGATATAATTGATGGAATCAGGCGTAACTTTGCGGAAATCCATTGTTAAACAATTATAGAGAGGGACCCACCACGCACCCTCGGAATTGTCAACCTCCAATATTATAAACCAAATCGATCAATTCATTTGGTTTATAATATTGGAGGTTGACAATTCCGAGGGTGAGTGGTGGGTCCCTCTCTATAATTGTTTATTAGATATATGTATGAAAAAAAACGTGGTCATTGTTTTTTCATTTTCATTGTTCTATCTACCGGTAAATAGTTCAACTACTCGCTTCGTTTTATGTCGAGTTTAGTACTAGGCCGACCACTCGGCCGAGTTGCTTAGGGCCAGTCCCCTTAGTAATTGGTCCATGACTTAGCCCATTACTGGTGTAGGTGTATGCAAAACTGGTAACAGCTCTAGCGATCTAGATGGGAACAGAAGGGAACGTGTTCGTTCGCAGTTGCGCGCAATCGGCGAGCGCGATCATGCGCCCGCGCACACCACAATGTGATCTTGTCACACACGTGTCGAACTAACGCCTATTATGCATCGCTCGATATAAAAAATTGAAGAAACTCGATAGACTTATTATGGGCATAAATTAGTTTAGTTTTTCTGTGGTTATCATGTAGGAATAGGAATGGATGCGTTCAAAAGAAGCGCGCCCGATCAATCATTTTATAACATTATTTCTACGTGTTTAGACGTCAAAACTGAATGCTCAGGCGCCGCTCGTCACAAATTTAATAACAATGTACCTAAATAAAAAGCAAAATTCAAACATATAAAAAGAAAAAGCGAAAATTGTCTGATTTTGATTCCAAAATCTGTTGTTGAGAAAAACACATCTCATCCGGTGCTAATTAATTTTCAAAAGGTCAACGCTTTTCATAATATGCAACTAATAAAAATCTTGCGGTATACCTTATACTTCGCAGTCACGAAAAGTATTTTAGTTTTACACAGAATTAGAACCAATAACAACATAGAGAATCGACAAAGGCCAGCCTGATATTCGCAAAAATATTTTACTTTTCGAACACACTTTTGATTGTAATTATCGAGCACGTACTAAACTTTCTCCAAAATATCGAGCGATTTCCAGATTACTGGCCCTTCTCCACAATAGCCCCAGTTGCACACTGCCGAGCTATCGTTAATTGCGATCAACTATGTCATTTTACGGCCACGCATTAGCGTTCGCAAACCTAACTATCGATTGATCTTGTAACGTGCGAATGTGGCTACTATTGTTATGCTAAACTTCTCATTAGTATTTAAATACGTTGTAGTATAGAATTACCTACATATTAGATTGTACCGTCATATAAAGAGAATAGTATTAAACCCAACCCTTTTGCAACTCCCTCTACCCCACTCCTCTTCAGGTTGGCAACGTGAAAACTATGTCTTTGGTATTGCAAGCGTCTATAGGCTACAGTAACTGCATCAGGCAGGAGGTATACTTGTTTTAGTCTTATTTAAAAAAAATACTAACTGAAATGTATTTGTAAAATAAAAAAAGAGAGGCCCCTAAGATCAAAATTTGAAAGTTCATTGGTTTAGAGAAGGATATATTTTGACTTTGGTACCCGACCATCAACCGGAAGATGGCTTCTACGTCATCCAGCTCGTACAGTCCATTCTAGGACCTTTTTGACTATGGCAAATGGTCGAAAATGGCTATATGTTTGCCCTTATTAGGTACATTTGGGTGTTTACAAATTCACCCTTCATATTACTCATCATCCTACTAATCCTACTTCCTACTTAATATCCTACTAATAAGTATGTGTGTGTGTGTGTGTGTGTGAATGTTTGTTACCACTTATTTCCTTAACTATTAAACCGATTTTAATGAATTTGAAATTATAAATACGAAAGTAAGTATGTGTATGTGTGTTTGTGTGTGTGTGTGTGTGTGTGTGTGTGTGTGCGTGTGTGTGTGTGTGTGTGTGTGAATGTTCGTTACCACGAATCTCCATAACTACTACACCAATTTTAATGAAATTTTTAAACGTAGATAGTGAGGCTCTGGAATAAGACATAGGCTAATCTTACACATCTATCTCCACGCGGGCGAAGCCACGGGGCACAGCTAGTTTCATCTATAAACTTAGGAAAAGTAAGAGCTATTATGAAAACAACATACGCTTTGTAAATCGTTCGCGTATCATAAAACCTATACGAGACGGCCAGATAAAGCCCTCTATACACGACCCATTCTTTATGGTTATTCGCTGTAGTGCCTTGCATTTTACGCCTTCTTACACACACACAAACTTAGCTATACACCCATGAAACCGCCTCTTATTTTATTTTGATTCTTGGCTTATATGAGATAAGGGCGACGATATTTTTTGTGAGCCGCAAATTAAGTTAGTAAAGTTATAGTATTGAACGTAAACTTATGTGAAGCACGTTTGAAAAGTTTTACGAGGCTCAAAGTTTCCATTTAAGAAAGTTTAAAGTGAATTTTTCATGTTTTAAATTTCTATTTAAGTGTATGTTGACACTGGTATAGAAGTTTTTTTCTTTACTCTAAAAATATAGGTTTTTTTATGAGACTAAGATGGCAAACAAACGTTCGACTTGCCTGATGTAAAGCAGTTACCGTAGCCTATAGATGCTTACAATAACAAAGGCATCGCTCGCACGTTGCCGACTCAAAGGGGAGTGGGACACAGGGATAGGAAGGGGTGGTCTTCCTGCTCTCGCACTCATCGTACGAATCGCAGAAGTAATACCTTCTTTATGCCGATCTTCTGTAGGAGGGTGGTACTGAGCGAGCTGAGGGTATGAGCTATAGTCAAAAGGCTACAGCTGGGCTGAAGGTTGGTGGTATTATTCTAATCTAAGAAGTCTGGCGTATATGGCTTTTATATGTCGCAGGGAAATGAAGAAATCAGGGATTTCGCGAAATCCCTAGGGATATCACGAAATTCCGGGAGATGTCGAATATTTTTATTTATTACTTCTTGTGATATGTTTAGATAGATGTGTGGACAAGACAAGGACAAGAGGGCTGGCTCTTTCCTTGCTCAAAAAAATAGCTAGACAATACAGCGAGGAAATGCAGCCAGTATTCTTGCCACCATCCCACGCGGACGGGATTTGTTTGATTAGGGTTAGGTTTTTATTTTATATGAATTTTAATTTATGTTATGTTAATAATAAAACAAGCTTTATATGTACTGTTTTATAGCACTAATATCGTGTATATCGCGACTACTATATAAAACGTCGCCTAACACCCCATAAAACTCAATAGAGACAGATATAGACTTCCATTTCATACCTACCCACATTTAAAACGTATCTATGCCATTTCAATCCCCATAAACGGTCTCACGAGCGCACATTTAGATGCGAGCAGCGCGCATGCGCGTCGTCCAGAGCAAATAGTCCCATCGGACATTCCCACAACAAGAGAGCGCATTTACCTACGTACGGACACGCGTGCGCAGTTAAATTTACAGATCTATAGATCTATCAGATAGAGACAATCAGATTTTCTTAAAGGTGGTAGAGCCAAGCTGTAGCCAATTGACTGCAGCTCATAAACGGACTGGCTCGACCGGGGTAGCACCACCCTCTCACAGAAGATCGGCGTAAAGCAGCTATTACAGCTGCGTTTCGTACGATGAGTGAGAGAGCCGTAAGCCCACCCCACCTCCCCTCCCTCCATCCCACTCAGCTTCAGGTCGGCAATATGCGAGCAATACGTTTGGTATTGTAAGCATCTATAGGCTACGGTAACTGCTTAACATCAGGCGGGCCGTACGCTTTTTTGCCACTACAGTCCTATAAAAAAAAAAATTAAATTGAAGTTCGTAGAGACGGTAAAATAACAGACCCAATCCCCTCCCCTCCGTCTGTCCCACTCCCCTTTAGATCGACAACATGCGAGCGATGTCTTTGGTATTGCAAGCATCGATAGGCTACGGTGACTACTTAACATCAGGCGGGCGGGCGGTAATATCGCCGCAATTCATTCAGACGTTCTAATTATTCTCGCTTTCCCTCCCGCGCTATGCCTATCTGCATGTGAAGTATGACATTTGTTTGACTAAGCGCCTCTAGTACGTATAGTAGTAGCTCAATGACCTAAAGTAGGTAGTTAAAGCGACCATGATTAACATGCAAAACAAACTCTAAACAATAGATACAATCATTAATTTAACCAGTGATTCAATAAAGTAGTTGAATTGAAATAAACAAAACATCTGAACACAGCTAATTCACAATTAATACACCAGCCCATCCAGTTCTAACCATTCCTAAATCAGTATCGATCTACAATAGATCCCTTCGGCCCGCCGGCGCACGACCATGCGCACGATTCAGATTAATCTATCGAAAATCGTTTTACAACATATTATTTATAGAGCGCATGCGCCCCCAATGATCATCAGTCCGTGTGCGTAGTGATGCGCTGACGCATTCCCCGCGCGCCGTCCGATTATCGACGCGGAAGTATCGATACGACGTTATCGAGTGATCGATTGTATCGATGTGTGTTTTTGTGTCGAGTCATGCAACGTATGCGCAATTGTTAATTAGGAACATACGGCTACTAACAGTGCCCTGATATGTTCTACGAGTTCTGTGACAGCAGGCATTTGGTGTAAGTACCCCATAGTGACCAAACAATATAAATGGATACTGGATTTAAAAAAATACATGTACCTGACTTTGTATAAACTTTAAATAGGTGAAGTGCTAATTCTAAACTTAACTAAACTAAGCTTATTGCTGTCCTTTTTACTGGTCATACTGTATGAGCGGGATGAAAAAAAAATAGTTCTGTCAAATTGGATTTCATCGTAATTTATCGATATCAAAATCTGCATCTACAACAAGTAGTCAGTAGAAAGATGATGATGTTACCATCGAAATGAATTAGGAATAGAATTACACATTTTATCTCAGACAGATAAGATTTGACTATTACTATTTTATTAATCACATAAAATATTTTACGGTGGCTAATGTATATCACTTCTAAGTAGTTATCAAATTTCCTTAATCCTTTATTAAAATTATAATGCCATTAAAATGTAACCGTCAAATCACAGAATTTACTGTCAAATCGTACAGCTTCATAACTCGTAAAACCCCTGTCATGTCGTAAAAATAAAATCCAAGGCATTCTAACTGGCGTCAACAATTAACCCTGGCTGGTAATTAGTGTTGCCAGCTTTTCTATACAAAAAACGTCCTACGTTAAAATAAAAACAGGCATTAAAATTAAGGTGCCTGTACAAAAATGTACTTACATTTACTGAAAAATATGTTTCATGCTTTAATCTTAAATCTGTTATTTTGTTGATCAAATATGGTTTGTTAGCTTCAGAAATAAGATACTTACATAGTATTTTTTTATTAATAAAATTGCATTAATTATTGAAAATGACTATCATTACCTACCACTACCTAAGCTCAAGATCACGCACCACAAGTGATAGGAAATACCAATCAGACCTTTATCCACTCAGTGATCATCGCCGGAAAATTACCCGATAATGTAGAACTTTACCAAAAGTGAATCCTGGCAACACAGCTATAATGAAACTTCTGAACTAGTCCCGGCAGCGACGTGGAATCGCGCAGCCTATTTTAAAGACATTGAATATTTAAGAGAGCTAATTGAAATGAGAGAGACAGTTTGGAGTGTCGCCAGGATAATTACCTAGCTCCTAAGATGAGATTTAACGGGCCACGGTTAAATGGTTTGAGTTTTTTTAAGAAGGGGGAATATTTCCTGGTAGGCTTTTTTATAGATTATATACTTCTCTGTTTTATTTTTAATCACTTAATGTACTGTGTCTTTGTTTTTTAGGGGTGTTGTGTAGTATTGTAGGCATAGATATTTATTTATCATTAACATTTTATTATTACTTACTAAAATAGTTCCAAAAGTTTTATCGATATCGATCATAGATTTTGTTATAAATATTTTGCCATTAATTACTTTTAATTACTGAAACACTGTCACTAAAAATAACTCCAAAAGTTTTACAGATATCGATCGGAAACATTTAATCGATATTATTACTTTATTTTCTTATCGTTCGCAACACAATTACATCACTTATTCCACTTTTCAAGGACTACCGACGTCATAGTCGATTTATTATTCTTCAGTGGTTTATCGATATCGATAATGGATGTATCCCATCTCTAGTCACGTCGTGTGATGTCGAAGGTTGCCGTCGACCGGGCCGGGCCGTGTGCGAGCGCTCTTCCGGTATCGGACACGGCGACGGTAATGGATGCTGTTTGTCCGATTGTGATGTGATCTGGACCACATCGTGTCCCATTACAAATTGCCGCAACTAGGTACAATTATTAGCCACTATCAGTAACTAGCCACTTCGTTTTTTAACCGTCAGTAACAATATTTATAACTAAAAAACCGGACAAGTAATAATAATAATAATAATATCCTGGGACATTTATTACACACGGGTACCTGATCCCAAACTAAGCAGAGCTTGTACTATGGAAACCAGATAACTGATATTACTACATATACTACTTTTTTATTTGTAAATACATACTTAATATACATATACACCCAGACTCCGGACATACAGACATGTTCATGCACACAAATGCATGTCACGGGTAGGATTCGAACCTACGACCTGCAGCGTGAAAGTCGCCTCCGCGCCAACCACGCTAACGGGGTCGTCAAAGTGCGAGTAGGACTCGCACACTGAAGGTTCCGTACAAATTTTATTATGTTTGTAGATAGTCAACCCGAAATTTTTGCCTGGTTTTGTAACAATAACCTAAGGGTTATTAAAAAACGCTGATTAGTACCGTTAAACGTCATGATTACCGATTATTAAGTTTTTTAATTATTTTAGACAGTTAAAATACGTAGTGGGTATTTACACCTAGCTATACCAATATCTCTTAAAATAGATTTAGCTAATTAGAAGCATTTTCTCACGTCACATATGAGTGTTTTAGAAATACTTTTAATTTAGCGTGTAGCGGCGAAATCATTACAATTATTAATCCGCAATTAATTGATTCGTCTGCTATGCTGTTAGTGCACTATTAATTACTATTTAAACTTCAATTAATTGATGTACCAGCCGCATAATTAGGGTATTAGTGCTAACTAAAAATGTCCACAAAATATAATAATAAAGGTTGGCACTCATCTATCAACTCGGCATCTGACCAGCACCGCCTCGTCGGTCGGCGTCCACTAACTGAACCGGAAATAAGTGGACCATGCGCTGACCACGCGGCGTTCACTCGTTGACCACGCGCGGTCCACTGATTGATCATGTGACGTTTTTATGGTGTAAAAGCAGCGTTCGCCCGCGGACCGCCTGTCGACAACCAGTGGACGCCGAGCGACGAGGCGGTGCTGGTCGGGTGCCGAGTTGATAGATGAGTGCCGACCTTTATAGAGCTCTATATAGAAGCCTACTACATGTAATTCTAGTAATGCATGAATTAAATATAATTTTATGTTATGATCTAAGAATAAAATTTAAAAGCCAACAAATTCCGCCCTGACGTATCTTAACCGACAGATATTTACATTAGAACATTAACGTCGAATGCAAAATAAATCTAAGCCCGTACAACTTATTCCAGTCTCCCATTTCGTGTCGGTACGTGGACGCAAGCACACAAATAGTGCTCGAGCCATAATTGTTAATTTCGAGCAGAATGCCCGCGATAGCTTTAGAGTTGCACTAACTAACGATCCTATTGCTAGATGCCTATCGGGTTTCTGCGCGTAGAGCGGGCCGGTTGCACTGCGAAGTTAAACACTGGTTAAGTAATTGACGCTTTATTTTGTTGGTTTTAATTTGACGTTTTACCTTTGACAGTTCTATATAAGATAATTTATTAGAAGACAGTCTATCTATGGTGTGACAAAATATGTTCATATTAAAAGCAAAATAGCTGCAAACAAAAATGTAAATGTGATCAATCGAGAAATATAAATTTAAGATATATTTCAATCGAAATGCATTTATTAAGACATATTGAGACATTATTCTAATTATCAATTATGCTAGCTCATGTTATAGTTTTTAAGACAACGGTAGAAATATTACGAATGTTTCGGCTTATCAATAAATACCTACATTACCTCAATTTTATGAGGATCTAGGTATCACTATGGTGATGCATTATTTAATCAACATTGGATATGCTCTGTATCTGAGGAGTTCGTAGCCTAGTTGGCAAGGCGCCCGATACATCGGCGCGTTAAGGCACGTTCACCTCGGTCGGGCCTTGGACGGGTGACCGAATTATAACACCTGACCTCCTCCGTGTTTCGGAGGGCACGTTAAAATGGCGGTCCCGGGTGTCATTTGAAGATCTTTGACAGTCGTTACTGACAGTCAGAAGCCTAAAAAATCTGACAAAAAAAATGGTCCTACCCTTAGGTTGCCGATAGTCCGTCCCACTAGTTGGGTCTCGGAGGGCAGATGGCAATCGCTCCGTGTAAATATCGGTGATCAGCCAAATCAGGGTAGACTGAAAGCCGACCCCTCATAATGGGATAAGGCTAGGAAGAAGAAGAAGATATGCTCTGTTTCAATGATTGTATCAATCAACAACCTTAAACCAACGGTAACCGGGTACCGTGCAATCGGCCAGAATAAGAATGTGAGTACATAATGCATGCGCGCACGCACGCCGCGACGCGCCGCAGAGATCGATGGATCGTATCGATCCGCACAAAGGATCGAGTCGATCTCGATTACGTTACCATTCGAAAGTTTAGCCGTTTATGTAAAGGTATGGTTTTGCTCTCTTTGCGCCGTGGGGAAGGTCTCGTCGTTTTGTTGGCTGTGTGAGGTCGCCTGTGTTAATTGCATCTACTATTTTTATAATACGTAATGGTTATCTGTTGCTAAACGCTTGAGGTAATAGATATAGAAAAGTATAGACAGACAGATCAGATTATGATAAATTAATTTGGTAAAGTTTGAGAATCGGCAGCAAAGAATACGAAATATGATAAGCTGGTATTGTCAACATTACTTTTTATTTAAAAAAAAATTGTAACAATATGAGGTTCGGTAATGGTAAATGCTTGTGCTACGGCGAGAATGGGAATCAAACCTGGAACCTCACTGTTAGCCTGTCTGGCCTTTAACAACTGAGCTATTGACGCTTCAAATTATTTATTATCGGGTTTATAAAAATGTAGTTTTCTTTAATTTATTTATTCAGTTAGCAAGTATCGCAACAAAAATACTGTAACTATTAAAAATCTAAAATCAAAAATTTCCGTACTATTTTGAACGTTAGGTTTTTTTAAATCATGATGACATACCACTGATGGTAAAAAGAGACACGAAAATCGTCAATCTAAGGATGACCAATCACGTATGTTCAAATTGAAAATAAAAACAGAACCCGACTAAAATAAGATAACTCTACACCTTGGGAACCGGACTATGAAAATCCGTACCCGTGACGGAACCACTCGAGTGTAAACAGTGTGTTAAATGTAAAGAACCCTAAAAAAAGTTTAGTTTTGACACCATTTCACGTCGATCAACCGATGAATAACGCGGTCCGATGATGGAAGTTGGAATAAAAAAACCCGCCACTCTGAATGCGACTCATTTTATGAATGAAATAAGTTTTTTTTGTACGGGACCGCGACAAATACGTGCTTTCCTTTCTCGCCGTCTGAAACGACGTGCATTCATTTTCGATTACTTTTTTAATTCCGTTTTGATCTATCACACTTGCGCTGTCTAAACTATTTTGAACTCTACCTCTAGGTTTGAAAGTTGGATTTGTGTGGTTGTTAGTTTTTATGGGTGCATGTTGTAGGTTTCTTTGAGGAGTCCGTCGCGGAGGCTGCCTCAGAGTAACGCCGGTATACAGATGCGGTCTGAGTAACGAGATTTTATTCGTAGCGGGTGATTTATTAGTGAGATTATAGAGTTTGCGAGCATATTGAATTGGAAAAGGAATGGTCTGAATAAAGTTAGGTATATTCAATTGCGAAGATATATAACTTTTTTTATTGACGGAAAGAGAATGTTCGAAAGATGCCCATACCTCTTACGAGAGAGTTCTGGGGTATGTGGGATTCTCACCCACTAAAACGTCCCCGGTAGCCGCCTTCAGCATATCGGAGGGGCTCCAGGATCTCTTTGACGACCGCTTGGAGCAGTCGTCCAAGGGTAGGCCGCTCGGGTCACTACATCGGGTAGTGGGTTCGATTCCAGAGGCAACTTTGAAAGCGGCCTTTTCGTAATTTGCCCTGGATGTCACTGGGTTCGCCCCCAGTCCATTGTATGGTAGCCATAGGACAAGCGTTGCTTCTCTATGCGCAGAAACTTATTTATTCTGGCGATAGGCGATATTTATTTATTATTTATTTACTTAATTGTTTTATGAATTTTGGAATTCACCATAAGGAACCTTAATCAGAGGATCGCAAAAAAATCTAAAATAATCGTTTTGTAATTCACCCCAGTCTGGCCACTGAAATTGCCCCCAGTTCATTGTATGACATTAAAATCCGTTGTATTTTTATATCAAACGATTGTATCATTTGGTCATATCGATTCTTATATTGATGTCCCCAACAGCTACATACAATAACAAATTTTGTCACTCAATTCCAATTCCGTTATCAAAAGCGACAAACCGTTATATAAACAAAAAATAACGTTTAATACATGAGTTACATGACGGAATGGACAATTTCACTTTTGCATACATAACCTCGTCAGAAACTCGGCAATGCATTTCATCAAATCATAATAATGGATCTTTTATGCACACTATTTTATGTTCTTTTTAATCAACACTCTTTCGGGCGAGTATGCTTGTGCAGAAAATTGTTTGACCGGAAAAATATTTCAATGGATCACGTGACATCATAAGATAACCGCATACGTGACGAGCGATGAGCCCGTCATAAAATGCATCTATGGTAGTCTTTTAGTTATTTCGCGTAAGTTCGACGAATTCCATTGAAAAATTGGTTGGTAGTGAAGAAGGATATCATGTAATACTAAATCATGATGTGATTTAAGATATAGACGCATACATTTCCGTTATAATAAATGATAATAAACCGTTTATTTCGGACAAAGCCCATAAATTTTTACTAATATATTGAATTATAATTATTATATATTAATACTTCTTGTTACTAAACTAATATGTATAAAGTAACCGCCAATTTACCGCCGTTTTACAAAGCATTTCGAGAAACGAATATGATTTGTAATGCCAGTAAACCCATTATAATTTTCTATGAATTTGGAGCTAAACCTTTAAACTGGCAAATAAAAACAAATGCAGGTTTTAAATAAAATTGTCCACTTACTTTTTCTGCTCGACAGTACTTTTTGCACATGGACGACAAACTCGCGAATCAATTTCAAAATTTATTATACAAAGTCAAATGCGACCTCATTATTTTTTTTCTTCTAAACTTTTTTTTTGGTCGCATTTCGTCACACGTTCGCGATGTCGCACTAATCGTGGCTAAACGTTTCCGACACGTTGCGAATCGGTCACTTCACTATAAAATTTCGGATTAAAAAAGAGACTAAAAATAAAATCTGAAATTTTCGATGACTTTGGTAATAGAATGATTGTCTATTTTTTACCCGACTACGGCGGAGGGTTATGATTTTGACCGGTATGTATGTATGTATGTATGTATGTATGTATGTATGTATGTATGTATGTATGTATGTATGTATGTATGTATGTATGTATGTATGTATGTATGTATGTATGTATGTGCGTCTGTTCCCACCTAACTTCCAAACTACTTGTCGTAATTTGACAAATGAGGTATCGTTAGAAGCGGCTTAATGGCGCGCTGGTTATAGGGTATGTGACGTCACATAAAATTGCATATGGCGCCCTCTAGAGGACATAATGTCATGAACTAAAAAAAAAACATTTTTTAATAAAACCGTGTGGGGTATCAAATGAAAGAGCTTGATGAGCACATTGCAGAAATATATATATTGTTACCTATAACTCCAAAATAATTAAATAAAAAGTAAGTTTAAAAACTAAAACCCGACTACTGAAAAATCGCGCTCTAAAAAGTATGAAACAAGGAAATATTCTCATCTAGAGGATAGCCGTGGTCCGTGTTCATATGCCATTTGGCCCTAAAGGACCTACACGGACCACGGCTATCCTCTAGATGAGAATATTTCCTTGTTTCATACTTTTTAGAGCGCGATTTTTCAGTAGTCGGGTTTTAGTTTTTAAACTTACTTTTTAATGAGGTGTGACGGACGAAGTGTCGAGTGACGAACGCTTGGATTTTTTAGAATAGGGCTGCGCTGAGCGATTTATTTTGAAGTTGACACAGTTTTGCAAAAATTATAGAACAGAATATGGATAAGCTGGCCTTTTTAGGGTTCCGTACTTGAAAAGAAAAAAACGGAAACCTTTTAAACAACGTTTTAACGATGGAGAAGGTACTAATCAAGTCGGTTTTGAACATAGAATTTATTTATAAATTAAATTACTCATACTTATAGCTGTGCTTATAGGTAGATAGTGATGCGTGCAGCACAGGACCGGTCGTTGTTAAAAACCTTGAGGGCATTTGTCCAGCTGTGGACATCATTCGGCTGAAATGATGATGATGGTTAGAATATACCTATTCTACATTATCCATTTTATTGTAAATTATAGAGCACCATAAAGTTTTTTTTAAATTAAATAAACCGATGAAATGTTACGCAGTACTTACCCATTGTCAACGTAGGTATAGGTATGTCGTAGTTTCGCCTTTTTTTTCGGATTAATTATGTATACACTTAACGGGCTACCACGAGTTCTCAGAACACACGTTTCCTACATGTTATCTCGATACCAATTTATTTTGATTAAATGGTTCCGCTTAACACATAGATGAGAGAAAAAATGAAACAAAAAATTGTGTTATTATGTTGGCACCCTTTCACGGTTACACAATCGATATCGCTTGAATGTTATATAAGCAATGATAAATAGTAATACTGCACGTAATTAAGTTTTTAATGAAGTACAAATTTCTGTAACATTTTTCTTAGATTTAGTTAAGGTATGAGGGCATTACCTAATCATGTGTGACTAATCCGCCTATAATTAAATATTACTTAAGATTATTATCAGTACCTCTTTATCTTAAGTTTCCCAAATTCAGTACTTAAATGTAGATTTATGTCGCACAGTCTGCAATTTATTAATCCACTAATTTGTTAATCCTTTTGCAAATCAACATGAAATCTCACAAGATTATCCTAAATCGAACTTAACTTTACACTTGACGACATCTTCAAAACGATTCATTAATCGATTTTATCAGGTGCATCCGATTATCGAGACGCCATGGTGTCTCGCAACGAGCCGATCATTCGATCAGAAAATTCGATCGTCGATCCCCTACCAAAGTTAACTAGAACATAGGCGTCGGTAATTATTGTGTATAAAAAACTGTTGGGGACTGATTGCTTTCACAAGATCTCACAATGGAGCATGAAATGAGCTTCCATCGAGCCACCGCGTTACGCATCGTTCGAGCGCTGCTACTATAGGTTCTCGATCGTATTTCGGCGGATGAAAATTACGTGAGTTTAAGAGTGAAAAATTGTTAATCCGAGCCTCTGTTAATGGAGCTTACCGAAATAATTGTGTGTGAAATTTTAATCAGATTTAGGTTTGTATATGGTAGAGTCACTTCAGATTAAAAACATGTGAGAACATTCTAAGCTATGTACCTATAAATATAGTCTATTCCCTGCTCAGACACAGTAGATATTGTACATAAATAGCTATAGTCACTCTGGTATTTTTTTAAAATAACAGTTTGACAATAGTAACGCAACATAAATACCTAAGTAATTAAAAATTGTGCAAAAAAATTGAAACATTATTTATACTCACTATTTTAAAACTCTTTATGTAGAGGTAACAATATCAAAACAAATTACAAACCAAAATGCGGGGCATTCTTTCTAAACACACAATAAAATTAATTCGGAATAACTTTCTATATTATTTTATAAGAAATGTCAAATTTAGTTTAGTTTATTCATGGTTTGGAGCTACCAGAATTAGTACTACAAAGACATTACCAAGAAGAGGGAGACACGTAACTTTCCAAAATAGTTGGTCCTACGGAGTCTTGCGAAAAATAATGTTGACATCTCGGTATTGCCAATACAGCTCATCTTCTGGTGAATATTGGTTCCTTACATTTAATAGTATTAAATTAATACTAGCTGTGCCCCGCGGCTTCGCTCAGGTGGAAATTGATATTTAAGAATAGCCTATGTCTTATGCCAGAGCCTACACTACCTAAGTTTAAAATTTCATTAAAATCGGGTTAGCAGTTGTGGAGATACGTGGTAACAAACATTCACACACACTTTCGCATTTAGAATATTAGTAGGATGTGAATTATCGAATTGCGAGTGCGATAGTGATGCGATGTTAGAAGGTAGCATATCCGCTAAAATAATACATCAATGACTACAATGTAGATTGCAATAGCCCAAAGGGACACCGGGGTCAGTTGGAACAGTGAGCGGAACTGGCATAAACGCACAACTGATTATATGTGAATGGCTCAATCGAGCACTTACACAACACGTTACGATATGTTTTGACGTGTCCGAGTAGGACAGCCGCCAGTGGTAGCGTTGGTAAAATTACTAGAATTATACCGCGAAGTATGTCAAGTGGTCAATGAGATGGGGTACGTGGGGGTGAAATAGAACATGGTTATATGAATGTACTTGGTTCAATCGTATAAAATTCACCTTACATTCTTAATAAAGTTTAGATTCAGAATAAAGTAGCGAAAGCCTAATTAAAGATTTGTCTATTACCTTATGGAAAAGCTTGGTAGACTGTGGCCGGAACTTTAATCGTATTAGGGACAGGACCACATACATTATAATCGGGAATTATTTCATATTATTTAAAAAAAAACATTTGAAGAGTAGTGTATACGATTTCATTTTACCATACATTGAGTAGGTATCTACAAAGGTATTTTCCTGGCCAACCTGGAGTCAGAGTGCTGCTTAGATGATGATGATGGTGATGCTTAACTGGACCGACTTTTTCATGCCCTCCGAAGCACAGAGACACTCAGTTCAAATGTCACCCATTTCTGACTGATCTTGCTAAGCGTTGCTTAACCTCCAATTGTTTCGCGATCAGTGATTGCAGCTGGCTATGACCGCCTCAACAAATATGTATAAAAGTAACCAACGACCAAAATACCTATGTCATTATTACCCCCTTTTCCCCCGTCTCGGCAGCACACACCGCCCTAAGCACAGCACATGTCCGCTACCTATCATTACAAAAGCAGGCACATTAACTGATTACATATTGAGGATGTGTTATATAACATGAGTAGGCCTCTAGCTCCCGTATGCACGGATTAGATACATTATACGGATGCTGGGCTGGTAATTAAAGATAGATCATAAATGCAGTTCCTAGTTGGCTACTTTGTAATGGACAGAATAATATGGATATAATTCTTCGACTATTTATATTTTTTTCATATCAACTTGCTGAAAAAAAAATAGAGGGTTAGAACCTAGAATCTAGCCCTCTTTATAGAACGTTATAATGGACTTAAAATGGCATAATAAATCACATTTGTTCACAGAAATGTTTTGCAAAACTATTGTAAACTGGCTAATAACTCTAAAAAAAATTGGTAGGACTCTAGGTCCCGTCTCTTTTACTCTCTCTCTTTAAAAAAAAGATAAAAAAAGAAGTTTTATTTTTCTTTTTACGCATAGATTTATGATATTTACGCGCGCCAATCATTGAACTAGAATAAACATTAATCATTATTTTGAAAAAGTCTTAAAAAATATCATTACTATTAGAAAAAAACCTTATCAGACAAGTAGGACTCTACATAATCACAATATCTGTATTTTTCAGTTATATATTTATTTATTCTTCTTTTTCTTTGACAAAAATACGTATCATTTGTACGTACTTACAATAAAAGTAAAATCTCTCAAAAAATCTTCTAACGAAATACTAGTTACAGTCAACAAAATGATCCACTAAACTACTTACTTGTAGTTAAAAAACGTATTATTTGGCCAACATAAAAACCCCTCTATTTCTTACCCGCCATTGAAACAGACGCAACAAACAGTCGCATCAAAAGATTCATAAATAATTCGGCGCCCGCGCAATCTTCGCGCCGATCGCTCTTTGTCAACCGCTATCGATTGGCTGTTGACAAATCATGACAAATTGACACATTTCATTTCATTTGACACACGGCAGGCCTTTGAATTTGTTATTTTTATTGATTCGAGTTTCTGGACCTTTAACATAGATGGCGTTAGTGGTTAGAACAACTGCATAATGCTGGATAAGTTACTTAAGCATTGAGATAGCCTGTTTTTGGTTGACCGAATCTGAATCTGCCCTCTTTTTTGATTCAGAGAGCTCGTAAATCTGTTTATGTAATCTGGGGGCTTACCACGAACTCTTATTGCGATTCAATTACAGGAACGTTTTAACGATTCAGCGTCTTTTTGCGAAACGTCATTGCACAAATGGCCGCTGAAACGTTAAAACAAAACTGCTATAAGAGGTGGTGGTAAGCCCCCTGGTTTTTAATTATTATAGAAAGCCAGACCTAAAAATACAGAAACCTATAAAATTTTGACTAATTGGGGCCAAGTTGACCAACACACTGACGGTCCGTTACCGGATTATCACTAGTACATCAAAGAATCAGTTACTGCTCTAACGGTCAGTGTTTGCTGACCATGGCTCCGACTTTAATAGCGCTGACTGTTGGCGCCATGGGAGTAAATAGCCGTTATTATTATTATTCCATTTATTTATTATATTTCCCCAAATTTACATTTTTAAATATAAAAAATAGATCCCCACCGGCTTCGGGAACAGGGTCCTAGCTACCGGTGGTCAAGGCTCCAGGGAGAGGAACTTCCTCACAATGCGAGCCGTTTCGAGAAGGACTCTTAAGATGTTTGTCGATGCTCTTGGGTATTAGGCCATGGGCAGAAACGACTATCGGTACAATGGTAGCCGCGTCAATATTATTATTATTATTATTATTGACGTTCGCTTCTACTATTAAATATCGGTAATCAACATTTATACCAATTTATTTGATAATCAATCAACGAAATTAGGGCAACCCCAAACTGTTAACCTAACCGTGCGTTTCCACTGCGCAAAAACATGTTGACACAACATATTGTTGTCTCTATTTAATGTCAGGAAAATAATAGAGACAACAATATGTTGTGTCAACATATTTAGCGCAGTGGAAACGCGCGGTAAGACAGCCTCTACTCGTAATAAGGAGGAATCAATCCATAGATCACGACGCTTGCGCAACATAACGGGTCAGCAAACAGTACGGATTGGACAATTTCATGCTCGCTCGATCCAGAATACAACATTGTAGGTTCATAACTTATGATCGGAACAAAATAACAAACTAGGTATAATACCTTCATTAAAATTGCACTTTTTATGAAGACAAAAACATCGTATTCAGTCGATGATTACATCCACAACGAGGTCTTATTAAGAAGTCACTTGGTCGGTCGGTAATGGGGCTGTTAAATTGGTAATAGATATATTATACAAATATAAAAAAGAATTAATCTTGAATCCATTTTGACTTTATACGGGTGAGTAATAATAAGGGGATTCAAAATTTTTTATTTTGTCGTATCAGATAGGATTTCTTTGTTTTTTTAACCAGTGTCATACCACTGCTGGGCACTGGGGCCTTACCACGACCTCTTGTCGCGATTCAATTATAGGAACGTTTTAACGTATCAGCGACTTTATGTGCAATGACGTACCTTATTGTCATGACAATAAGAAACGTCATTGCACAAAAAGTCGCTGAAACGTTAAAACAATACTGCTATAAGAGGTGGTGGTAGGGCCCTTGGTCTCCCTTTCCTTCCTCCACTCTTCCCTGTTTATGCCTATAGTGGGCCAATTCTTCATGTGGAAGTCCAACTCATACCACCATCTCCTTCTGGGCTTGCCGGCCCAAGATATCTCCGGAAATTATTAGAAGAAAAATATTAATCAAACACTAGCCTAATGCACAATCGTTTATACAATATTCATTCAAAACCTAATCTCGGATTCGATTCGATTTCGCAATCGATATTGTATTTTCTATGAAAAAAATCGAGAATCGTTACTCATAATCGCTCATTACAAAAGAGGGTTTCACTTCCACGAGCGTCACGTCTCACGATCAATTTGAAATAATATTAACAGAGATATAGTTTGCCTAGACAGGTTCATACAAATAAAGGTTCTTTTTGTAAGTTAACAAAATAACTCGTCTGTAAACTGAAAATTGAATATGAACTGCTGATAAACGTATTGCCATAAACATGTAGCTGCTATTGGCTGGTTCTTGGCTGGTTGCCTTTGCCAATAGCTGATCTTCTGTAAGAGGGTGGTACTACCTCTGTCAAGCCAGCCCATATATGAGCTGCAGTCAATTGCCTACAGCTTGGCTCTACCACCAAAAAAATATACATATAAATTCATACCTTTTTAATTTTGGACGGGGACGGGGCATCTGGACGCACCAATTTATTAATTTTAAAGCTATGTCCAGTAGTGGTCGTATTCCGGCTGATGGGTGTATGTATGGAATTTTAGAGAAACTTAAAAAAACTGAATATTCTGTACGACAAACACATGATAAACTTTTTTTGTTAGGAAAATAAAACTTAGGAACCTATATTTTTAATAATCTAAATTATCTCACCCTCAGGCTAAATTGCACGATAGATCCGCCAACTTTTCCATGTAATATTTTGAAAGATTTTGATCAAGATCCGCATTTATATACGACCTATTTTTCGCAACTTCCAAGCATCATCATCACAGAGTAAAGACTAAAGAAAGAGGTGCCCTTATTAGATATTTGTATGAAACAAAACGTGGTCATTGTTTTTTCATTTTCATTTTACTATTTACCGGTAAATAGTTGAACTACTCGCTTCATTTTATGTCGATGTTAGTACTAGGCCGACCACTCGGCCGACTTGCTTAGGGCCACTCCAGTTAGTAACTGGTCCATGATCATCATCATCATTTCAGCCAAAAGACGTCCACTGTTGGGCATAGCGAACATTTCTAATTATTGCTTGTCTCTTCCATCGAACCTTACCTGAAACAATAGTTCGCAGCCCAATGGGCAGAGTCGTGGTCCGACTACCGTTTTGTTATTGTTCAATATGTTTCCAATAATCCGGTTGTAGATTACCGCGCTAGAAAGCCGCGATTCGCACGGTTTAATATAGAAAGTGGACACGGTGCGTGTACTAGTCTCCTTAAATCACTCGGTACTCTCTCACTCAAGGGTGCAGGTTTAGATCTTGATGTATGGCTGAAAACCGCCTTAAATTCTCTCTTTTTAGAAAGAGAAAGAAAGAAGATAGCAGGAGGTAAAAAACCATATCTTCAAAAAAAACTAAATGCCAAACATCCTTTTAGACATGAGTTCAATGCTGATACCACGAACGTAAATACATACTGGACTGTTCACTACTGCACAAAAAACGAGCCGAGCGAGAGGCCCCAGTTGGGACCGTGTCCCTCTCATTTCGAGTTGCCATGCCAAAATAATATTATCGTTGGGTAGTGATTGTTAGTTTTAAATCAAGCAAATAAATTAATTTAGTATTTATCGCATGGCAACTCGAAATGAGAAGGACACGGTCCCAACTAGGGCCTCTCGCTCGGCTCGTTTTTCTGTCTAAGAATTGTCTAGGTATAATAGACCTTAAGGCAGCAGAATAAAGTTGAATTTCTTCTTAACCAAAAACTCAACTTGTCTATCCTCTATTAAAAGATCCTTGGCTGATACATCCCTGAGCTGTCACGTTTGACACCTCTCTCTAGTTGTTCTCAAGTGTGAAGTCTAATGTCAGCCACACACCTTCAAGTATACTTGTGCCAGTCTAGACTTGCAAGTATACTTGAGCGTGTGTGGGAAAAGACTTGCGCCAATTTCTGGCCACTTCCGAAATTGCGCATGTTGTGAGTTGTGAGTAAGTATACTTGAAGGTGTGTGGCCGGCGTTAGTTTAAACATCCTTTGAGAATGTCACCTCTGTGCTCGTCACTAACAGTCCCAATTCAGCATATTGACGATACACAGCGTTTTAAAGCATCAGCACTTGAACTAACTGAATACCTTCCTTGAAAAGTCTAACCCCCTTATTCATAGAAAGTTATGATTGCCTTGCAGTGGAATTACAAATGACATTTGTTCCTAAAAATGCTTTTCAAAACCATTGTAAACTGGTTAAAATCTCTATGAAGTAAGGGTAAGTGTTAACAGTAATTATAGATTTTTATATAAAATCGAATTGCACCACGGGCAAATTTTGGAAACGGCCTTCACGTAATTTGCCCTGGTTTGGGTGTCACTGACCATTGTACGGTAGCCATAGTACAAGCAACATACTGCTTTGCTCTGGCGATATTTATTTATTTTATTTATAGTACAGAACCCGAGTAACAGAATACTCACTAGATATTGTTTTTCTCACTACAGATAATTGTTAGGTTTCAAAATAGCGAGTCTCGCGTCGAATTGGAGTTTAAAAAATTGCCTTTTGTCTCGGACGACGGTAGGTAACGGTCCAAGTGTTCTGGTTTTACGAAATCATCAATTAGCTGAAACAAAAGTGATTATTCGGACATATTTTTTGCGTTATTTCCTGTTAATTTTATGAGGTTTGAATGAAATTCTTCCCAAGAATTTTATTTTTTTGTTTTTTTTATAGCAGCCTTTGGTATAGCATTTTGCAGGCAACGAAATGACATTTTATATTATAAAAATGACATCTATCTAAAAAATAGCACAATAAATAATACATACATAGCAATGATATAGCTAAATAAGATCTAAACTCAAAACAATAGAAGAACTATTGACTCGAAAAGAAGAAGAATGATAACGAACCAATATACGCGCACGTGCAGCCATGACGCTGGATGGCGCGTGACTAAATGGATATCGGGTAGTTACCTTGCATTCATGTTGCCAAAATAAGCGGGGTAAGTCCCATCTAAAGGTTTAATACATCTTTGACTCCGTATGCGTGTTTGTGAAATAATAATATCCTGGGACATTTTTTTACACAAGGCTACCTGATCCCAAACTAAGCAGAGCTTGTACTATGGAAACCAGATAACTGATATTAGTACATACACTACTTTTTTATTTGTAAATACATACTTAATATACATATACACCCAGACTCCGGACATACAGACATGTTCATGCACACAAATGCATGTCTCGTGTAGGAATCGAACCTACGACCTGCAGCGTGAAAGGCGCCTCCGCGCCAACCACGCTAACGGGCCCGTCAAAGATAGATAATATCTTCTTCGTATAAACATAAATCTATGAACTCATATAATCGTCTGTAGCCGGCCTATGTGTGGCACGTTGATTGGACGTACTGGCGGATCACACGACATATACCACAAGTAGGTAAACGGATGGTTACAAGCACACAACCGCAAATTGCCAGCACTACGGTGGGCTATTCTGTAACTGAAATGGTGAATTTATATTTTAATTATTACAAATTATAATAAATAATTTTACATGAAGATTGTAGAATCTCCAGCAATTCTAGAAATAGGGTAAGCTAAAACATTTTAAATAATTGTATCGTCAATTCAATCATCTCATCTTGAGGCTTCTAAATGTAACCCTAAAGTCGGTAGTCCATTAGGGTTTCATCAAACGATAGTTGCTCGCTGCAATATTCAGGGCGTCGAATCTCTTAATAATTAACCATTGTGAAACTACTGGTTTTTAGCTACCAGACTCGGGGCCCAGGTAGACTGTCTATATACTGTCTAGCCAAATATTTTCCCCCTTTTCTTTGTAATGTGGTCGGCTTCCAGCCCATCCCGGTTTTAGCTGGTTAGAAACATTTACAAGGAGCAATATGCATCTGCCTCTATGTAATATTTTATAGTAAAATTATGATTTATACGCCATTTTGTTTAATAGATATAAATCAAGATGGCCGCAGGCTACGCGGCCGGTCGACCAGTGAATTGATTTTTTTGGAACGGTGTCGTGTTATTCTCATTTTATTTTATTGTTCACACCTTATTTTGATTTATTATCTGATATTATTTTATTACTGTGATTTAAATCAATTGGTGCGATTTAGGAAAGATAAATGTTATTCATCTACCCAATTAACCATAACACTTGTTGAAAATAAAAACAGTGTTTGACAGTTTGTTGCTACCCATGTGACTTGCTAGCTTACTTTTTAGGGTTCCGTACCCAAAGAGTGCCAACGGGACCCTATTACTAAGCCTACGCTGTCCGTCCGTCTGTCCGTCTGTCAGCGGGCTGTATCTAACGAACCGTAATAGGTAGAGACTTGAAATTTTTACAGAATGTGTATTTGTTGCCGCTACAAGAACTAAAAATAAAATAAAATAATAAAATAAAGGAAATAACGTTTACTATATTCTACGGTGTTACGGAACCCTTTATTTGCGAGTCCGAAACGCACTTGGCCGGTTTTTATTTATTTAATAATATGCCACCAAAACAGGGCATTTTCAACTGTTTGATCTGTATAAGAAGGTGAATTTAGCTTGAACATTCTTGTTTATATCTAATAAATGTAAATAATAAAAAACCAATAAAATACAACAAAACTAATTTCAGAATAACGCTTACAACCGCAGAATCATTTCGAATTTCGAAGCGAACCTAATAATTACAACACACATGACTTCTGTGTTCCACGCAACTCGGCCATGTGAATGGAACTAGTGCTGTCCCGTCATTATCATATAAATCAGTAACGAGTAACGACTCAACCGGTAATTGCATCGATACATCGACGTATCGATACCATCGCATGCTCCCGGTAGAACTGGTAAATTAAAGTTTGCGCTCAATATAATTTTCATGTGAAATGTGTGACGTACAATAAATTGTTGGGTATTAGATGTTGTGTGGTATAAATCATGGCAGTGGTAATGTATTAGAAGCGGTAAATACCGGTACAGATATTCATGGAAGTGAGATAGGTAATATTGAGTTATATTAAATTGGTTTGATATTCAATGGACTTCAAAGAGCTATTGAATTGCAAGATACTAAAGAAAGTTATGAGGTTGATTTAGTATTATTATTAAGTATACTAGTTACATTCATGTATTTAATTTCTCTTATTACCTATACATATTTATTTAATAGTCTAATTTCTCCATAGTCTCCGAGATAATTATTAGGGATAGAAATGAGATTTTTTAAACTCAAATTATACAATAGCAGTTTTCTTACACGAGAACTAAAATTATCGCCCGTAACAATTGCATCAGCCGAGTAGCAAAAGCAGTGTTTACCCAATGCTCCGTTTATCTTAAGCTTTATGTTAAAAGGCCGCCGTGAGCGAACTATCAGTCGCTTTAAATCATCGACGCCAGGACAGACGGCGGCCCATAATTGTACCCCGAGGCTGAACCGATGACATATTCCATCAAAACCCGACTTTTCTCTAACGGTGCTACCAGTTACACACCCCTGTCAATATGTCATTGTGACTTGCAAATCGAGTTCTCGGGAAAATTGCTCTAATACACCTTTAACGTATGCAAAGGGAACATCCCCGGGGACATAGAATCGATTATAATCGATTAGAAGTGTTTACGTGCGCTCTGCATGTAGTGTATAAATCTTTAATCGATATCATGTGGTAATCGACTGTTTGAATCGGTTATTACAAGTCACTGTTAATTAAACATGTAAAACTATATTTATATGGAGATCAAGGCGCAACTAATTTGATTTAATGTTAGATCTAGTTTTGCTAACGGTTGTAGAAAAACTATAATTTATTTGTCGTTTGCTAAGGAATGTTATGAGGTTTTCTCAACTACTATTTTATTATGCAACAATGCTTGTATGGTATAAGAGTTCAAACAAGGTAGAAGGTTCATAATTGCAATTTTAATTTAAAACATTGTCATCGAAATGAAAAAAAATAATAACACTCAATCGAAATTAATTGCCTTAATCGAGTAATCTAAATCGCATCACTATCATTATTCAAAATTTTAAATAAGGAACAACTTTCTTCTATTTTGTTTATAGTCTTTGGTTTTATCAATATAATTTAATTTGTATACAGAATACCACAGACCTATAAAATTAAAATTAGATCAATACAACTTCAAACATCGATAATACATCAACGAAACTAAAAGTATAGGTAGATAAACCGACACTCGTGACATAGTTGCGGCTTGTAGTTAGTATTATAAACACATGTATGTCAGACATTCCTCAGTATAATGACTACATTCGTAATAAGTATGGCGGGTATGATATCGGTAACTTAAGGCGCAGGTGGTTGAAAGTAAAAGTCAGCTACATATTACAATAATTTTAAAAAGAGAATTTAACTAAATATAAATAGTTCCGAATCACATATGTAGCCTCTTTGCAAAGTACATTATGTCAACTAAAGTACAGCACCACATCCATCAGCGCCATCTAGCCCGGTGGCCGAAAGTGGAACAAAAAATTTAAATTGATCGACAGTCGACACTAGCAACGCTCACGGCGGGCCAAATAAGTTTGTGGTTAATCAATGAGACTTCATAGGCAAAGTTTACCTAGGTGAATTTTATTGTGTTTTCAAATAGCGTAGTAAACTCATCACTAATCTTTAATCTCAACCACTTTAATCTTAATCTTTGTGGCAAGGGATCAATAAATATTGCGATACAAATTCCTCATTCAGATCTCAATATTTTTTGTCAAGAGTTAATCGGTCAACATTTGACTGATGGATCACAAACAGTTCTGTCATTTTATCAATTATGACTGATTTGTTTACATGCCAATTATATTTTTAAGAAGCAATAAGTATCTGTACCTAATCAATCTTACCCTTAACACAGGCAATTACATTACACCATTTAGTCCGGCCGCACGTCAGCAGTTAAGTGAATTAACAGTGCAAATACCTACAGATAGTGAGATAACATCGTCTGCGCAGCGCCTATTACAAGCGGCCATTCGGTGATTGATTATGTCATTCATCTGTAATTGCTATTGGAAAGTTGTTAATTGATGAAAGAAATATTTGAGTGACTCTATGATTGACTCCGTTTTATTGTACACAACGTGATACAACTTCTGACTTGTGACGGTTTATTGAACTCCGTGGTCACGAAAAATGTGACGTATTGTGCTTGGCGCTTCCAGCATAGTAGAAGGAGTGGGAAGTAGGTTGTCTTCAAACGCGCCGCGCGCGGCTTGTATGTGTGGGCCATAGTGTCTTTGCGTCGCCGCGCGCACACTCAAACAAAATCTCATTGTTTCGCCTGCTTAAGCGGTTCGAGATTTTGTTTGAGTGTGCGTGGGGCGGCGTATGGATGCTATGGCGGACACATGCGGGCCGCGCGCGGTGCGTTGTATGAAGATGGCCTACTTCCCACTCCTTCTACTATGCTTCCAGTGTTTGTTTCGTAGAGCGTTGGGATTATTTACCATCCAAACCCCATCATCATCATCATCATTTCAACCAAAAGACGTCCACTGTTGGACATAGGCTTACCCTAAGGTTTTACACAACGACCGGTCCTGTACCACTTGCATCCAGCGGTTTCCCGCGACCTTCACTAGGTCGTCGGTCCACCTTGTGGGGGAGCTACCCACGCTACGAAACCAAGCTAGCCGATAGACAAGGCTTAACGACTGCTGCCTAGATGACAACAACTGGAACCGACTTTTTACGTGCCCTCCGAAGCACGGAGATGCTCAGTTCAAATGCCACTAAATGGTCACCCATCTCTGACTGATCTTGCCAAGCGTTGCTTAACCTCCGATCAGTGATTGCATTTGGCTATAAGCGCCTCGTCCCTTCTAGTTATCTTCTCAAATTTCTGACTTACATAGAAGGATATTCAAAGTGTCTTATCTCGAGTTAGATTAAAGCAAGAGAGGGAGAGAGTTCATTGGTGGTAGAGCCAAGCTGTAGTCAATCGACTACAGCTCATATACGGGCTGGCTCGACCGGGGTAGTACCACCCTCTCACAAAAGATCGGCGCAAAGTAGCTATTACAGCTGTGTTTCGTACGAGAGTGAGAGAACCGGAAGCCCAACTCCCACCTTCTTCCCGTCCCTTCATTCCACTCCCCTTCAGGTCGGCAACGTGCGAACAATGCCTTTGGTATTGCTACGGTAACTGCTTAACATCAGGCGGGCCGTACGCTTGTTTGCCACCTCAGTCCCATAAAAAAGTTAGTTGATTCGCAACTGAACATTTTATAGTAATTACTATAATATTTGCGCAATCTCTACCTTATTATCACAAGTTGCTTACCTACCAAGTTTACTATACCTACGCAGTGCGGTATGCATACCGCGCGGCGTGAAATAATTTAACAGATAAATAGTAGTAGATAATAAACTAATAACTGTACCTTTAACAGAACAGCTCTAGTTCGCTAAAAATTTATTGACGAATTGTAGATAACATATTTCGTACATAAATACTGGCTAAGTATTTCATAATATACGCTTTTCTGTGATAGAGTTATCTTATTGGCACTTTATGTTAACTAGCTGCGTGTGCGCTGACGTAAATCCTTTCTCAGACACTCTAAAAGGAACAAGCTTGTCAGAGTTCAAATTTGAGGTCTCCTAGTTTTGGAGAGTGAGTGAAGAGCATGAGAAATGAAATGAAATGTAACGTCACGACTTTTATCCCCATTCGGGGGTAGACAGAGGCTTGAGTGGCCATACACCACCACATTGTGGAGGTATTAACCAACTCAAAGCCCACGTTCCACCAGATAGTCAAAACCCAACGTGACAGTTGGTGAACCTTGTCGCTGTGTATACAGCAACTGACTATTACCTAATCCCGAGGGATAGGTAGGTTTCCTCACGATGTTTTCCCTCACCGTCAGCGAACTGTAAATTATGAACATAGATGAAAATTCATCCAAGAGCATGAGAGGGGTCACTTTAACTGAATGAACACATAAAGGCAGACAGTCTTGAAATATTACCAGACTATCACACCAACTGTATGGTCCCAACTAAGCAAAGCTTGTACTATGGCTATTGGCTACCATGCAATGGACTGGGGGCGATCCCAGTTACACCCAGACCAGGGCAAATTACGAAAAGGCCGCATCCAAAATTTACCTCTGGCAGATTCGAACTTGTAACTACCCGATGCGCCAAGCGGTCGTCGAAATACGGCGAGTGAATTCCTTTAGGCCTCCAAGGATTAAGGAGGGACTTATTGACTTTATGAACAGTCCATCGCGAGAAACAATAGCCAGTTATAAACATAAAACTATGGTATCGCAATAAAATTAACCGCTTCAACATAGAATCATATTGAATCTGCATGCCCAAACGTTGCACATATATCAACCTGTCAAATACCGCACCAATTGCCGTGTTTAAAACGCAAAGGTGCGTTCAAACGTGTCCCCCACTAGATGGAATTCCTCTCTAAAGATTTCGCAACCGAACGGCTATCCAACTCCGCCCTTAGGTACCCACCTATTACGGTCGCACCGTTCGCTACTGCACAACCTTGAGACAAGTACTTGAGTACTTATTACTCCGGCTATTATTCGTGCGCGTAAGCATAGCTGCGACGTCACCAGAGGCTGATTCTCGTCGACAACTCGAATTAAATTGGAGAATTATCCTCTTTCTTATAGAAGCCCTGGGCGAGAGTTAACAAGCGCGGATCATGTTGGAAGCCAGTGATGCCAGATTGGGGAATTCCTCAAAGTTTGGGGGATTTGTTGAGGGAGAAATGTGTGGACATATCAACAAGTTGTTGCCATTTTCTAACGCAGTTGAGGAAAGCACTTAATAAGAAATTTATCCTAAGTAAGTAGTATAGCCCGTTAGCGTAGTTGGCGCGGAGGCGACATTCACGCTGCAGGTCGTAGGTTCGATTCCTACCCGTGACATGCATTTGTGTGCATGAACATGTCTGTATGTCCGGAGTCTGGGTGTATATGTATATTAAGTATGTATTTACAAATAAAAAAGTAGTATATGTAGTAATATCAGTTATCTGGTTTCCATAGTACAAGCTCTGCTTAGTTTGGGATCAGGTAGCCGTGTGTAAAAAAATGTCCCAGGATATTATTATTATTATTTAAATGAGAAATTGGTATAGTGCAAACAAGTACTAAGCTTAGTTACGCTAACGGGACTAGGTACCTCATTTTGATAGTAATTAAGTAGTAAAAATATGTTTCTCATTATGATTTTGTGGGTGTTGCTTTTCTTCAAAACCTGATTTTATTGGTGGATTCTGGGTTCATTTTGGGGAAACATAAGTCGATCATCTGGCAACACTGTTGTTCGCCCATATTTCCTGCTTTAACAACCGTAGTGTTGCTTGTTAAAAACGGGGCTATCAACGTGTGCTATAAATTCTAAGCTCCTGCGTCGCATCCTGAGGCAACAATGCTTATAATCTTAAGTATTACCGGTAAAATCTCCGGTAGTTGCGGCTAGTATAGAGACTGGGTAAAGCGAGTTATAAACGCAAGGTATAATTATGTAATCTTTTTGTCTCACTCATCTGATATTGGTAATGAGATTTATTAAAAAAACAGACCGTAGAGTTTTGCTTGGAGGTAGAGTTCTGCAAGAAGGTAGAGTTCTGTAAGAAGGTAGAGTTTTGCAAGGAGATAGAGTTCCGCAAGGACATAGAGTTCTGTAAGAAGGTAGAGTTCTGCAAGAAGGTAGAATTCCGCAAGAAGGTAGAGTTCTGCAAGAAGGTAGAATTCCGCAAGAAGGTAGAGTTCTGCAAGAAGGTAGAATTCCGCAAGAAGGTAGAGCTCCGCGTACTTATAAATAAGACCATTAGTTTTCACCTATATAATGCCATACAGACACACACCCACATCTTCGAATAGTTATTTTACATTTTTGTGCAAATGTACCCATACGTTCGGGCATCACAGCCTTTTTAAAAGAAACATTATGGGAGCCACTTAGCCATTAAAAAAACAAATACTTTACATACCTAGTACATTTCAAATAGGTGGTAGAGTCATAACATCATTTCGTAATTTGATTTATACGAACGTGATTACCGTAGCCTATGGACGCTTACAATACCTGATCACTCCCACATTACCGACCCTTTAAAACCTGTCATAATCAACGTCATAAGAATTATTTTAGGCTATTCCAAAATGGTCTCCCTATCGCTTACATTTTGTCCACTCCTACGCATCCAGTAACAAATTGCGCCCGTTTGACGTGGCTCTTGTTTTTATAAGCTTCCGTGTGTTGCTTGTAAGTGGTCCACGGGCGATCAGTCACGGGTCGAGATAATTCATATACGCCGTGCGACGTGAATAAATCTTCCTTACTACGGAACCGTTTTTAAATCGTGTCTCTTGATTAGATTGGCGTGGCATTTACTGATAAACTTTCGACGTTTAAAGAGTCTAGTTAAAGTTGGTGGGTGTTTGTTTATCAATTTATATATGGTGCTTTCATATTAGTTAAATAATTTAAGGGTGGGCTATGATAATAATCTTGAGGTAACAAAAAAAATCCTTTTGTAACTTTTTACAGTATCTTTTGGTCGTCCAAACGATATGACTGGGTTACCAGTAAGATCATGGAGATATGACTAGTTCTCATTCGAAACACATCGTGATTATTACTTATTTCCATAGGAAAAAAAAATCAGGACAGTGTTTATTTAAAATGTTATTTATATTTTAATTCCGAACATTTGTTTCAGTTTGGTTGTCTGAATAAAAGTATACTTGGAACCCTTGGATACCCTTTCGACACTTGGAATTGTTTAACCAATATCGGTTAAACAATTTAAAAATCACTCAAAAGTATCGATGTATCGGATTAAAAATATCGATAATTTTTTACAACTTCACTGGGCAGAAGCCAACATGTTGCCACTAGCCATGCCATATACTCAATATGCACTATGCTTGCTAACGATATAGTAATTGATCTCATAAAATTAGGTTAATTTATAATTGTTACCATAACCATTATATTTCTATGTCAAGTACTATTACAAAGTACTGATAGTGAACCTACGGGGCTAGTTCTATGTAGTGATGCCGCTAGATAGGCCAACATCGATAGACTATCGATAGTCTATCAATACCTCGGCAACAGCGGGGATATCGATAGTATCGATTCTATCGATAGCATAAAATGTGGTAATAGTATTGATGAAATGCAATAGTACTTATCGATAGCCTTGATAGTCGCCACGCGGCGCTATTTACACTATCGATACTATTTCCGTCCATGACGAGACGTTTACTATCGATACTATTGCAAGTCATTACTACTATAATGACATTTTATTCTATCAGTATCTACTATCGATAGCCGCATCGATATCCTAATAAATTTTCAAGATCAACTATCGATAGTGATAATATCGATAGTTTGGCATCTCTAGTTCTATGGAACGCGAGTACGCGTGACTGGCTCAATATTGTATTACAGGTGGTCACTTCCTTACTGCTATCATTATCATTAAACCGCTTATCTGTAGTGGGTTGTATCGGCATGTGTGAAACTTTACCGGTAACTTTATCTTTACCGATTTTATTACTTTTGCCCTGAAGCCATAGTGATAACATGCGTGCTAGAGCGAGGCATGCGAGGCATCTGGACGCACCAAATTTGCATGCCTCGCCCGAGCATTCGGGTAAACATTATGTCTATGCGTTCCGACGTCAAAACTGAGTGCTCGGGCGCGGCATGCGCCTGATATAGACGTACCCTATTATTTAAGCAGACACCTAGACACGGACAAATTACGAAAGTCCATTAAATTTACCTCTGGCGGGAATTGAACCCGCAACCACCCGATGCAGTCCAGTGGCCTGCGCTCGAACTACTGCGGCATGCGATCGTCATATGGTCTTACTCACATTATACACAGTCAAAGAAATTGTAATAAAGAGTTTATACAGTACAATACATACATACACAGTACATGTGTACTGCACCACCAAGCCAACTAGACACTCGGGTATAAATATAAAACGATAATAAGTCAATGATTCCGCGGTCCGTCCACAACAAAATGGGCCTGGGCCAGCCTGGGCACTCTTGTGGCAGTAGCTCCCACAACGTGGTGGAAGGACCGCGGAATCATTCACTTATTATCGTTTTATATTTATACACGAGTGTCCAGTTGGCTTGGTAGTGTAGTATTGTGTACGAATATCTGCGCGAGCGCAGCGGTTGCGTAAGGCCGTGTGTCCTGGAGGCAGCAATTCTCACTCTCGTCGAGGCTCATAATATACATTGGATTACAAGCGGCGTTACTGTTTTGTAAGGGCCTTATTTATAGTCGAGACTAAAATAATTAGACTTAAATGTTTAGATAATTTGGTCGCCTTTTACGTAGGCTGCGCTGTATGACGTAAGTATATGCAGGTATAAGTATGCTAGTGAGCCTCATTAATTTAAAAACAAAACTCTCTAACTTTGACAAACGAAACGAAAGCTTCGACTGACGGATTGTCCGAAGTACGGATTCGATGATCGTGATTTGACGTTTCTTCTTTCGTGGGTCCTACTCTGAAAGTTATTTGACATTTACGATTTCAGCGTTTGACATGGTTTTGATCGTAGATCGAATCCGTACTTCGGATCCGTAACACTTTCGGAGGAAATCGCCCGATCCGTCAGCCGAAGCTTTCATTTCGTTTTTCAAAGTAACCACCCTGATACACTACGAATACAGAATTGAAACTCGAAATTTGGATCCTTGCCTACATTATTTTTATTTACTAGCTTACTTACTAGCTGCTACCAAATAGCTTACTTAGCTTTAATTACTAAGTAGTTGGTGCCCGCGACTTTGTCTGCGTAGAATTTGTACTTCGTGTAGCCAATTTTTTCTCCAAGCTTTCATACTAATTAAATAAATAAAAATGAAATGATTTGTATCCCATACAAAATTTCATCCCCTATTTTAAGGACCTATGTATCTCTATACCAAAATTAATCAAAATTGGTTTAGAGTTACTTTCTCATTTATAATATGGAGTATAGTATGATAGTAATGATGAAGATCGGTCCTCTTCATCATTCGGCATTCATTCATGCATTCTTTACGTGCTCTCCAACGGTGACGCTCAGTTCAAACTGTCACTAATGGTCACCCATCTTGTCAAACGTTGCGTTACCTCCGACCGATTACCGACCAGCTTCTCTGGCCTATACATAGGAATACAAACAATGTCCGCCCGCGGCTGATGTGATCCTATAAGCGTTCGATAGCCGATAACATCGCACACCTCGCCGGAGTCGGTTAAAAGGTCCCTTACGCCATTCACCGGCACAGCTGGCGCAAAACCTGGGTTATTAACATGAACGAAGATATGTTTAGTACGTTGAGATATTTGAATTACTATGGTTCAGCTAAGATGTGAATGTGGATTGGTTTATGAAGGTACAGACCGTACAGATATTAATATCGTACCTAAGCGGTACCACACCGTCCTAACTTGTAAAACTTTTTTTTTACGTGACTAGCAGTGGCAGTATAATGGTGGCAAACAAGCGTACGACCCGTCTGATGATAAGCAGTTACCAGTAGTTTGCAATACCAAAGGCATCGCTCGCATGTTGCTGACTCGAAGGGGAGTGGGCCAGAAAGAGGGAAAGGGGGTTGGGCGTCCGGGTCTAAAAAATAAAGGAGGAATAGGTTGAGTTTAAGTTTTGAGGAGCTGGCACAGACTTGAAAATTTCAGAAGCAGGACTGAAGAAAAGATTAATTTTCTCACAGTAGTATTGGAAGTAACTTCTGTTAAACACAGTTTACTATAAATTGGGTTTACGTAACAGCACTGCTTCCTATAAATCGGCTATTAAAATAATGCTCACAGCGCTAATCATAGCCGCGCGCGCAGATCAGCTCGATAGTGGCCGATAGCGATCGTTTGTGATGAATGGACACCGCGCCGCTACTATGTCTTTGTTGCGGTGGAACAACAAATCTGTGGAGTTTATTTGTACTAAATTTATCGAGTAGCCGTTATTCTGTTTATTTATTTTATTTTTATCTGAAGTAGATGGTTATTTGTTAACTTTAACGTACGGTAGCGGTGTATGCGATGAAACAGAATTTAGGAAAATTTGATTTTGAAGTTTCTTAAGGTGTGTTTCTAAAATATGGTAGAGATGAACCTGTTTTTTTTTTTTACTATGCACAAGTCAGTGATTAAGCCCTATGTCATCTGATGAAAAGTGACATCGATCATGACATCCACACCAACACGCCTGTAGTCCCTGAAGTAGTAGTATCACTCAAATCGGTTAGTAATTTATTAAAACTAATTTCCTTAAGTATTTTTTTTATAAAAAACAATTATAGGTACCTATTACCCTGAACTACTAATAATCATAATCCACATTGTATGTTAACTTTGGACACGACGACTGTGACTTAGACTGCTACTAATATCTTACAAAAAAATATAATAATAACCACCGACGACTCCACAAAGTTCCTTGTTACGATTTCAACGATGATGAGACAAAGGGTATCGTACAGGTTACGTATGAGTTATAATAATAACTTATACAGTTCATAAAGCATCTATATCCCAGACCCAGGGTGCGTAAAAACTTTCTTTATATATAAAAATTAATTAAATTGAATAAAATTAAAGTGTTTGTTTGTCAAAATAACAGCTATTTACTAAATGCATGTAAAAGTATACATGGTAGGTATGTCTCATCATCATCACCATGTCACCCAAAAGATTTCCACTGTTGGACATAGGCCTCCCCCAAGGTTTTCCACAACGACCAGTCCTGTGCTGCTTGCATTCAGCGGTTCCCCGCGACCTTCACTAGGTCTTCGGTCCATCTTGGGGCCTACCCAAGTTGCGAAACCAAGCTAGCCGCATGTAGCCGCCGGTCAGTGCACGCAAAATGTAAACCTAAGGTGATCAGCCGTCAAGTTTGTCCATAGTACGTAGTCACCACTCAAGAGCCTTACTGCCCTACCAGTTCATATTTAAGCAATAAATTGTAAAACAAATACCGTGCATGGTGGCTTATCACATGAGATCAGGTATCTGAGACCTGTATCGCGGTATCTTACATGATCCGTTTGGACACGCCTAATGTGCCGTGACGCGGTTGATAAATTGATCGTGTACGGTAGTGGGTTTGAACCTGTTTCGAGATCATATTCATTGGGTGCTTGAACTAGTTTTGGAATATCAAATACCTATGCACGTATGTACAGTAATCCCCGATTCAAATTAAGAATATTAAATCAGGGGCTATTGCAAACCCAGATCATCGGTTTAGTTTGATTTTGACACTTAATTTACAACGGAAATGATGTCAAATATTGAAGCTTGATGAAATGGATTATTGCTTTCGTACCGAGTTTGTAATATACCCCCAGTCCACATGGTATTTCCGCAGTACTATAAACGTGATAGGTATCTAATGCGTCACATTGCAATAAGTTGTATAAGGCTGAATCTTTTTTTTTTTTGTTTATAATAAAGAAAGAAAGAAAGTCAGTTCATTAGATAAGATAAAGTGATTTTTAGTGACAGAAAACAATAACAAATCGCGACATTCGATTCGAATAATTTCGCTCCAAAAATGTATCTAGTTATTTTTTATTAATTTGCTCAATAAGTATGTACCAAATGAACAAAATATCGAAACAGGCACATACCGCGCTGACGCCGTGCGTGTTAGTTCGGCGCGCGGTTGCCTCTGTCCATTTAAAACTATTTAATCACTTATACTGCGATCCACATGCATTATTAACGGTTATATAGCGTGTTGCATTTGATTCAGGACAGTGGCACAAGTTGATCGGATTTAATTTAATTTTAACCAGTTTTTTTTTTTTTTTTTTTTATAGGACTGCGGTGGCAAAAAAGCGTACGGCCCGCCTGATGTTAAGCAGTTACCGTAGCCTATAGATGCTTACAATACCAAAGGTATTGCTCGCACATTGCCGACCTGAAGGGGAGTGGGTTGGAGGGAGGGGGAGGGGGGGTGGGCTTACGGCTCTCTCACTCATCGTACGAAACGCAGCTGTAATAGCTGCTTTACGCCGATCTTCTGTGAGAGGGTGGTACTACCCCGGTCGAGCCACCAACCGATCGATCGGTCGAGTTCAATTACATTTACTTATGCATTGCGATTTTAACCAGTTTTGGTTAACTTATTATTATTGGGATGATTTGGGTACAAAAATGTTGACGTTTATCATTTGGCAGTCTTATACTTAAAGCATACACTATGTTTTTTTCTCTTTCCATGAAAGGTAATTGGTTGATTACTAACTGTATTGGTCAATATTGTAACAAAACGAGGGCTACCGGCTCCCTCACTTATCGTACGAAACGTAATAGCTTCTTTACGCATATCTTTTGTGATGGGGTGGTACTACCCCGGTGGAGCCAGCTCATATACCTATAAGCAGCATTCAATTGTATCTTCAAAGTAAAAAAGTACTCCCACTTACTGGCTTTACAATAAAATTAAAATCAAATCCAACACACTGTATTAAATCAACAGTGACCACACAATGCGAACGCCCGCGGACAGTCCATCAGTCAAGCGCACTACCTGAATTCCTGGAACAAGCCCACGTGCCGCTCTGACGGTGTTTAATGGTCACCCTACTGCCTGCTGTGAGATCATTTGTCAACATACGTGGACACCTAGTGTTGTACATTCAAAAAAAATTAATTGATCTCTATTATTTACGGTTTATAGTTGATAGTTAAAGGGATTATCGGTTCATTGACTGCAAAGTAATTTTGGTAATTCCAAAAAGACACACTTGGGTTATTACAATCGAATAATTAGTTTCAAGTCTTTATTTTTTAAGGAATAAAGTTCAGATTTGTACGGATATTAGATTTTTTAGTGTACAGTTATGTTGGCTTTTTTTAAAGATTGTTCTTAATATATGAATTCAATTTGAATAAGATAGAGGTTAATCAATGTACGATAAGGCACAGAAAAAGAATGCTTAAGTAGCTGTATTAGTGTTGGTGCTAACATTTTATTGATTTGTTCGTGTTGAACGAATTAGTGTAAGTATCTATCGGTAGTACTTACTTATGGTCACATTAGTGTTGGTAGGTACCAGGATAAGGACATAAATATGACCATGAAGCATTGATGAATTATTTTAGTAGATATGGCACCTCCTTACATTGCAATCACCAGACTTGTGCTAAGGGTATCACTACATGCAGCATGTTTAAACATTTATCGCACTCGCCATTCGACAATCAACGTAATGATTTTGCCTAGTGTGTGTTGGTAAACTTCACACACCTTTCTCAGTTACCGATTTCAGGTTTTAGGTTTCCTCACGATGTTTACCTTCACCATTTAAGTAGGAGGTAATAATAATGATTGAAAAACCCGTCAAATGCGTGTCGGACTCGAATATAAAGGGCTCCGTACAAAAAACGTCAAAAATTTCAAGTTTCTTGTATGAGGACCGCAGTGTAAAGACTAAAGAAAGAGGTATTAGATATATGTATGAAAAAAAAACGTGGTCATTGTTTTTTCATTTTCATTGTTCTATCTACCGGTAAATAGTTGAACTACTCGCTTCGTTTTATGTCGATGTTAGTACTAGGCCGACCACTCGGCCGAGTTGCTTAGGGCCAGTCCCCTTAGTAATTGGTCCATGATGGGGACCCCTTTATTTTAAAATTTTATTTTCTATTTAGTATTTGTTGTTGTAGCGGCAACAGAAATACACATTTTGTGAACATTTCAACTCTCTACCTATTACGGTTCGTGAGGTACAGCCCGCTAACGGACGGACGGACAGCGGAGGCTTAGTAATAGGGTTCCGTTGGCACCCTTTGCGTACGGAATCCTAAAAACCGAAATTAGTTGTTTATATAAACCTGATGAGCGACCCTAAGATAATCTATAGTTAGATGTACACGCGGGTGTATACGAAGCGTCATGGGTTAAAAATAATTCCTGATTCATTCGACTCTCATATAAAAAGCCCCCCGATTACCGTCTCCAGCCGGCTTACAGGCATGAGTTATGCAAATCACTGAAACCGGGAACTGGGCTGAAACATGCAAATGAACCTCCCACTGGATGATGGTACAGACCCTGAATTATTTAGAGTCATGGAACACTGAGTGTTTTGGTATTAAAACGGATTTTTGACCTTGGGTGTATCAGAGGAGGTTTAACCAATGATATGATTAGAAAAGAGGTAGATAGGTGGTTTTAAGATGGTAGAGTCAAGCTGTAGCCAATTGACTGCAGCTCATAAACGGGCTGGCTCGACAGGGGTAGTACCACTCTCTCACAGAAGATCGGCGTAAAGCAGCTATTACAGCTGCGTTTCGTACGATGAGTGAGAGACCCGAAATCCCACCCACCGTCCATCTCCCTTCATCCCACTCCCCTTCAGGTCGGCAATGTGCGAGCAATGCCTTTGATATTGTAGGCATCTATAGGCTACAGTAACTGCTTAACATCAGGCGGGCCGTACGCTTTTACGCCACCGCAGTTCTATAAAAAAAAGGTTAGACGACATAACGTGTTTACAAATGGCACAAATATTACGCGCACACACGCGTTCAACGGTGACATACTGAAGTACGTTGCTTGGTTTCATAGTTTATTGTATTAACCACGTATTAAAATCCACAATGTACTTATATAATGTGCAAAAACAACACTGTCAACGCGTCCCTTAATGACGCAAGACTGATCTCAGGTTTGCCAATTAGCAAAGTTGCAATGTGCCACTTACGGAGCGTGTATAACCTATCTACGGTTTTTATTTAATATATTTGGGTTTAATGATGCTTTAGGAGTAAACAATGTTCAATGTTATCGTAAATCAATCTATCAATACTAAAGCTTAGTTGGATGTTTGTACTCGTAATACAGTTACAAAAGGGTATGGGAACGTGCTAGGAACCACCTAGTGTTTGTTTTTTAGTGTACTTCTTGATAAATGGGTGCATCTACAAGAGGCAAGCGGCACGCCCTAGCAATTTATGACATTATGTCTATGTGGTCACACGTCAAAAGTGATTGCTCGCGCAGCACGCGTCTTTTTAGACGCACCCAAAGAATGACGAGATTGTGGCAATGGAAAAAAAACATCTCTAGTCTAGAGCTACCAAGAAAACAGTATAAATAGTAAAGGCAGTTACTTAACATAAAAATCAACAGCACTCATTACTATAAAACACTTCCCGCAATCAAAAACCAGAGGATAATTTCGAGTACATTAATAATTTAGCAGGAAAAAGAGTAACTATCAAAGTTTCCTCGCCGGCCGTCGGATGCGGCTTTATAACTCACAATTTTTCCGCCCTTAATCCTTTACGGAGCTCATTTACCCGAGTTTTAATCTCAATCTCACCTCATTACCGGATCCCGAATACTCGGAATAGCCAATTTCGCCATTAATTACAGGCGGAGGCTCCCTTACCCTTCCTTTTTCGAGTAAAAATAAATTATAACTCATTTATCGTGAGCGTAGTCGCGAGCGACGGAGGCATAGAAATAAATAGCTGTCACGTTGTCTCGCACACAGCAATAGCGTGAACCCGAGGATCGTCACGTTAACGTTCACGGTGGGGGAGGCCACGCCTAGCGGCTGCGCAATGCAACACACACGCCCATGTGTCGCACGTACGTCGCCACGTAACTGGGGCACATATATGCCACATGCGGGGGGCGTGCGCTGAGGTGGGCGTGCCACATGTGTCAGTACATGGGTGGAGATAGGCTCGTCGTTAAAAGGAAAATAGCCGGTCGCGTTCAAGTGTTGATACCTACATGCGTGCTATATACGTGCGTATGTGACACGTATCACGTCACCAGACAGCCCAACCCTACCGCTGCGCGTCACCACGCATCGACTACGAAATAGTAATAAACGCCCGAGGCTCCAGAAATTAAACAGACGGTCTGGAGAGAAACGAAAAAAAGAAAATAATATCCCCACCTGCGTCCGCAATTATCGGCGCAAACCGCGGAAAATTGCGGAGCGAACGCCAAACTGACACTCGTGGAACTTCCTCAAAATAAAACTTTGGAAAAGTCCAACCGGAAAAGAAAGAAAACGCGAAAATAAAAAAGCCATTGACTCCGCAGTCCGGCCCCGAAAGTTTTAGACGCCTTTTTAAACATTCCCGCGGATGAAATCGCGACCGGAGGGATTTTTTTTATCGCCAGAAGGATTTTCAGTGCTGGTTTCTGTCGACTAATTAGAGTTTGCTCTCGTAAATAAAATTAAATGCAAATACTACGTCATCGAAATGACACTCGAGTTGCGTCTTAGTAATTGGACGGGCTATCCGGACGGCGACGCTAAGTACATACATTATGTATATTGAAAAATATAAGTATCGTACCGTTTGCAACGAAGCGAGCATAAGAAACAATATGGCAGAGCGTAACGTCGGATCAATAATATATAGGCTAAGAAGACGGTGGCACAGTGTAGCCGTGAACTCCGAGGCACCCGCACATAGGCGTGAGCGAAAACAAATCAGTGCTGGGTGGCGCAAATTGAGCACGTACCCGTTCCGGCTAATTTTATTTTGCAATTACACCCCCCCTCCCCCGCCGGCCCGCGCCGCCCTCACCCCCCTGCGCCCGAGGTGCCTTGCTAATACAACATTCTTGGCGACAGCCCGTTTTTGGGACAGAGGCTGTGGTGAGAGGGTTATTTGTAAAAAAAAAGATATGGCATGGCAACACTTTTGTGTGCTCATGTTTTAAAAAGGCTGTTGAAATGTCCAGTGATGGTCAAGCTTAGTATAGGATCAACAATCAAAAGCACAAATGCGATGAAGCATTCAAAATAATATGTGAAACATAAGAATATTTCGAATGGCGCGAATTAAGCAAAAACTTGTCTTAAAAGCTTTAAAATAATCGTAAGATTCTTTTTTCATTTAAATAAGAATGGATCTACCTTCAAAGTACTCATAAAAAATCTAGAAGAGGAAATTCTCAATCTACGCATACAAAGTCTCTGCGGGCTATTACTCTGTACCCCCCTGTGTAAAAAGGTTGTAAGAAGGCGGTGGACACCCCCGCGGGGGGATCCACCCCACAACCCTTTCGCTTTTTCACCCACCGGACAGGGTGATGTCAATATTATATAGAAAATAATTATTAAAAAAATCACGAAATTACATAAGTAAGAAAATAAGTAAATTAACACTAGATGCCTTTACTCTGCAGGGCTTGGCGCTTATAGCCAGCTGCAATCACTGATCAGTAAACGATCTGAGGTTAAGCAACGCTTGGCAAGGTCAGACAGAGATGGGTGACCATTTAGCGGCATTTGAACTGAACGTCTCCGTGCTTCGGAGGGCACGTAAAAAGTCGGTCCCGGTTGTTTTCATCTAGGCAGTGGTCGTTAAGCCTTGTTAGAGGCCTTTGGGCGGCTTGAACCACTCTGACACCAGGTACCAGGGAACCAACGATAAGAAGCAGCATTATGTCACACCGAGTCGCTCTCTGTCTTACGTAATGCAAAGAAGGACTGACACAAAATCGATTTATCTCGCGTGTTGTTTGGTCAAGGCCGGCTATGCTTCCAGTGCAGGAGTAGGATATAAAAGTAAGCTAGAAAATAACAATTGTTGAAACACATGTCAAATGGGGTAATTCCACCCTTCCACAGAAGATTGGCTTAAAGTAGCTAGCTGCGTTTCGTACGATGGGTGAGATAGAAGCCCAACGCCCTTCTCCTTCCCTTTCTCTATCCCACTTCTCTTAACGTCGGCAACTGGCAAGCATCTATAGGCTACTGTAGTACGCTTGTTTTCCACTTCAGACAACAAAAAATAGGGTATTTAACGTGATAAATCATCTCCTAACTAACACCGGATAGGTAATACCCCTAACGAACAACACACCCCGACTACAGCCTTTTTAAGCATTTTCCCCACAAAATATTAAAAGATAAGTTTATCCTTTCTCGCAGCATCACCGAGGCCATTAATTAGAATCTCGCCCACACCCTGTGCCCGCTAAGCTTCTCGCATTTCTTCGTCGCATTTTATATACCCTGTTACATTCATAGTATTTTACATACCCTGTATCTGTGTGCGTTCGGTAAATACTTACGCATCTGTGTGCGGTGCTACGCATTTTTACCCACCCCCTCCCTCGAAGAAAAATACCTTACCCCTTTGCCACCCCTTTGATGTACCGGTACCCCTAAAGAAGATATGAGACTTTTTCAAAAAGCTTAATTTAAATGAGCCGCTCGGGACGACTCAATGGGAATATTCCTTAATTTAAATACTATCTTGGGGTGGGTGGGTGTTTTTAATTGGTATTGAATTTCGATTGGAGGACACTTTGGTGACTTGAGCCTTTGTTTTTTTAAATGTCTTTGTTAAGACGGTGTAACGGTCCGCGTGGGAAATTGTTAAGTGTCTGTCCGGTTGGTTTGCGAAAGGGATGACTTTGAATTGCGTTCTGAATATATGTATTACATGCTTCTTGAGTTATCGTCGATTCCTTTTATAGCTTTTCAGGGCTGAAAAGTTGTCTGGAAGAGATCGCAGCTTGCGATAACACCGCCCACTCTACAATGTTGTTTATTTCTTGTTTTGTTTGTCATTTTTGTTATGTATGTGTGTTGCTGTCATCGAGCAAAGAATCGATGGTTGGTGTACAATAAAGTTACGGATCTAGAGACGGCTATAGGTCGAGTGCAGCAAGCGATGCCTTTGGTGTTGCAATCTATAAGCTACGGTCTTGCCGAGGTATGCTTCTTGGCTGTCTTAGTTATAGAAAAAATATATGTTATATCCAGCTGTGGTCGTCTAACTGATGGATGGACTTATAAGACTCTACCTTCCATGGGAAATATATCACCAAATCTTTAAGAGCAATTCAAATTTGAGAGATATTTTGAGGCGGCATACAAAAAATACTGTTATTAAGTAAGTGTATTATTATTTATCAAATTCCGTCCTTAAAAACTGTAATAATAAGGTTAGTTGTTCACTAGCAATTCCGCAGACACTTCAAAACATAGTGTTTCAAATGATCGCGATCCAAAATTAAATAATTAGAATACAACAAAGTATTATGAAATTAATAACTGTGCTTTAATAGAATATTTCTTAACCCTTTCTCGTTAAAAAGTAAATAATTCTTTCAATTGCGATGTCGTTTCCATTTCATAATCGCCCGCTCGGGGATGGAGACCAGTTTTTCATTGAGATCCGTCCGTTTTTATAACATTTCGTCTACCTACCTAACATTGAGCTACTATGTACTAAGTACTAGAGACGATAACTCAAACATACATGCGCCACATGCAGGAAAGAACGCGGGCGGGTGAGAGAGCCTAAAGTAGAATGACTAAGTGAAGTGCGGTGATAACACCGCAATGCAATTGAAAGAGACAGCGTAGTAATTTTATATGAAGTACATTTTTGTACAAATAACGACTACATTAAACTTTAGGCAACAAAAAATATTGCCGTCTTGCTCATACATAATGACTGTGAGAAGGTTATAATGTAAAAAAATCTTCTGAGAAATATAGCGAGCGTCGTTTTATTATCTTATTTTTTTTTAAATATACCAAGAAGTTTGGTTGTATGAAAATAATTTAATTCGTGCAAAAAACAAACATTAAAAAGTCACCACTCAAATTAAACGGAACAATAGTCACACACACAAAGAAAATGAAATCTCGGAGTAAAGCAATCAATACACGTCTTAAAAACCATTTCAAGTAAGAGAAAATGCAGCCCCCATTCATTTTGAAACAAAAAGAGCCGAGAGGTACCCCTAATACATGCTCCTAACGATTTATGTTTAGTGAACAAAAATTCACTCACACAGACAGACAAACAAATGGGTAAAAATATAGTGTGTACTCATGGCTTTACTTGCCAATTTTCTCATAAAAATGTGACAGGTTTTTTTAAATAGCGTAATTTGAAATCAGAAAAAAAGGAAATAAAAACTATCTTCAATTTGAATTTCGAATAAGTAATTTGGAATTCGAATAATGACCAGTTTTGTCAATGTTTAAAATAAAGCCGAGGGCGAAAAAATATTGTCAGTTCACTTTATCATAATATAAAAAAATCCTGTTAAAATGTTACCACTAAAACGAACAAACATAACCCTTTTCAATTTCTATTACGTGTATTCAAAGCGTGTACGTACAGGTGGGGGTGTCTCGCACCCCTTTTTAACCCTTTCGGGGTCCAAACGTTTCTTCTCCTTCTTTACATTTATTTCTTATGGCCTGTTTCTTCTTCTTAAATTATAAAGCTCCGCGCGGAAGTAACGGTTTTGATACTTGATTGATTTAATTTTAATTAAGATATTGTCGAATTTTACGCAATAGATTGGATATGCGAGGTAGATTATAAGTTTGCTGACGTATAAAATAGCATCATTATGGTGTTGAGCAATACTATCTACTGGAATTAAAAGAATGACTTTAGTCAGTATAATTATTACACATGCCTGATTTATGCCAAGTAAATTATTTTGATACATTGCAATTGGTCGTTTATTTTAAGCCAGATAACAATTGATGATTTGTCCCTAATACACATAGTAGGCTTAGGCAGTATATCGATATATTTAACAAAATCATATTACAAAAACGGAAAAAATATCCTTCCAATAAATACACTTCTTCTCTCAGCCCGTATCTAAGGCCTCTCCTCTTTCACGACATTTGTTCCAGTCTTGTGCTATTCTAGTCCAGCAAGTGCCGGCCACATTTCTAATGTCATCGGACCTTCTGGCTGATGGCCTGTCTCTCTCCCTACAAAAAAATCACTGTTCCTTTAAAATTAAATATCCAAGAGACACAAAGGCAAGTATCAAAACGAGTGCAGCCTACTCGCCCAGCAGCCGAAATGATGTTACAAAGGCGCGGAACTGGGCTAACACAAGTTTTCTATATTACTGTGCGTACCCCCCTCGCCGGCGGCGCCTCACCCCCGCGCCCTCCCGAAAGGGTTGCGACCCACCTTTGAAGATGCGCAGAGCTTTTTCTATAATTCCACCTCGTCTAAGCGATTTGAATTTCGTTAAGTCTCGTATTTCGAGCAAAAAATAATTGTTTGAACCGATTTTCGAGTGTTTCGCCCGTTGGTTGGTTATATTTCTTGTTTTTTGTGTCCGCGGATTGTAAAGGCGTGTTTTTATTGTAATTGAGTTAATGATTTCTTTTTTAGAATTATGTCATTTTCATAATCAATCTTCTTCTTCTCATCGTATGGTTAGTGGCCAACCTGGTGTCAGAGCTGCTCAAGCTGTCCGAATGCCTCCGACAAGGCTTAACGACTACTGCCTAGATGACAACAACCGGGACCGACTTTTTACGTGACCTTCGAAGCACGGAGACGCTTATTTCAAATGCTACTAAACGGTCCCCCATCTCTGACTGACCTTGCCAAGCGTTGCTTAACCTCCGATCGTTTACCGATCAGTGGTTGCATAATCAATAATTGGCTACAGAAGCCTGCTTCTGAGGCCAAAGAACTGCTAACGATGGCCGACAACACCGAATGCCAAGAATTTGCGATTTATAATGAAGAATTCCTGAAGATAATAATAGAAAACCAGTGGTTTCGCAATGGACACTTGTTAAGACTCAAACCTCAGGTCTTTTGTCAGGCAGAGTTTCAGGCCCAAGTTTTAACTTTATGGCTAAATTTACAGGCTCGAACTAATGTCAGAAAGGCTCGAACCTAGAAATTATTGAGTGAGTTATAAGAACAATATCGTAGATTCTAGCGAGATAATACTACTCTGTGATTAGTTGCCTCGTTCGACACTTAGGCCCGTATTAATAAATGCATCTCAAAGTTGAGATCGATCTTAAGATACAATTTTGACGTTTAATGTATGGAACATCTGTCAAAAACAGCATCTTCAGTTCGATCTCAATCTTGAGATCGATTTATTAATACGGGCCTTAAAGACGAGAGAAATGGAAAATAGGTTCTGATATTAAAAATATTATCTGATTTTTTTTTTTTTTTTTTTAATTTAATTATTTTTTTAGGAAAAACTATGATCTAAACGCGCCCTAAATGTGACTTGGTAGTGTTTTCGCAAATCCTTTTTTATATTTACAAGGTTGAACGATGTCGGTGTCCCTTTATTTATGTTCGCTACATTTTCGTTTTAGTTTTTATTGTGTTCGTTACGTAACGCTTCTGTTACCGTTAACTAACTGTTTTAGGGTAAGAAGATTAAAAAACATGTGTAACGTCACGACTTTTATCCCCATTCGGGGGTAGTCAGAGGCTTGAGTGGCAATACACCACCACATTGTGGAGGTATTAACCAACTCAAAGCCCACGTTTCACCAGATAGTCAGAACCCAACGTGACAGGTGGTGAACCTTGTCGCCGTGTATACAGGAACTGACTATTACCTAATCCCGAGGGATAGGTAGGTTTCCTCACGATGTTTTCCCTCACCGTCAGCGAACTGTAAATTATGCACATAGATGAAAATTCATCCATTGGTGCATGCTCCACCGGGGATCGAACCTGGGTCCTTCTGATTGCTAGCCCAACCTGTTCACCCCTAGGCTACAATCGCTATTAAAAAACATTTAGAGAAGAAATAACCTTGAGGTAGTTAAAACAGCACTCTACATTTTTCTTTGTTATCAAGTATAAGCGCCATTATGACGTCACGTTTATTAAAAGTTTGATAACTTGAAAAGCGCCACTTAAACTAAGTATGAGCGTCAACAACAGTGAGTAACTAATTACAGATAACACGCAGTCCAGACAATTAACAAGACGCATCACGCATAATTTATCATTTACCCCTACCATGATATCTTCAAGCGAGTTTGATGAAAATATGAATGATTATTTCATTAAGTAAAAACAAATATACTAATTAAAATTAACTAAGTCATCTTCGTGGCTCGTTAAAAATCATCTTCTTAATTATTTGTTTACATTTTCATTTCAAAATAGGTATGTTTTTCCACAAATAATGTATATTTTTTAATTTTACAAAACTAAAACTTACGTCAGTTAAACGCCAGTCAGTCGGTAAGACATTTTTTTAATAAAGAGAAGTAATATCTAGGAATATGACGCATTCTTTTTTTTTAATATAAACGAATAAATTGCATATCGTCCTTTCACTTTCCGATCAAAATTATTATATTTGCACTGCATAGTTTCTAATTTCATTCAGATTTTTTTTTCTTATTCAGTCTTCAGTTTTGAATGTAACAGATTGAATCTTCATGCACGTCTTGCATTCGAATATGAAATTGAAATGATACGCTTAACCTACCTTGAGGTAATCTTAAAATATTTAAAATTGACTATTAAAACTAAATTTCTGATACAGACACACACATACCTTTTGACATTTTTTAAATTTTGTCAGGTACTAAAGACAAAGATATTGCTTTGTATAAGTTAGTGTTTGTTGTATAAGTGTCCTATTTAGTTAAGTTATAATGTACTTACAACCTTACTAACGGCATTGAAAGCGGTATCCGTTCAATTGCGATTTGGGCTTCATGGTGGGCGGTACATAAAGACAATGTCTTTGGTGGGCGGAATGTATAAGTTAGTGTTTGTTATATTTTCCGATGGATGTCGCTAGTACAAGTTAAGATGGCACTATGGTTTCGTTCATGTAAAAAGTGTATATTGTAGGAAAAATTATTAATAAACCCCTTCGTTCTGATTAGAGGTTTTTCACTATTAGCTGAGCCTCAATCGCGGGTCGGGATCTTGTACGAGTTTGTACAGCTTAAAAGCATGGTCAATGCATCGAGGTAATATGTACTAGAGCAGAAGCTGCGCATCACTACAATGTCCGATTTAATTGCAGCACTATCGCCGCACTTCAGTCAGTTATTCTAATTAATCTCTCTCCCCGACCACATTCTTTCACCTTCATGTGGCCATATGGAGCATGGCGTTTGTTTGACGTGGCGCCTCTAGCACTTAGTACATTATTATGTCGATGGTTTAATGAATAAGTTACTAAGAAGTAACGTCATGAATTATTAGTATTAATTAAAATAGTAGATAACATATTTTTTGCCATTGCCCTTATATAATCGGGCTTCGCGTATCAATGTTTTTTTTATTATATATAAAACCCAATGTAGCCAATGGTAGGGGTAAGAGGCTCAGATATGCGATAGAACACGCGTGTCCCGGACAATCGTTTAAGGAACGCTTCAAGAGGATGGAGTGGGACCCTTTTAAGGGTTATTTGTCAGAAGTGGTCGAGGTAACCAACCGACCAAAACAGCTTTCATTGGCTGATTTTGGAGATTTTTATTCGAATTATAAATCAAAATCACTATTTCTTTTTAACTTATCTACAAAGTTATTTGGCCCGCAGAGAGTGTCTATACAAGACTGTCAAAATATGACATTTCTCGATTAAACATTTTAGTTTTTATTTTGCCACCGCGTCAGTGAACATTGTGTACCTAGTTCCACATTAGGTATATTTACAAACACACTCTACATTTCTGTAGCCTAGGGGTGAACAGGTTGGGCTAGCAATCAGAAGGTCCCAGGTTCGATCCCCGGTGGGGCATGCACCAATGAATGAATTTTCATCCATGTGCATAATTTACAGTTCGCTGACGGTGAGGGAAAACATCGTGAGGAAACCTACCTATCCCTCGGGATTAGGTAATAGTCAGTTCCTGTATACACGGCGACAAGGTTCACCACCTGTCACGTTGGGTTCTGACTATCTGGTGAAACGTGGGCTTTGAGTTGGTTAATACCTCCACAATGTGGTGGTGTATGGCCACTCAAGCCTCTGACTACCCCCGAATGGGGATAAAAGTCGTGACGTTACATTTACATTTTACACTACATTCTGTAGAAAAAAATAGTTGTACTACATTATCTACCAAATCCAGTTGGCAAAGAGTACTTTGAATAGTAGAATTTTGATTTTCACACAAATATGTTGCACTTAGCAAAGCGGTCTCCACACTAACTCGCTGTAGAATCCGCGGTGAGACAATCTGTCTTCCTCAGGGCGGCTGTCAGCGGCACCTATGTGCGCGCACGTTCCACGCCGCGTGTGTGCACCGCTTTATTATTGTAATTACTTATTTGTTTTATGGAGTCGATTGATTTTTTATGCCAGGTGTGTGTTTTGTGATATATCTATACTTATAATATTATAAATGCCTAATTAACTTTGTCTGACTGTCTGTTACGTTATCACGACTAAACCGATAAACCAATGTTGAAAAATTTTTGTATAGAAATAGCTACATGACCTTTGAATAGACCATTTTTCTTGAGAAAATAAAACTTGATGGTGGTGAGGAAAATATATATATCTATCTATACATATAATAAGAATGTAAAATTGGTCGCGTCTGTACATTTGAAATATTTGGAAAAAAAATAGTGGGGGGGACTTAGATGGACCAGCAGAATTCATTTTTATCATTTTTAGAATTCTTGTCTGTGTGTATGTTTGTATGTTTGTATGTTTGCTCAGATTTTCGAAAGAGCACAACTTCGTATCCACCGGATGGATTTCAATGAAATTTGGCATGGATATGACTAATAGTCTAACTTAACATCTAGCATATTTTTTTTTCGGTAAAGTTTAGGGTTGCCACAAAACATTCAAAAACTACCTAAATATTCGAACACGCACAACTTCGAATCCAATGGATTGATTTCAATGAAATTTGGCATGGATATGACTAATAGTCCAACTTAACATCTAGGATATTTTTTTCTAAAATATTAGGTTGTTAATTTTTATGACCACACAGAAATTCTAGCCAAAAATAAGTTTTAGTTATTGAAATACGTATATTTAGAGCGGAGCCCTACGGAGCCCTACGTTGTGTGTGATCCGACACTATTTGGAATAGATAATCTTAATTTTAATAATAATAATAAATATTTTACTGCTGCGTTCTACAATCTTAAGTTTAGTTTTTCTTAACTAGATGTCGCTATACTTAAAATCAGACAATACCTGCCTTGCACCACATGTCAAAATTTAATATCTTCCTTGCTTCAAGAAATTTAGTTTTTTTTATTCCTAAATACGTATAAAAAAACATTAAGCGGGTCTTTGTATCACGCGGAATCTTAGACGTTAACTCTGGAATTCATCTCCACAGTACTAATGCCGTAGGGAAGCTACCTACCTAAGAAGTAAGTCTAGAGGACCTGCTGATTTTGAATAAAGTAGTAATAGAAACATAGACATTGAACTCTGAACTCCAACCCCTCAGGAATGATGCTGCTGGGTAACTGCCTGCTTAAACCATAAATCTGGAGGACCTGCTAACTTTGAATTAGCAATGTGGGTATCAAGTAGAAACTTCTCAGGCGAGGTCGCGTTTCCGATCCGGCGCTAGAATTTAAGGAAAACATGTAAAATGACTACTTGTAAGTGCCCTCCTAGGCCTAAATAAAATAAACGCTTTGACTATTGACTTAGACGATAAACTCCAAACTCTAACTTTTTAAGCACGATGTTGCGAAGTGACTCTTACCTAAGCCGTGAGTCTGGAGCACTCACTCATTTTAAATAAGGAACATGGGTATCAAGTACAAACTTAAACATTGAGCTCTGGAGTCCAACCGCTCCGTCGTGATACTGTGAGTAACTACAGATATAGATAGACTGGTACAGACAGAGATACTCACCTACCGATAGATTACAGACAGACCGATTCAGACAGACAGATACTTACAGCTAAACTGATACACACAGACAAATAAAATCAAACTTTCGTTATACAACTAAGGCGCCAGGCAAGCGTACGGCCCACCTGTTGTTAAGCAGTTACCGTACCCTATAGATGCTTGCAACCAAAGGCATCGGTAGCACGTTTCCAACCTGAAGGGGAGTGGGGTTAGTGGGAGGGGACGGGGAGGTGGCTGGGTTGCGCTTCCGGCTCTCTCCCTCATCATACGAAACGAAGCTAAATTAGCTACTTGAATGCCGATCTCCACCTTACTGGTCAGACTCTACCACCTTACTGGTATAGACTGGTACAGATAGACAGCTACGGACAGACGAACTCAGACTGATGCAGACTGACGTAATACAGATTAGACGATAGACAAAATTATATTTAAGGGCTTCACCGACTGGACGCGGACGGAGTCGCGGGCACAGCTAGTATATATATATATATATTATCCTTTAATACCTTTATTTTTCCTCACCACCATCAAATTTTATTTTATCAAAAAATTCCAAAAAAAAGTAAAGGTATTAAAGGATAATTCATTAATAAAAGTCTCATGACTAACATCACACCTATTCAAAGTCAAAGTCAAATCAAAGTCCAAAGCGCCAAAGTCAAAGTTTTGTTTAGGCCTACGGGGCACATACAAATTGCCATTATACAATTTTTCCTTAAATTCTACCGCCGGATCGGAAACGCGACCTCGTATCGTATCGTATCGTATAGCGTATTTCATACTTACAGACAAACGATACAAAATTCAAAGGATTGAGCAAAGAATAGAGATATATAGGTATGTATTAGGGCGTGCAGTTTCGTAGATTTTCAATTTCGGAATTGGCCTACGAAATTGGGCTCGTCAGTTTCGAAATTCCGAAATTGAAACGACATTTTGGTAAATCGATTATAAATTGCAATTTTACTGTAAAATCTGAAATGTTTAGTATAAATTAGTGTTGTACGGCTAGTTTCATTTAAAAAAACAATAGAAATGTCGTTTTCGAATCATTTTACGACGAAAAATAGCTTTCAGCCGCAGCTTCAACTAGCGCTAAATTTTATTCTGTAGCTCGACCCCTAATATCGTGATGATATGTTTAGTGAAAACTTCGTTAGAATCGGTTGAGCCATTTTCTTGTGATGCTCGAACATAAGTACAGATATACAGACAAACAGACAACAAACCAAAAACATTTCATTCAGACACCTTCAAAAATATTTTCACAGACCCAGCTCAGGTAATTTCGTAATTGTATAAATAAAATAAAGCGTAGAGCTATATGGATGTGAATCGTGGACCCTCATTGAAAGAGACGAGCATAGGGTAGATTGAAACGTTTGAAATGTGGTGATTAAGGATAATGGAAATAAATCTGTTACAAATGAGAGTCAAATAAAGAAGAACGTTTAGAAACATTAATAAAAAAACAGCTGCTTAGTGGCAGAAGAAAAATGTTTTCATCTCATACAATATGACAACTTTATGAAAAACATCTTAGAAGAAAAGATAGGAGGAAAGCGATGATGAGGAAGACGCAAGACCAGGAATAAATTACATGAGCCAGATTTATTTTGAGGTTGATATCATATCGTATCAGGAGGTGAAAGATACTGCCCTAGACTGGGAATGATGGAAAGAGCTTCATCAGCTACAATGACAAGGGCCTTCGGGTAGGTACTTAAATAGAAGAAGAAGATAAAATAAGCAAAGTCTCCACATTGCTGGATGGTCTCATCGGCGTAATTAGATCTATTTGCTTCACGTATTAATACTATGATATTATTAAGCGAAAGACCTCAGCAAGCTGGACCATCGACCGTTAGAAACCAAAGCTAAGTCAGAGATGTCAACAAACGAGTAACCTGCCTCAAATGGAATGAAGGACTTGACATGTTAAGCAAAATCAGGGATCTTGGTGCAAATCGCTTCTCTAGTGGAGACTCGAGACTACTGAAACATAAATGTCCACTAAGGGGCCCTCAAGTGCTATGAAAAGATGACGTTAAGAAGGCCCCACGATCGAACTGGAAAAGTCCTATTAGACAGATAAATGGAGGATACTGAATGAAGTCTATGTGAAATGGTTAACGGGGAATTAGGATTTTTTTTTGGGAAAATCTCGAAAGGACAATAAAAACAGTCTGGGCTCTTTCCTTACCCGACACTGATTTTACTCCTGTGCCGTTGATCTATTTCACAAATTTCTAGCCTTCACCTTCATGATCAGGTCCTCTGTACGTGCCTCTGCCTAACTCAACCTCATGATTAGCAAATAGGATCTTCTTCTATTGATCAAATTCGGATTAATAAGAGGTGCAGGTGCAGGAGAGAAATACTTACCCTCGCATACATAATAATAACCCTCGCTCTATAGCTATTTCGTGCCTCTATGATAATGTTTAGACGTTTTCTTGGGTTTGGTTTCATAGACTCTAGTTTTACGCATCATGTTTAGGCTCAATAAGTTAAAACTGAGAGAAAGTCCAGGCTGTCGCAAGCCTATGATTTGAAAGACTTGATGAAACTTGTCGAATTTTGCCCCGCCTTGATAAATCCCTCCAGGAAATATGAACAGTTCTGGGAATATAAGTAAGTAGTATGAAGTATCCCTCTCACATAATGTTTTTGTACTTTTATTCTCAACATTTAGGTCGCGGGATATTATTCTACAGGCATTTTAATCGTTCCATAATGTACTAGATCTAATATAAAGACTATAGGATAGCGCACGAAGTGGAAAAATGATTCATTCAAGAATTACGGCGGCTGCTAAGAAACTAAATTTAATTTCGGATTCCGAAACTGAATGGCCGAAATTCCGAAATTGAAAACTATGCAAATATGGTCCGAAATTTCGAAATTATGAAATTTCGGAATTCCGAAATGCACCCCCTAGTATGTATAGTAGTAGAATTACCAGCACATGCAAATTACTTCGGTATGTAAATCCACAATCATCACTCACGGTCTTAATTTCCAGTGCTTATCAGTGAACACCCCACACTGAACATTATTTCTACATTATCACCTCTATTTCACGGATTCAAAGTTTAAATTCGGTTGGTAAAACGTTATCTTGACTTTAAGTTAACGGTATCACGGACGACTTCGGTGACGCGTGAAAGAATTGAGAAAATGTCTATTTTTTGTGACCACTGATTATAAGGTTTTTGTTTTATATTGTGCCTACATCTTGGTAGCCTCTAGGTGGATATTGCAAAGACATTACCAAGGATGAGGGAGACACGTGACTGCCCAATATAGTTTGTCTTACTAAACGGAGTTCATAGACACAGTACGACACAGTAGCTCGCGGAAAATAATGTTGAAAACATGTCTTTGGGCTTCCGGCTCTCTCACTCATCGTACTAAACGCAGCTGTAATATCTACTTTACTCCGATCTTCTGTGGGAGGATGGTACTACCCCGGTTATACCAGCCTATATATGAGCTGCAGTTAATTGGCTACCGCTTGATCTACCACCGTTATAATTTTTTTTATTATGCACCTGAGTTGGCAAACAAGCGTTCCGCGTACAAGCGTAAGCGCCCGCCTGATGTTAAGCAGTTACCGTAGCCTATCATCGTCATCATCATTTCAACCAAAAGACGTCCACTGTTGGACATAGGCCTCCCCCAACGTTTTCCACAACGACCGGTCCTGTGCTGCCTGCATCCAGCGGTGTCCCGCGACCGTCATTAGGTCTAGTCCACCTCGTGGGGGGTGTACCCACGCTGCGTCTTCCGGTACGTGCCGTAGTCGTAGCCGTAGCCGTAGCACCTGTCAGTTCTGCAAATATCCTCATCTATACCCATCTCGATTCTCGTGGCAGTTTGAAAAGTGCGAGTTCCAAAAGTTCCGGCTAATGGGTTAAGAAAGAGGGTTGACGGTTCGAATTTTTGGAAATTTCGGATATAATTAGTGGAGCGATCGCATTAGGGATGTCACTTTTGGTTTATGGCAGGCTGGCGTAGCTGCCACAAATTTCTTGGCCAAGTTTTATTGGGCCTCTAACTTGGCGGCTGTTGGCAATAAAATATGTTTGTGCCTGTAATTAGGGCTGATAATTTTTGAAGGATTAGAGCGGGCTAAGTCAAATAATATGGAAAACCTTTCACTCTAAAAATAATTAAAAAGTCAAACTGCTTGATATTCCGGCCCCGTGCTATTGGCCACACATTAATATATATTAAGGAGTCTCGGTGACTTGCCCCGTGGTTAGTCACCCCCCTCCCCCCCTCCATGGACACGTGTTCAGGGCTGTGTGTTGAGGGTTGGCGAAATTATTGAAGTTGGTTTTTTAAAGTGACATAAAGAAGCCAAGGTATTTTACACTGCTGTTGTGTGGTGTATGAGTATTAACTAATATACCGCCATAGATTTAATGCGAGTTTAAAATGGTTTTACAAAGCAATTTCTAGGAACAAAGTGATCTGTAATGCCAATGTAAGTCATCATAATTTTCTATAGAGGGGTATAGCTTTTTTACACGACTGCCCAAAAAAAGGAGTGTATATGTATTTAGGGTTCATGTATGTATGTATGTATGTATGTGAGATTATTTATTCCACTATAACTTATAAATGCCTGAACGGATTTGGATGTATGGGGTATCGCTAGAATCCTTACATCATTCCGGTTAACACTGAGTATATATTATTTAAGAAAAAAAAAATCAATATGGCGGCATTATGGCTCAATTTTCAAATGTGAAAAAAAAATGTTTTCTTTCTATTTATTGTACACACCAAATTGTATGGTCCTAAACTAAAGCAACGCTGGCCCGTAAGGAAAATTGTAGTTTAAGCCACGGGAGAGAGTTTAACTCCTTTCTTCCATATAGGACTCGATTTTAAACTCTCCACAATCGATCAACTATTCATCTCACTTAACAGTGGAAAGGATTGTAGGTGGTCTAGGGCAAGCCCAGTCTAGAGAAAATTACTAAACTTACTTTATTTCAGAAATTTGCTCCATCAAGAATCGAACCAGGACCCTCTTGAGCAGTGAAATAATGCGAAAAGATCACTTATAATTTTATGCAAAAATTACGTAATAAAAACAACATAGATACTACACATAAGTAATCAAGTCTCCCTCATTCCCATCGCGTGTCCAAAACCCCGTACTCGAAACCTCCGATGTCCTCCCAAGACCTCATTATCCCATCCCACATCCCTTAATGAGTACACACTAATTACACGGAACACGGAAAAATCCAATCCAACACACATTCCGTCCCTATCTTAATTCCCGAAAGAATCTTAAGAGAACGCACACTGACGTAATAAATTAAAGATCCCTCCCTAATATATGAGTGTGTCTATGTGTTGGTATTGTAAAGTCTTAAAAATGAGAGGACGGTGGAATCTTTAAAAGGGTAGGACTTAAGTCCTCCCTACCCCCTTGTCCTCGCTCCCCCTGGGGGTGTTCTACCCCGCGCAAACGCGTTATACAGCCTACTGCTTCTTATTGTTCGTTGTTTTGGTTCGATATTCGGATGATCATCAAGGTGGGTTAAGTGTTGTTTTAAGAAATTAGTTTTGGTTCAAATTATTTTTTTATTTCTTTTTCATTGAGCGTCAACGTTGCGGGTTAAAAATACTGGCTGCAAAACGGTCTGTCTACAATTAATTTTTCTAATAAATTGTTCTTATTTCAAAAAAGGAACGCTAATTTTCATCACAACCAAAATCCGAATCAGAGAAACTGGATTTCGTTCGAATAGCTTTCACAGCATATAATATTATAAGGTAGGTACCATAGACAGTGCCTTTTACTTTTTGCAATGCAGTAAAGGCATGACAGAAACAAAATTAATGTATCCACATTTATTTAGACTTTAATGGAATCATTCTGCCACATGAAAGCACTTTGAATAACCTTTGCAGAAACAAATGACACGAAACAGAGCAAAACCTTCAAGCTAATGGCTAACTAAAACGAAAATTTAAAACTTCTGCAATACCTAAATCACGATATAATAATCGTTATACCTGAATTCAATGCAAAAATTTCAACAAAAGTTTTTGTATAAAGAGCTGTTCTAGCCTTGCATCCATATAAAACGTTCAACGGTTATATTTACGTACCATCATTGTCACGCACGGGACATCGCGGTTCCATTAAAGAACTATATCACAACCAATTTATATTTACCATCAAACACAGCTAATATCGACCTTATCGCGAAAGTTTCAGGGGATAAAGACGCTTTTAAAAGCGCACGTAACCATTGTCAAAGTACAGTCTCATAATGACATTTATTAGGAGTCGTATTCGGTACATGATAATAATTAAAATCCATGCACGAAGGTTTTGTACCACACCGTACCACGTACGTAACGGGTACCAGTGTATTCAACTTTCGAATTATCGGTTCGGTACGTTAAAAATATTCGGAATAGGTATGTCATTTTGTAAATTGAATTTGGAATTATTCAAAGTTCTGTTAACGGTTGCGTGAGTTTTTGATATGAGAATAATTAAAAGTAGGCTCTAAATTAAAAAACTGAAAGCAAAAATAGAATAAGGGTTTGTTTCAAAATTAGCAGATAACGGTTATCCACCAAATAAATACGGCGTTTTAGCAGGTATTCTATGGAAAAACTGTCAAATCCCCATATTTATTTGGTGGGTAAGAGTTATATGACGATTTTGAAATTAAAAATCAAATCTACATTTTAATTGAGATAAAATGTGTGTCTATTACTCTATAATTTTTCAATAAAATAGCGAATTTTAAAAGAGAATTTACCAGCCTTCAAACACCACACTTGTAAGTGAGGATCTATAAATCATCTACTATGAACGACATTTTGACCTCCAGTCCTCATCCAGCCCCGGGGAAAAGCTAAATAATTAATCGAAATTGCATGATTACACTTACAATCTTATACAAGTAGTTAGGGCCTCATCACACAAGTCGGTTCCGGAGCATCGGAACAACTGGAGATCACAAACCGATAGTGTGGTAAAGTCCTTAAAATATACTCGAGTACCTATTATTGCATCTTATAAATAGTTTCCATTCTAATACACAGATCTAAATATGTATCATAAAAAAGATCCAACCCTTTCCGATCCGTAAACCTCATTAAAATCCCTCTGATATCTACACATCTAAAACCACCGTATCAACAAAATATTTACGAGGCAAACAAGTTCCGGCACTCGAGTCCGGCAATTCCGGTATTTTCGCCGGAGCTCAGCTGCAAATACGGGCGACCACTCGCCCCGCTAATTGGCAAGCGATGTGGTTCTTTGTTACGGCAGCCGGTGACCGGAACTTGTAGTGTTATTTGAACTTACCCGGATTTTTAAAAGGCAGTTGTGTAACGAGCCTAAATTGAATAGTGAGTAACGTTTTAGTTGTTAGTGGAAAAAAAGAGTGAGAAATAAAAAGAATAGGAGTTCCGAAATTGTTTAGTGCCAATTTTTTTTAATGTAGGTACATTTGCTAAACAATTATTTTCGGATACATTCAACATTATTTTCCGCGAACGACTGAGTCGGACTGTGTCTGTGGACTCAGTTAATTAAATTGTTTATTTCAAGAACAAAAAATGGTAACAAAACTAGGTAAATTATTGTCGTTAAAAAAGCTCAATTAAAAAAACATGCGAAGCCTAAATAAATCTTTCATGCTAACCTATCCGTGAATTTAAAAAAGCAGTATTCTTTTTTCAAAAGCCGTTCGATACCGTTCATTAGTTGCACAGCGCCGTGTAGGGCCAAGTTCACATGTCACGGAACAAACAACACCCCCTTGTTTGCGGATCGTGCGCCCTTTGAATACTAAGTTACAATCGTGTACCTTTTGCACTTTCAATTTGAAATGTTTTAAAGTTTTTTTTTTGTTTCGCTTCGTAGTTTTGTGTGCGGTTGGAATAAAAAAAATGTCGTATAAAGTAAGACCACGAATTAGACTAAGCGCCTTTTTTTATCCACCATATAAATATGACGTTTCGACAGATATTCTAAATCGACATATTTATTCTGAAACAAGCCCTAATAACGTTGGTTAGGTACTAATTTGGTACTAACTAAGGTTTTATTTCCAGTTACATACGTACTTAATATCAAAATTAGTGCCTACGCAAGTTGTAGTAGATGGCAAGTAATAATATTAAAGAAAAGGAAAAGGTAATGTTTGCTTTGATTACATTGTTCCACACTTTGGACAATAGAGAAAATATAATTTTACGTCTTCGGTGGCAAAACGAATCGGGCTTAGTTCAAATATCAAAGAAATCATTAACGTTGAAACCAAACGGTGGCGTTACAAAGTTGAAATAACAAACAAACGATAGGACAAAGCAATCGGCCCTTGAAGGTTTAATACCGAAACAATAAGGGACGATCTAATAATAAAATAACTTGGTCTTCTTTTTCCGAATGTGAAAAACCTACATTAAAAATGTGGCTGTAGTTTTTGCCACAATGAACAATGGGAAAAGGTCTTTAGCGACATTCGAAATTTAAAAATCGATTTGTGCGTTCACTCATATTATGAGTTTATGTCTATGCGTTCCGACGTCAAAACTGAGTGCTCGGGCGCGGCATGAGAATGATGTAGACGCAACCTGTGATGATTGTTCCATTATTAAAACAACATACACTACAAAATCATGTACCTCCAAGTACCATAAGCTTATCTAGCTCACTGAGGCTTGTATTAATAAATGCATCTTAAAGTTGAGATCGATCTTATGATGCTGTTTTTGGCAGATGTTCCATATATTAAACGTCAAAATCGCATCTTAAGATCGATCTCAACTTTGAGATGCATTTATTAATACGAGCCTAGCTAATGTCAGAACTGCATCTTAAGATCGATCTCAAATTTGAGATGCATGAGAATGTCGTTAGTGACGGTACCAAACTGTCAAAATATAACATTTCTCTATTTGAAATGTTAGTTCCTCTTTTAGTCACAGTAGTTTATGGCACTGTAAATATGACTTTTTCAAAAGAGCGTTTGCATCGCCAGGCGCCTCAATAAAAAAAAAATAACAAGGCACTGCAATAGAAAAAAACACTTTAATTATTCAAACCGTAAATTCCAATCAAAATTAAACCCGTCCTGAATAAAATTAAGACAAAAAAGTCGCGTAAAGTCGCGGGCGCGACACTAATTCTGGCATAAATATTGAGGCCGAACGTTGAATTTTAAAGGCAGCAATTTGAACCTACACTCTTATCCTGATCGTAGGATAATTTATCTTAAGGAAAGAAAGGGGTGGGAACGGCGGGCGGCCGGGTGGGGGGACTCCCAAAAATTGGGTAAAAATGTTGCCAGCCAGCGATTAAACCGTTGGGGGAGATGCGTTGTATTAATCACCACCCTGTAGTCGTCTTCGTGGATTCTCGCGGTATCTATATAGAGATGTTTTGGTAACAGTATCCCAGAATTGTGTATTTCTGTTGCCGCTGCAACAACAAATACTTACTAAAAGTAAAATTCAAGTCCCCATTCAAGAAACTCGTTATTTTTGACGTTTTTTGCTTCTAACTTATTTTGGTACGGAACCCTTTATGTGCGAGTCCGACACGCACTTGGCCGGTTTTTTAACGTGACTGTACCTACCTGATGCTAATCAGTTACCGTAGCCTATACATGCTTGCAATACCAAAGGCATCGCCCGCACGTTGCTGACCTGAAGGAGAGTGGGACAGAGGGGGGAGGGGGGGAGGGTTAAGCTTCCGGCTCTCTCATTCATCGTACGAAACGCAGCTGTAATTGCTACTTTACGCCGTTCTATATGAGCTGCAGTCAATTGGCTGCAACTTGGCTCTACCAATAGATATACTAAAGCATTAAGCCGGAAACCCACCGCGGCGCACGGAGAGGCCACGCACACGGGCCACGCCACGCTTTGCAAGAAAATGTATGCATGACGTCATTTCGTGCGTAGCCTCTCGCCGCAGTGGGTTTCTGGCTTTAAGCCGAAAACCCACCGCGACGCATGGAGCGGCCACGCACGTGGGTCAAGCTTCGCTTTGCAAGAAAATATATGCTTTCGTGTCCACCGCGGCGCACGGAGAGGCTACGCACGAAATGACGTCATGCATACATTTTCATGCAAAGCGAGGCGTGGCCCGTGTGCGTGGCCTCTCCGTGCGCCGCGGTGGGTTTCCGGATTGTCCCAGGATATTTTTATCGTATTATCAGCTCTATGTGAATCCCAGTTAGCCTGTCCGCAAGGCGGGGCCACCTTGGCTTTGTTTTAATATTTTCTCAGGCATTATGAAGGGTTTCCTTGCTTTTAAATAATTTGGGCTTCTGCTCTTGAAGTTTTGATAAAAGTTTCATTCTATCAATAATTAACGAGAACAATCCGCGGTCTGCTGATGCGATTATAAAGGTTTGCTGGTTTTTGCCTTATCTTTAATATTTTTTACGAAATGTCGAAGTTCGGAAGTCGGGTCAGTGAAGTTCTTTGTTAATAATTGAGTTTGTGAAGTTTTTGAAGAAAGGGGGAAATGTGGCACGGGTAATGCCTGATTACATATTTTAAATTTTATTAGGACGGTCGCCTGCACGTCTGTGGTAACATTTCCAGCATAAGCCGAGTTCTATTATGTGGGTTGATGATAAAGAGAGCTCACCTTATGTTGGAAATGTAGAGGCGACTGCATACATCAGGGCACCTCTATCTTGGAAAATCTTGTTCAAAGAACTCTACCTTCGCCCAATTGGAGATTGATTAGGTACGCCTACGGTATCGTACTGTGCTTTATTTTAAATCATACTTATCTCACTTTTAAATGAAATAAATATACCCACAAACATAGGCATTACCAAGAAAGAGGGAAATGTGTGACTAACCAAAATACAGAGCATATACCCTACTAAACGGAGTCCATGGTCATAGTATGACTCAGTCGTTCTCGGAAAATGATGTTGAAAACATCAGTACTGCATCTTCCGGTAAATAACACACATCAAAGTGCCTTGTAAAATTTGCGATCGCGATAACCAATGTGTAAATATCCCTGCATGTAGGTGCGCTTAGCAAAAATAATTACAGTAAGAAGGTAATACCTGGACGCCCAATGATGGACCCGACGTCGTGGCAGACCGCGTCGAAGATGGTGCGACGATTTGAACACCTTTGCGGGTAAAACGTGGCCATTACAAGCCCAGGATAGCGACCTCGGGAGACAGAGAGGGGAGATCTTTGTCCAGCAGTGGGACATGTAAGTCTAGTTTAAAAAGGTACCGTATCTGCTAAAATACATTATAATACCCACGTAATTAATTCCAAAATCCCAACAAGCCGTAACACGACAAATCCTTGAAAATATTTCCATTCTGTGTCCGTGCCAAATCGTCACACAGGGACAGGGAGACCACAAATGTCACACACACTACCACAGCGTGACATATACAAGTTGAAACATAGCAGATATAGTATGGAGACGGAAGAACGGAAAACTTCCGCGAAATTTGCTCACCGAAATGACGACGCTTGTTTTTTGTAGGTGCTTATAACGGAGATAGATTTGTGTGGATAAGGCCGTGTCTAATTAGGGGGATAAATTATAATATTTTTAGTGGTTTATATTGGAATACCCGTTTAAAAAGCATGCGTCTTGCGGGCTTAAGGTCCAAGTCAAACCCCTGGGGGCTTACCACGACCTCTTATCGCGATTCAATTATAGGATCATTTAACGTTTCAGCGACTTTTTGTGCAATGACTTACCTTATTGTCATGACAATAAGAAACGTCATTGCACAAAAAGTCGCTGAAACGTTAAAACAATACTGCTATAAGAGGTGGTGGTAGGGCCCCTGGTCGCAACTCTAGATTTTTTAAAATCTATGTGTGAATCAAAACTTTAATATGATTATCACTTGCTTACGGTGAAGGAAAAACATGGTGAGGAAATTTGCATGTCTTAGAAAATAAAAATAAATGTTTGAAAGACATATGAAATCCACCAGCCCGCATTGGGCTAGCGTCCCCACGCTGATTGAGGGGAGGGGAGGTAATGAGAAATAATTTAGAACCTTTTATTTCGAGAAGTTAAGATTCTCGTTTGAAACATACAACACACGATATAAATTTCATAAGGAATGCTTTTACTCTTCATTAATTAACAACGTCACATCCACTCTATCCTAGCACACCCTAACAAACTTATTAAGATTTCTTTTCTTTTTACTCTGTACGTGGTTAGCGACGTATGACGCAACCTAACGGCCGCAGGAGGGGAGGAATGAGGGGGAGTCGCAGGCGAGGGGGGGGGACACCACCCCCGCACGCATGGCCGCTCTCATGATTTAAGCACCGGGATAAGAATGAAATTAAAAATACATCCTCGCCCGCTCCTTAGGGTGCTAGGGAGACATATATGCAAATGAACCCCCCAAGCCACCCCTCATAAGACAGGGGGGAGTTTTTTGTTAGGATGCTATTAATTTGGGGTGTAACTCACTAAGTATGGATACGCATGTATGGGGAGCGTCTTGCCGCGTTCTTTCAGATTTCATTTTTACATTTTTTCCGCTTAAATTATGTGGGGATGTGTTCGGAGATTATTAAATGTAATTCAGGTGAAATTTATTAATTTTTCATGCTGTGTATCGTTTGTGTTGGATGTAGAGTGGATGTAGAGATGCGGGGTACATTGATCAGTGTGTCAAATTGTTTCCCACTACACCAATCACACTAGGTACCGAAACCGTCATTTTGAAATTATTTGTGTCGTAAAATGTACAGCGGTACGAGCGTAGGCTACTCGGCTCATTGCATCGGATGTTGCGGGTTCGATTCCCGCCGGAGGCAAATTTTAGAGACAGCCTTTTCGTAATTTGCCTTGGTCTGAGTGTCACTGAGATCGCTCCCAGTCCTTTGTATGGTAGCGATAGTACTAGCGTTGCTTAGTTTGGGACCATACAGTTTGAATACTGTATAACAATGGAGTCAATTTATACGACAGCAACTTGACCCAAGATATTTTCACTTTATGAATAGGCATAGTGAGCTATTTAAAAAAACTATTTACTTAATATTGAAGCAGGAGAATTTTTAATCATGTAAATGACTACATGTACGGACATAATACCAAGTTAAGGCTTAAATAAGATCAAATTACTTAGGTGCTTAAAACACTTTTTAATTGGCGGCGTCTTCATCAGGCGCATGCCTCGCGCGTGCACTCACTTTTGACGTCGGAACATATAGACGTAATGTCATAATATGAGTGCTCGGTTGAGGCATGCGCGCCAATGGACACATCTATAAATAAGACCAAATTATGTATGTATCTAAAACACATTTTTTGACTAATAAGACCAAATTATGTAAGTGCTAAAAACACTTTTTTGTTAAATTTATTAATCGCACCCTGTTTATTTTCCTCCCGATCAAACGGCATAATAATCTATTTTGTCGCCGTAACAATGTGTTACGTTTAGCGATACAATCGACGCCCGAGGGTGTTTGAGTTTGAACACGCCGCACATCAGAGGAAACCAATTCACTTATTGGTTCACAAAGTTTGGGAATTTAAGATGTACCTATATTGTTTTAATGTAGAGATAGGTAGTGGTAGAGTCGGTATGTTGTGCTAGACTTTGGTGGTAGTATTTTAGAAGTAACTAGGCGTATATTTTTTGTGGATTTTGTCATATGCGGTCCTTAATCTACGTTACTGGAAAATGTTCATGATCCAAAATCTTACGCGTTCCTGGATCTCTAGGTGATTTCTGTAGGTGACTTCGGAGCTGCTATCAGTACCTAAACATTTGAAAGAAATCTACAATTAAGTATCTTCCACATGAACTTATATTTTTTTAATACAGTTAAAAAAGAGGATAATTTTTTCTTTACAGGTAAATGTGCGTAAAAACATTTCAGCGTTTACAAAGAAAACCCTAAGTCAGTGTATACACTACCTTATTCCCATGACAATGCGTAAATACGTTAACAGTTACAATCGACGCCGGAGGGTATCTGAACAGGCTCCTGTTTTCACACATTCCGATGATTCAGCTACTTTCAGGAATGGCATTTGACTAGATATAAGAAGAGAAACGTGAAAGGGATAGGAAACCTTTTATCTAACTCATATCAGCATAATCTAAGGGTAAAACTCAAGGCAACACGAGAACACCACATGTATAACTAATGACGTTAGTTCATCCTGAAATCGGTCAATCTGTCAAATAGGTCAGTTGTAGAAAAAAGTAAAAGTTTATCCCCCAAATGCACTTACAGTAGCATTACAAATTAGTTTTGCTCCTAGAAACGTTTAGTAAAATAATTGTAAACTATCTAAAAATCTCTATAAATTTAGCGAATAGATTTCACGAGCAATTTATTCTTACCTACATTTATCTATCGCTGCGAGTCTCACGCGCAGATTATGTTGATAATTATTATGAGTTAGAGAAAAGTTTTTGTTTTCACGATTATCTTCTTATACATACATACTGAATTCCTGTTTCTGAAAGTTTATCTACATGTATAGATTTTGTTTGTGAAACCTACATAATTTCCGTCGTGTCGAGTAATTAAATTAATGAAGAACATTATTTCTAATGTCTTTGTTATCGGATTACAAAGGCGACAAGTGTCGAACAAGATATGTTCACGTCTCATAATGATCTTTGCGGAATTTTCGATTTCCTTGAATATTTAATTAAAACGATCTCTAATATTTTCACACACCACACCTGTAAGCCCCCATTATTCCTGAAAGAAGACGAATACCCGTGAACTTTGGCTGCTTCACGGCTCGCATAGCAAAGGGCAGATCGATGCTTGTCAAACAATAAATGTCACGTCCACTCCCTTATGCTAATGCGCAAGTATATCAACCACTAAACCCGAACAAGAATCAACTTTATATTCTACTAGATAAGTGTGTTCAGGACCGCAGATCTAAGTTGGGAAATCTACCTCCCGATTTTTCTTTGAGGTGCGAACGATGCCCCAATTTTTCCGCGAAGTGTTTTGGTATATTAAAAAGTAAATGTTTGGGAGTAAGTGTACCGTTAAAATTCTAGTATGTGATATTTACGATTTGGCGCAGTAGTTTGTGCGTAGGCCGATGGGCTCACTGCATCGCGTGGTTACGGGTTCATATCCCGCTAGAGGCAAATTTCGGAAACGACCTATTCGTAATTTGGCCCGGTCTGGGTGTCACACGATCGCTCCCAGTCCATTGTATGTTAGCCATAGTACAAGCGATTATTGGGACCATACAGTTGGTGTATAAGTCTGGCGATATTAATTTAGAGCTCAAACATCGCTAACGGCCCGCCCACGACTACGCGCGACGGCGACGGGCGACAGCGTTTTTTGCTAAAATGTTGGATCGCGCGCGTTACCGCCGAGAGAGGCAGCTCGTGGCGCGATGCAGCATTTTAGCAAAAAACGCTGTCGCCCGTCGCTGTCACGCGTAAGGGCGTAAGGGCGTTATCATACTAGCAGTTTTATTCAGTGAGTGGGTCCAGTGGAATTGGCAGCTATTTGGCCACCAGAGGTGCAGTGAGACATGTGTCTTCCAATTGACCACCGGTGGAGACTAAAGATAAAAGTGCTTTCCTACCATCAGAGGTATGGTTATTTTTTTAATTCCACTTGAACACTGGTGATAAGATTTGCTGGTCAGATGGTCCTAAGCGGAGCGGGCGGTTGCCGAATCGGATACAGCGTGTGCCGAGCGTGTGCGTGGCATGGTCGCCGCGGCGTGTGATAGGGCCCTAATCGCCCGAACGATATTCTTGAAGGTAAATAAATAAATAATATCCTGGGACATTTTTATACACACGGTTACCTGATCCCAAACTAAGCAGAGCTTGTACTATGGAAACCAGATAACTGATATTATTACATATACTACTTTTTTATTTGTAAATACATACTTAATATACATATACGCCCAGACTCCGGACATACAGACATGTTCATGCACACAAATGCATGTCCCGGGTAGGAATCGAACCTACGACCTGCAGCTTGAAAGGCGCCTCCGCGCCAACCACGCTAACGGGCCCGTCGTTAGGCCGCGAGTAACATTCTCCCATCGTTGCACTATTGGCGTCGTCTATACTGATAGTTCTTTGATTTTCATATTCATTGAAAGCTAAATATATTCATAGGTATATTCAGAACAGACACTATTAAATACAATTCAGTACTTATCTAATATTTGAACTATCTACAATTGCGACCATTACCGAGATTTATTGTTAGTGTTGTGATACACAGGCTTGTATTAATCAATGCATCTCAAAGTTGACATCGATCTTAAGATGCAGTTTTGACGTTTAATATATTATGGAACATCTGTCAAAAACTGCATCTTATGATCGATCTCAACTATAAAAAAATTCTTCGAAATTCGAACCATTAAAAAATCTCGGCAATTAAAAAAAACTCATATCTCAAGTACAATTAAAAAAAACCTCTATACCTCAATTTTTTAATACCATTTAAGTCTCACTCATCGTTATTTGGGAGATTTTAACATTCTGTATAATTTAACCATAAACTTAGCTATAAATAGGTTTCTAGTATTACCAGCATTTTTAGGACAGAAAGTCTTCTATAATTGACCTCTCTAGTCCTATTTATAATGCGTCTCGTGTACAAACGCACTAAGGCCTAGCACCCACGAACGCATGACTTGTGCCAGTTTGTCACACTCGCAATCAGACGTGGAACGCCTGTCGCCAATCCAATGATTAATGCCTTTCTTAATTACAAAGTTATCGTTGGAAACGGGGGCCCGATACATGTGTTCCTAGCTTAATTTATTGACTTTTGTGGCGTTTTAGGGGTACCGGTTACTTAACTTTGTTTGCGTACGGGTATTATTCAATTTTTAAATGTACCTATTATGTTACGGGAAGAAATTACTTTCGATAAAAGTTATTATGACCAAGACTTTTGTCATGACTAAAGTTGCAAACTATCGTACGACCCGCTTGATGTTAAGCAGTTACCGTAGCCTATAAATGCTTGCAATACCAAAGGCATCGCTCTCACGTTGCCAACCTGAAAGAGAGTGGGACAGAAAGAGAGAAAGGGAGGGTTGGCCTACCGGCTCTACTAATTTACGCCGATCTTCTGCGAGAGGGTGGTAGTACCCCGGCTTGGCTCTACCACCAAAAATGTATTAGTAATTTCAAAGAATATTTGGAACTTATGGCGAAAAGTGAATGCGCAATAAGTCTTCAATATTCGGCCGATAACAAGTTCTGATTTATTATTAAACGAAGTAACCAGAGGGGCTAGCCAAGTGGCATGAACGCTAATCGAATAGAATAGCATAGACTTCACAATGTATGGAAATGTCAAACGTCGCTATGTAGATCAACAACAAGTTGCTATGTAGATCACGTGACTTATGTCATTTCCATACATGAAGCGTAGCGATTTGAAGGAACGCTCGTAGACGTCAGCCACTTGTCTAGCCCTTCTGGCAGGTGATCATGTGAAATTGACATTTCTGTCTGTCAATTTACTTCTTCAAAATAAAAACCCGATTTTAATGTCATATACCGATAAATATTTTAATGAAGACCATGAAAAATTGCATAACTTGAACCTCCTAATTTGCATAATAACAAAAATTTCCACCAACGCAAAAACCGCACCTTAAAACCGTCACCTTAAGCCTAATACACACGCGCGTCACGTTCCACGCTCATTTAGAGGCGTTCATCGATCGGAGACAAAGCCTCGGCAGGCCCGATAAACGAATTAAGGAAATGGGAGATTTTTTATCTGGGCCGGTGGGGGGCGGGGGGCGCGACACGCGTCGTAAAACGCAGCAATACTTTCTTATGCAAAGTCCCTTCGCGCTGATAATTAGGTGACGCGGGTGTGTGTGCGCCTTTACGGTAGTGTTTTGTTTTTAATTTTTTTTAGGGTGACGACTAGGGTAGTGTTTGTTTGTGTTAGTCGTTGCGAATTTGATATAATGGGTGCTTTACTTATTATTTGATATAGTATTTATTTTACGTTGAGAAATCTCTTGATAATAATAATAGCGTTTATTGACAAAATAATAAGACTGAAGCTATTTTAGCTATCTCATTTTTTTTAAGTGACTTAGGAGGCAAATAGCGTACAGCCCGCTAGATGTTAAGCAGTTACTGTCCTAATATATATATATATATAATATTATAAATGCGAAAGTTTGTGTGTGTGAATGTTTGTTACCACGTATCTCCATAACTAATAAACCGATTTTATTGAAATTTTAAACGTAGATAGTGTAGGCTCTGGAATAAGACATAGGCTAATCTTACACATCAATTTCCACGCGGGCGAAGCCGCCGGGCACAGCTAGTAGCCTATAGATGCTTGCAATACCAAAGGCGTTGCTCGTACGTTGCCGAACTGAAAGAGAGTGGGAAAGAGAGAGGGGTCAGGGGGGGGGGTGTTGGGCTTAGTATAAGTAGCAGTAGTCACAACCTTACTTACCCATTAACTAAAACTGAGTTGACATAAAAATCACAACATAAGTATGTACAAAACGAGCAACGATTCAATAACATCACGGCACGACGACGACACGACAACGACATAGATACGAGAAATTACAATCGTTCGCAAATGAACGACCGGGCGGACGATGTCTGTCCTGCGACGCACATGTCTCGTGATGCCGATCGAACGGAATTGATACTTGTCATAATTAATTAATTTTATTTATTCCAACTCGTGTGTACTATGACTTAGAAATAATACATGTTTCGAATACATGTATGTCGTCATTCGGTACTTTTCACATATACAGCGTGTAACGGAAAGGGTATATCTATCCGAGAGGGTTGAAAAGTGTATCTGGTAGAGAAACTCTATACAAGATTTCAGCTCATAATAAAGTTTAAAAAATATCATACCAAATATTATGAGGTTTAATAAGTTTATTGAATTCAAATCATAATAAACGAGTCACCACACTACGAGTGTCATTACGTCATTTCCTCGTCCTTTCACGTCATTTCCGCGGTCAGGCGACTTGGTGCTAGCGATGTGCAAATGTAAATTTGAAATGTTTGGTATTTTTGTTTCTAACGTGTAGATATAGGAACGCCTTAGTTTTGTATATAAAAATGAAATACATATTTCAACACCCGAATGTCTTACAAGTATCAAGACCATTCGTCCACACATAACACTTTTAATTTTCCCTCCTTAAAAAAGGGAGGGCAGCGGTGTTTTCGGCGGCCCTAGCCCCGTGTGTGGAGGCCCCCACCCCAACCGAGGGGGGTGCGGTAATCAAGACACGCAATCTTCGGCGAACCCTTAAAAACTTTAAAACTCATCGCCGCCTGCCTCCGCGGGTATACATACATACACAATATACACATACTGCATGTTTACATATTTTTGTATTAATGTAATTTTGTTTGGGCTTTTGGGTTCCGTGTCTTGGGGTAGCTTAAGTGACTTTATGGGCAAGCGTGTTTTGGGTGTTTCTATTTTGTCTGACATCGCTTTCGGTTGATGTTCTTTTGTTTCTTATAAGATCATGTATAGTCCGCGACAGGTCGAGATGACATTCGGGTTATGAGCTTTTTGCAGAATAAAATCCGAATCAAAATTACCAGGACCCGCAACGCAACAGAATAATTTAATTTAATAATTTTGTGGGCGATTTTAATTGTTTGTGTCCTGTTAATTATGATTAGGATTTTATTCTGCAAAACGCTCATAACCCGAATGTCATCTCGACCTGTCGCGAACTATACATTGTTTCAGATGCGGTCAGTCAATCTAACACAGAAAGGAGTGGAGGAGGAAAGTGAAACCTTTGCCCAGCAGTGGGATGACCCAGGTGGAAAAAAAAGACAAAAAATATCATGTTATGCATTCGCATTGTCGTGGAAAGGTTGTGGAGTGTTTACCACGTACCTGAAGAAGCAGCGTGGGTAGGCACCACAAAGTAGACGGTCGACCTGATGAAGGTCGTAGCACAGGACTGGTCATCGTGGAATCTTTGGGAGCGGTCTTTGTCCAGCTGTGGACACCTTTTGGCTGAAATGATAATGATGATGCCCGCCCTGGAGGGTGGTTGGAAGGTTTCTCTGGTCATCCAAGTTTCAGGAGTTCCCTAATATCCTGATATAGCCGAAGATCTTCTAAAGGCTATCCAATTAATTTGCCCGGTATGCTTCTGCATTTCAGACGAACTTGTAATTGGTACAGAACCGGTCGTTGTGGAAACCCTTGAGGGAGACATATGTCCAACAATGGACGTTTTTTGGCGGAAATTATGATGATGATAAAGATAAACAGTATTTTTTCTGCCTCTATACAAGCTCAGAAGGGCTAGCCAAGTGGCATGAACGCTAATCGAATAGAAATAGAATAAACTTCACAATGTATGGAAATTTCAAACGTCGCTATGAAGATCACGCTTGAGATCACGTGACTTATGTCATTTCCATAGATAAAGCGTAGCGAATTTGTAGACGTCAGCCACTTGTCTAGCCCTTCTGGGACTGTCCTAAGGTTCTCCATAGCAATAATTTACCCGGGCGATCGGTATCATCACTACTTTCTTCATTCTTAATTTAAAAACAAGGGTTGATGACCCCTTCTTGATGTGTAATTTATCTTACAAGATGCTGACTAAAATTCAGTCATAAAATACACAACACCGCAACTCTTACTTCACCAGAACCCTTATTTTTTAAAGTCGGTTAAAAAACTCAACCCATCAGAAATCGCATATCCTGCCGTGAATAGTTCATTAAAAATCTTACATGTGTGCGCGCATCTATTAGTCATATTAGAACTTGCGCGTGTGTGCGTGCACAAACAGGGGGTTTTAATTTTTGGGGGTTCTTTAATGACACTTCTTCGCATCGATTTTAGCATTTCCCGAGGGTTACTCTTTTGTTTTGGGTTATCGATTCGAGTTTTTTTTTCTTATTCGAATATACTAGGGAGTGCGTGCATACGTGTTTAAGCTTGCATGCGCGCGATGGAGGGAAATTAATTGTGACGTCATCGATTTTCTTTATGAGTTTTGAAGTTAGTATGAGATAAAAACACTTTTAGATGATACTCTGTCAAGCTTGTTTAAAGGTTTTTAAAAGAATACATCAGCTGCTAATGTAGGTAAGTAAAATACCAGTACATTGAAAAAACATTGTGTAGATTCATATCCTAAGGCCATTCGTCCGCGGCGCTACTCAAAATAAACTGATTACTAACTTAAATTACTAATGAGTTGCTTGAATCTAATATCATTTTTCTATGGCTGCTCGTACATAATGCTACTCGAAATAATCTGGTTAGTAATTAATTAGTAATTAGTAGCACGCGACAATAAGTAGTAATTAGTAACATGTTGGTCGCGTGCGCCTCTGATTTCGAGTAACTTTTCTGCACCGCGTACTTGAGTCATTGTGTTTTATTTTTGAGTTTCGGAAGTTGCGTTATTTTTGACTTGCGCGCCGCTTTGGACGAAGCACGCGCGACTGGTGTTACTAATTAATTACTAACCAATTCCGTTTTGAGTAGCGCCGTCAGCGAATAGCCTTGGCCTGGAGTGCATGAAATATTATTAAAAGGAAGACAGACGATAATCGATGTTATTTATAGCTCTAGAAGTCCCTCATGAAGGTCGATCTCAAAACAAAACAAAAAAACCGCGATACGCATTAACGAAGAAAAAAATTAACACAAATTAAAGAAACGAATAACTGGATGAAGACGCGCCAATGAAAGGGGCAAAGTTGCCCCCCTAAACACCCCCTAAAAATTTAATTCATCACCGCCGTCCTGAGACATATCTCCTCCGTGTCCCTTCCCCTTTCTTCCGCCATTCTTTGCTTTCTTGCAAGCTTTTTCCGAGAGCAAAACTGATATAACAACATACTATATCACAAGTACACTTACAAGCAAAAGTAGACTGTACTGATTCATTACTGAAGTTGAATTTCGAATAAAACTGAAGAGTAGTTACGTCGTTTTTCGTAATCCGATATCGCAGGTCGTTTCATTCGTTCGCATTGAAAGCTTAAAACAAATAAACCTACAACTGAGTGAGATAAGGCTCCGCTGATGTCGGTAGGTGATCAAGGCTGTGTGTCTTATCGCCGCGGTGGCGGTTGGGACAGGTCGCATCATTAGGCTTTTGCACGGCCTATGCGACTGTGGAATTGCGATCCTATCGCCGGTGACTGTGATAGACAAAGAAAAATGAATGTCAATACGATTTGTTTTAATGCGGTGAATTTTTGGAATATACTTGTTGAGATTACTTAATGTATCAATCTCTTCCAATTCACACAGTCACAGTAGATATCTAAAATTGTCGTTAGCTAAGAATAAATCGTTTTTAAAGACTGAATCGAAATTATTATATTTTTTTTGTAAAGAGAATCTTATAATTTACTTCGAAATTCAGTATAAGTAACAACTGTAGTAACAAGTATAAGTAATAAAATATTATACCTACTTAATTATTGAATATCTTCGGTGCACATGCCAAAACCGTTGTGTATTTCATCGATATTTTTTTATTTGCCAGAGGGCTATAAAATTAAAACCTGCATCTTCTGCCAAAACAATTACTTACGTGCAAATTTCTTCTAGCAATTGAATTGCCTAAATCGTTAATTGCAAGTTAGCCAATAATTTTGTTCTGCAATATCAGATATATGTCATTTAAACCCTTAATGTGCTTGCAAAACACACATACAATTTTACATGTGCTATAAATTCTGGTATGTGCTCTCGATACATATACAACATCGGATATGTGCCCAATATTCTTCCTTATATCAAAAGGTACGCATGACCCTTTTAAAATCGCGCTGACCGGTAGACAGACTCTTGTAAGGCTGACCGTGACCTCTCTCATCGAAGGATCGCCCCTGAATGAATTGAATAAAAAATTCTCTACCACAATATTTTCCTCTTACAGTTTACCAAACTTTTTTGTACTTATAAAAGAGAGATTAGGCCGCTTGTTGCTTTAAGAAAAAAAGATTTTAACAGTTTAACAAAAATAATCGGCCGGCAATCGGGGTGCTTTTATTTTGTCTCGATTATTTTCGTAAAATTCTACAGAAATTTTGATGAAAACCCAAGTTTAAGGTCAATTGATTAATTGTAAATTTCATAGTAAGTGCAAGTACTTGTTCCATTTAAAAACCTTGTCAAATAGAACGAAGATTAAACCCGTTGTAAAGGTAGGCCCAAGAAACGTCCATAACAACTGGCCATCAGAAATGGCCAATGATAGAGAAATTGAAATGTGTGGGAGACCTTTGCCCAGCTGTGGGACGTTGTGGGTTAGATTTTTTTTATTAAAACCTATTTTTATGTCAGATTAAATAATTTCAATAACAAGTATTTATTCTAAATTGGTATGAGTTTAACAGAAGTTCAGCCAATTACATCAACCAATTTGGTGATGCAAAATGTTTTTAAGAACACCCATTTAAATTATAAAACTACAACAAAAATACTTACTCGTGTAACGTTCAAACAAAACTAAAAGTTAAGCAAACCAAAACTTTGGTACATCCAAGTTATTTTTACGTAACAATGAGTAACTTATTAAAATCAAAATCAAATAGAAAATGTCTCGATACCGTCCTTACCAAGCTCTTATCGAACAAACCGCTTTCAATTAACCAGTAAATAGCGCTTATGTACTTACTAACTCTTCACATAATGAGTTAATAACACAACACCTACACACGCGCGTTGGAAATGGAAAATCGACGTCACACTAATAAAACAAACGCACACATCGAAGATTTTCGCGGCTGTACATAAAACGCGTCTTTCTTCTCGTATTCTTAATTAGCGTGTCGTGTCTCCCTGTCCCTTTCTGGCGCGGGGTGTTAATTAGAACGGCGTCCCTTTCGCGCTTTCTTAATACATTCTTCCTCTCCGCGGTGTTTCTTTACGTTTTTATTTGTGTGCGTGTCTGTGTGAGGTGGTGTTTAATTTACATGTACTTGTATGTCAGTGTACAGGGGAGAGGTAAATTAGTATGGAATAAATACCTATCTATACTTCAGTACTGAAAAAAATATGCCTTTATGGAAATTATTTCATTAAGTTTGTAGATTTAGTATCTCATTATTTCTAAAGTTTTTGAAAACCAAATTTGGGTGCTGGGTAGTTTTTAGTTCAATTACCAATATCGAAATACGCACAGGAAATGAGACCATTATTTTTATTTAAAAAAAATACATTTTTAACAGTTGACCCTCACACAAGAAACATGAGTAAATTGATAAATAAACAATATGTATTAACATATTGTATATTATTATATTTTTATATTTATTAAAATATAAAAATAAAAAAGAATAAGTAAGTACTCTTTGGAAAGAAAAGCTTACATCCCGTCCCAATTCCGCCTCCGTCTGTACCCGGGTGCTTTATACGAATGTGGGTATGCGCGAAAGGGTGTCAGCGGCGCGGGGGCGCTCCGCACCCTGCGGGGGGCGAGGCGCGGGCGGGGGTGGCCACGTACACATAAACACTTATAAAAGTTTTTTGACAACACAACCCCGCGCGTCTCAAACCCCTCGAATTCGCTAATTTATGTTGCTTTTTTAATCAATACCGGCGTGTATAGGTTCCATCGGCTCTTGTCGGGTTGTCTGAGACAGTTTTGGTAACGATTACGTCACGAGCCGCGTGGGATATTGAGTGGGAATAGTTTGTCGTTGTTTCGTTACGAGTGGAAGATAATTACATACCTACATAGTTAATTAGTGATTCAGTGCTACTTTCGTGTTTGTTTGAACTAGAGCTTTGTAAACCCCAAATCTAGTAAGTTTTTTTGTAGTCTAACTTAATTTGTTCGAGTGGGTTCGATTCCCGCCAGAGGCAAATTTAGGATGGCCTTTTCGTAATTTGCCCTGGTCTGAGTGTTAGGGATCGTCCCCATCCATTGTATGGTATCCATAGTACAAGCGTTGCTTAGTTTGGAGCCATACAGTTGGTGTGTAAGTCTGGCGATATTTATTCATTTAGTTACCTATATGAAATTATTTTCAATAATTATTTCGCGATGATAAAATCGATCTCAGTAATAATTTCCCTCGTTTCATTTCAAATTCAAAAAATCTGAAAAACATTTCATCCGCTCATAATTCTAACGAGATAAGCACGTATCAACTGCGGGATATATATCACGATTCACGACTCACCTACTTAAGTCGTCAATCTTATCCTTAAAAAATAAAGTTATATCGCAATTTTCCGTTTCGCCAACCCCCTGTACCTACGTGTGACGCGAAAAATCCGCGTTCCATTCCAACAAACTTAACATTACCGTCGCGAAACTGCAAAGCTTTCTAACACCTCGAAGGAACATCTCAACATCGTCTGCAATGATAATTTTGTATACGTTATTTTCTTACAATTTTAAAATATGCAGCTACCAAACATGAAAATCTTTTAAATTTAGAACGAATTTGTCAACGCTGGCCGTAAATATAAATTGGTAACATATCGTGAAACCAATTTTGAAAAAGGTGTTCCACAGGGATTTGTACTCTGTGATGCAGTGTTAAGGTTGATCTAGACGGTAACATGTTATTGGTAAGGCTGTTAACACGCTGCGTGATGGATCGCCCGGTTCACGCGTGACGGAGCTGTCACGCCGAGCTTCACGTGGTTGAGGTATTAATTCTTTATTTGCGGGGTCCTGGTTGTGACATTCATTTTATTTGCGATCCCCTTCGCCCACTTCTAGCTGAGTGTGACGTGTCTTGGAAAATCTGGAATACACGCTTTGATGTATTGTTTTAACAGATATGGACCTCCTAACATTTCGAACACTAGATTTTGTGCTTAGCGCACTACTACATGCAGCAAAATTAGCATATCTGTTATCGCACTAGAATTTAAGACATGATTTAAAAAATAATCACTTTCCTCATTGTCTCCTGATTTGATTAGTATGTAGAGTTATCGAAAGAACTTCGAACGTCGTCTGTGGTAGAGTCGATTTTATCTTAATTTCTTTGTCATTCCCATAGAAAAAGGGGGTTTTGTTTGGAACAAAACTAATCTTCACTGTGTATTTGTCTGAGCGTCTGAGTAGACTCTACTAAGAGTAAGTGTAGCGAGTAGATGACACTCTATCTTTCTTCTAAATAGAGTCACTTCAGACAGCCGGAATCTAGTACATTTAAGTGCTACACTAGCTTCAATGTTACGTCAATAGTAAACAATTCCAATGTTACGGCTCTACCATGATTTTAATGCTCTATCATGATTAGCTATGTACGAACTTTCAACAGGTTCATATTACCTGATAATAGCCAATAAATAATAAAGGTACGGCTAACCGCGAGCGAAGACCGGTAGAGTCAGTGATTGTTTACCCTATCTCTATCTCGGGGTGCTTACGCCTCGCTCTAGAATTAACTAACATTAGATGCATCAAATGCTGGCATACCTAGTTCAATCTCTGAACTCTATGTAGCTTCTCTATGTTGATAGCGACTGTAGCCTAGGGGTGAACAGGTTGGGCTAGCAATCAGTATGTCCCAGGTTCGATCCCCGGTGGGGCATGCACCAATGGATGAATTTTCATCTATGTGCATAAATTACAGTTCGCTGACGGTGAGGGAAAACATCGTGAGGAAACCTACCTATCCCTCGGGATTCGGTAATAGTCAGTTCCTGTATACACGGCGACAAGGTTCACCACCTGTCACGTTGGGTTCTGACTATCTGGTGAAACGTGGGCTTTGAGTTGGTTAATACTTCCACAATGTGGTGGCGTATGGCCACTCAAGCCTCTGACTACCCCCGAATGGGGATAAAAGTCGTGACGTTACACACATCTATGTATTTTGAACTCTATACTTGAGGATTTAAAGTCTCCACTAAACCGTATTCATTATAAAAATTACTACTACTTAATAAAAAATAATTTTGAAAGCATGAGAGGGGCAATAATATCGATGCTTTTATGTCCCCCCTAACGTGCAAAATATACATTTGGCAAATAGGATCATTATTTTCATGGCACTAGACTTAAATTTATTTGACAAAATATTTTATAATTTCCGCTAGAAAATCACCCCAGATATGCTTTTACTATCATGTGAAACATTAGCCTATAATTAATAGGCTATATCTTAACATACAGCGGTGTAACACGGAATCGCGTGGCAAGTTAATTGCATATTAATCGTAACGGAATCCGGCCCTGTTTAACTGTAATTATTGCCCGCATGTAGTACGATACGCCTTGATGCGGCCCTGGATAAAACCAGAAACACCTACTAGAACATCTTATAAAAACTTACAATATTTTTTACCAGTGAACAATGATTTTACAAAACATTTCTAGAAATAAAAGTGATTTTCAATGCCTGTGTAAGTCTATCATATCTTTCTATATAATATTGTAGGGCCTGGACTCATCGACTCTATGCTGTAATCGAGGAATCGCTTCTATAACGAAACGTCGCTTCGCTTCTTATAACGAAAATCTTATTAAAAGTATGTAAGTACAACACCTATCAAACTGATTAAATTATTAAAAACTCGTCTACAACTTATTCTCTACTAACTAATAGATAATTAGTTATTTATCTTGACGATTATTTTATGGTAGGCACCTATCATCTTTAGTATTTACTATGGCGCCAAACAAACTATCGTGCATCAATGTTGGGCAAATTTTACTCACAATTAAGTAATTTATTGCAATTAAATTTAATTGTCACAATTAGCAATTAATTGTGATTAGTTTGCGATTGAAAAAACAAATCACAATTAATTATTTATTGTGACAATTCTATTTCATTTACTTAATTAATTGCAATTAATTTTTGCCCAACTCTTTATTAAATTAAGACTTTATACAATCAAGGTTGATAATACACCTCAAGGTCCTTACCGCATTATTACATCGTCTTGAAGTGGCAGGTATTTTAATAGGAGCCCTAGCGAGTCACGGCGGGGCTGCGTCCGCGCACCCGAATGCACCGCGCACCGGTTATTGACCCGTACGGTACCTACTTATTAATTAAATTCGTGATTGGATCATATTAGCTTCTTGTGTGGTTGGATGTTTTGAGATATGATTAGCTGGTTACGTCATTGGTCGTGATTATGAGTACTGAGTATAGTTTGAAACTAGTAAAAGCGATAGAAAACAACTCAAATCTATTGTATACTACTTAAGTACGATTTCAACACCTTTGCGGGTAAAACGTGGCCACTACAAGCCCAGGATAGGGACCTTTGCCCTGCAGTGGGACATTGAACATGCTATAAAAAGAAATAGATACTATTTGCTATTAAAAATTAGGCATTAGCAATTAAAAAACTGTTAAAAAGAGACAAGTCCGCTGAGATTCTTTCAGGATCTTTTCAGTTGATGACAACTTCCGATCGAAACAAAAAATGACTTAGGTACCGCAATTTGACGTTAACAACATTCTAGGAATACGACTCATTCAGAACGAATCAGTATAAACCAAGCACTTATTTCAGGAGATACTTCTTGTCGACATACTATGTAAATGTTTACGAGCAGACAGAATGTCTGTAAGTTCATAACCGAACATAAAAACAAACAACATCAAAATGGCGGGTAGTGTACATATTTCAAGATAACAGTTTACGTAATGTCCGCGACAAATGTGAAATGTTACATTTTGTACAAAACTTGCCGACTGTGCTAACACTGTTTTCTGGTATGCATGAACTTGTTTTATTTATTGTACTTATTACTAAGGGCGAGCAGATAGTGAGGGACACAGGATTATCTATTAGCGTTTAGATACTTCTTATAAGTTAAGCTGCATTCACGTTACGAAGACGGCAATGTTTTTTCTTTACATGTTTGACAAATAATGGCCGTATTCGGCACCCGTATATATAAAAATTTATGGAAACGTGTTGTCGTCTTCATAATCTGAATGACACCTTACGTAGCCCTTGATTTTATATCTAGTTACCTACATTGAGAATAAAACCAAGCAGTTTTTCGAGACACTAACGAAAGTAAGTTTGCTTTTTCTCATAGGAAGAGATAACAAAAAACTATTTAGTAAACTAATATTTAAATTTACTTCCATTGGATTTAATTTTTGAGGGCATGTTCACAGTTCCTTAAAAGTTCGGCACCGCGTCTGCTCCCCTTAAGTTGCAAGTGTCCTGGTTGGCGGTTCCTCTTACCATTAGGGGGGTCTATAGCGCCACTATGCAACATCGCCAATGCAATTCGTTTTTCTGATTTTCAAGCAGAATCCTTAGCAATTCCGCTAGATTTCTGTAAAATAGTCGCACATTTTACCATTCGTCATCACGGAAATTTTGCGAATTCTGATATAAAATCAGAATAGTGCATTGGCAATGTTGGATATTAGCGCTGTTAGACCCCCGGGTGCCTATCTGTGCGATAAATAAATACTTGTAACAAATAGAGAAGCAACAATTTTTTTTATTTCTTTGTGTATGCTATATTTATAAAAAACAAACTCAAATATACGACCTAATATTGATCATTACTCTCCTAAATGCATTCTCCTCTCACTGCGCTATGACTGTTTAAAGACTGTACTGTAAATGGTCAGCGGCGGTGCGCGCGCGACGCCTCACGATCCTTAGATATATAGGCGGCACTCGCTCTAAATAAATCACTTCCTACTTGCGATACAATGCTGTTAGATTTTCTAGTGGGTAGCATGTGGTAGAGTTGTCGGGAAATAATAATATCCTGGAACATTTATTACACACGGCTACCTGATCCCAAACTAAGCAGAGCTTGTACTATGGAAACCAGATAACTGATATTACTACATATACTACTTTTTTATTTGTAAATACATACTTAATATACATATACACCCAGACTCAGGACATACAGACATGTTCATGCACACAAATGCATGTCACGGGTAGGAATCGAACCTACGAACTGCAGCGTGAAAGTCGCCTCCGCGCCAACCACGCTAACGGGCCCGTCAAATTGAAATATATTAAAGTTCAGAAAATGTTAATCCTACTTAATATTATAAATACGAAAGTATGTATGTAAATGTTTGTTACCACGCATCTCCATAAGTACTAAACGGATTTTAATGAAATTTAAACGTAGATAGTGTAGGCTCTGGAATAAGACATAGGCTAATCTTACACATCAATTTCCACGCGGGCGAAGCCGCGGGGCATAGCTAGCATAAAATAAATAGCGCCAGACTTATATACTAACTGTATGATCTCAAACTAAGCAATGCTTGTACTATGGCTACCATACAATGGACTGAGTGCGATCTCAGAGACACGCAGACCAGGGGCCTTACCACGACCTCTTGTCGCGATTCAATTATAGGAACGTTTTAACGAAGTTTTAATGACGTTTCTTATTGTCATGACAATAAGGTACGTCATTGCACAAAAAGTCGCTGAAACGTTAAAACAAAACTGCTATAAGAGGTGGTGGTAAGCCCCCAGGGCAAATTACGAAAAGGCTGTTTCCGAATTTTTCCTCTGGTGGGAATCGAACCCTCAACCCCGTCAAAGATTGGTCCAGCGCATTTCTTGGTTCATGTGGATGCGCCTAGTCTAGCCTAGGAAGTCTTACAATTAGTAAGTCCAACCAAGTAGTAACCCCCCTCCTTAACCTCGATGCGATGCTTTTTGTATTGCAGGCATCTATAGGCAACAATTTTATTTTATTTTATTTTGTTTTATTCGGAAAACATACAGTGATAATAATATAGTCTTAAATATAAAAGGAGTCTATACACCATTTACATATTTTACTGCAAAACAATAACTGCTTAACATCAGGCGGGCCGTAAGCTTGTTATAAAAAATACTAATACAAATCTTGCCCATTGTCAGTTCTGTGGTGATACAAGGTATATGTGAGACGACGTCCGTATGAGGGCGGGCGTGATATATCGCCCCTGTAGCGTTAATAAGCGAACACGGGACTCGTGATCGCCTATAGCAAGAGTGCCGACTGCATACGACGAATTTAAACGACGTCATTTCAATTCGTAGAGCTCTTATAATGCTCTTTTAGGACTTTAATGCTATTAAAGGAATTTAAAAAATATATAATGATAAAGTAATTTAGATTCTTTCAGTCAGTTTTAGTTTTTTTTTTTAATTTTTTTTCACAGTGTTTGTAAACAACACGTAAAATATATTATTACATTTAATTTCTTTTTTAATGTTTTTATTTTGTGATTTTGAAGTTCGTCGTATCTAGACAGCAATTGTAGCTTCTAGGTCACATTCGCGCGAAGTGTCCGTGTTTGGACGCGCTGCGCCGGCGCCGATAAATATACACGTCACAGGAACGTGTACCGACATTACAAACATAAAAACACCTGTACCAAGCTCTTATGCAAACGAATTTCAACCTTACTAAAATTTGAATAAAAGTAAAAGTAATTTATCATAGCTGCAACAACTATGTTTGTTGCCTGTGACAAGATGCTTATAAAGAAGTATTTGCCAATTGAATTTGTGCTTTCATATGAACAGATTAAAGGTTTCGTTATTTCAGTTAGCCGGTAATATTTAATTTGGTAATGATATAAGATCCACACACGAACGTTTCGTGATCGCCGTGACAAACATATGTACGTTTAGCTGATTAAATTTCTTGCTCTTGCGAAATTTAACTTAAATACAAAACGATTTAAATACCTGTAGCCCGATTCACGTAACCAAAACCGTAACGATGTCTCAGCGATATAGTCGTTGATAGCCTTTTCGTATTACAAAAAGTCTATCAACGACTATATCGCTGAGACATCGTTACGGTTTTGGTTACGTGAATCGGGCCACAGCTCGCACGTTTGAAAACCTTTGGCCATTTATTTTATTGATGACAATCGTTAGGGGCAATTAAACAACCACAAAATTAAGGTAAGTACTAGACAAACCCATCACCCAGTCTCACCTAAATCCAATGGGCGATTTTGCACACAGTCTATAAAATCCAGTGTAGAAATATCGTACATAAGTAATAGATAATTATTTCATTACTGGTCATAAAAACGATCTGTTAGTGCTCACTAAAACTAAAATATTACTCACACATCACACAGTATCACCTAAATCCAATGGGCGATTTTGCACACAGTCTATAAAATCTAGAGAAGATTTATCGGGAAATGAGTAATAGATAATTATTTCATTACTGTTCATAGAACCAACCTTTTAGTGCGCACTAAAACTAAAATATCACTAACTCATCACATACCTAAAGTCGATAGGCGATTTTATACGCAGTATATGAAATCCAAAGTTGATTTATCCGGACGTTATTTAATAATAATAATATCCTGGGACATTTTTTACACACGGCTACCTGATCCCAAACTAAGCAGAGCTTGTACTATGGAAACCAAATAACTGATATTACTACATATACTACTTTTTTTATTTGTAAATACATACTTAATATACATATACACCCAGACTCGGGACATACAAACATGTTCATGCACACAAATGCATGTTCCGGGTAGGAATCGAACCCACGACCTGCAGCGTGAAAGGCGCCATCACGCCAACCACGCCAACGGGCCCGTCAAATAGATAATCATTACATATGCATAGATACAATATTTTATTGCTCACTAAAACTAAAATATCACTCAAACATCACACAGTATCACCTTAATCCAATGGGCGATTTTGCACACAGTCTAAAAAATTCAGTGTAGACTTATTTATCGGGTTATTATTATATCGCTGGTCATAAGTACCAACAATATTAGTCGAATACGTCATCGTGCAAAGTAGCATATCTAACAAAATAACACCAAAGATTACCTGCTACATTTTGACCTACATAAAATAACAGTTCCCGCTTACCGTGTGTTCTAATGAAATCCACTCGGCCGGCAATCTCAGTTGCCCAGAGCTGTGTATTGTTATCAAACTAATACTGTTCTATGTGTGCTGTATACACATAATGAGGCACACTGGGAGGAAATTAATAAAATTTAAAAAAAATGCTAGACTTACACACCAACTGTATGGTCTCAAACTAAGCAACGCTTGTACTATAGGTACTTACTTACAATGTACTGGGGGCGATCCCAGTGACACCCAGACCATGGCAAATGACGAAAAGGCCGGTTCCGAAATATGCCTCTGGCGAGAATCAAACCCGCAATCATCCGATAGGCCGATAGGCCGAGTGGCTTACGCTTTAACCAATGTGCCACGGGGTGGTCAATACGAAATATTTTTCTTGTTGCCTTTCAGTTCAGTACTATTGATTAAGGTGCTATCAAATTTTACAGTCTGCCTACTTATATCCATTGCTTGTAAATGGGCCGATATCCCAATGGCTGTCAATTTTTTTTTCCGATATCTTGCTATAGAGTTTCTAGTTTATTCAATTGGTTGTTATGCATATTCAATTTTGAAATTTTATTAGTAGTATGTAGGTTATCCTCAGAATTGAGATAACGACTGGGAAGAATAAGAAAAAGGTTATGTTCATTACATATACTTCTATGACGTCACTAATTACACAATGTTTTCCCCGAAACTTTACGTTCCAAACACAAAAACTCCAATGCTGACCGAAATCGGCGATGCGATTACTTAATTTTTTATCTATAAAAGTGCCGCTTGGATGAAAAACTTTTTACATTTACTCAGTGTGCCTCGATCTCGCAGGTTGCGCGCACGGCCCTCCATAGGATGATATAATATAGTTTCTAACACGGATATTGCGAGGTAATTCCATGTTCCACTTATTTTACACTAGCCCCGACACCCGGCACCGCTCGCACGGAAGTCGTGATAGGGAACACTATCTTCTAAGTGAAATTTTACCGCGTTAGTAACAAGTTGTTAATGTATTAGGTATTAGGTTCGTTAGGAGTTGTTTATATTAACTATTATCCATCGGCTATAACCTAGCTGTAAATACAACAAATGATACTTACTTCTAAATAGTTTCATATAATTTTTTACGAGTTTTGAATAAAAAATATCATAGTAAATAAAATAGAACCTATATATTACAGTTCAGTAAAATTGGTCAAAATATAATATATTTTGAAACGTTGTCCTGTATTACAAAAAAAGTTAAACTCATTTTGAATGCGTGTTTAGTGAAATTTCCCTTGAAAAATTTGACTAATTTAACTACACAAGATATATTTTACAGAGAAGATTGTTCGACAATAAAAGTTCACCAAACTTAATGTTTTTTTTGACTAATAGTAAAATATTTAAACAGGACTCAAAAGTTGGACTCTAGTTTTAACAAACCTGTGGATTGTTGAATGTCTACAAATGGTCAGACAAACAAACCTATCATAACTTTCTCAGAATCGATACAGATTGAATACTCGAGATGTAATGATAAAGTAGCAGATCGGAGGCGTGGGCGCAATGGTTTATGAATTGGTTCAATTGTACGTTTTCAATTATCAGCCAATGCGCGAAATAACAGCCCTTTAAAACAGCTCTTAAAGCAGAAGCTTAGGAAGTTTTTTATTTTATTTCTGCATTTCCTTGGAAAAAATCCAGAACATTCTTATAGGTGGTTCTTATAGGTTGTGGTGGTAGAGCCAAGCTGTAGCCAATTGACTGCAGCTCATAAACGGGCCGGCTCGACCTGGGTAGTCTCACAGAAGATCGGCGTAAAGCAGCTATTACAGCTGCGTTTCGTACGATGAGTGAGAGAGCCGTAAGCCCACTCCCCCTCCCCCTCCCTCCATCCCACTCCCCTTCAGGTCGGCAATGTGCGAGCAATACCTATGGTATTGTAAACATCTATAGGCTACGGTAACTGCTTAACATCAGGCGGGCCGTACGCTATTTTGCCACCGCAGTCCTATAAAAAAAGGTACTTGCATAAGGATGACGTACCGTCATAAAATATGCCTTTAAGTGATGGCTGTGTTAAAGAAACTCAGGTTTAAAGGCTACCTAAAATTAAACGCTTCAAACAATATAAATACAATGCAAGAAATATAGGTTATTTTTCCTTGTTCGCAACCAGTTAAGGATAAAGAAAATTATTTCCTCTATCGCCACTGGTGGCATCGCAGCCGGAGGCCATTATACGGCGTCCTGCCTAGCTCCAGCCACACACCTTCAAGTATACTTGTGCAAGTCTAGACTTGCACAATACGCGCAATTTCGGAAGTGGCCAGAAATTGGCGCAAGTCTCGTCCCACACACGCTCAAGTATACTTGTGCAAGTCTAGACTTGCACAAGTGTACTTAAAGGTGTGTGGCCGGCTAGCTCACTTCGCACGCGTGAACTTTCTAGTGAAATGCCAAATTTCAAAACAAAATTTGGCATATCACCGCAAATTCACGCGTGCGAAGTGAGTTTGTCGTTACAGAATAGCTAGGCTGTGGTTAAGTTGGACTTAAAATTATTTCATTAGCGGGTACTACATCAAATAAGTCCTAAGGGCCTCCGCAGACTTGCTAGTTTTAGCATCGGCGACCGGCGATTTTGTGTCGTATCGATCCGCCTTCGCGTTTCTTCGAGCGCGACGAGCGAGACGCAGCATCAAAATCGCCGATCGCCGATGCTAAAAGTAGCAAGTCTGCGGTGGCCCTAATTCAAGGTAAATGATAACATATTTGTTATTTCAGAAAATTAATAAGTCCTCTGCACGGAAGTAAATTAATTGTCAAAAATATGTGATATTGCTATCAAGTTTTTTAAGCCATGATCTCCCATCACCGCGAATTTTTCCAGGGCCAATATTCCGGCCAACATAAACCAACTCGACCACCTCGTCGCGGTTCGTTACACATATATCATTGCACCGATAGCATCATAGACGCTTCCCCGTTGTGAACAATGTGCTCCTGTTGGACGTACATTGGCTTCAAATTGACTGTTATTGGCAGATATCTGATAGCTCGCGGACGGTGCACCCATATTTTGCGATGGGCATTTGTTGGTTGTAGTGTTTGGGATTTCGTGAGGTAGAGATGGTTCGAGTTCTGTACATCGACCTCATACTCTATAGACGCCTAATACCTATTCACTGACAATGCGGTCTTTTTAGACGGCTAATTAAGGTGCGCGGGTGCGGAAACTGCATGCTCATTGGTCCGGGCAAGGTCACGACTAAAACTGACACACACATACAGACACAGTGTCCCAAGTCTGAGTACTCTTAACCATTAGCTACGTCCAGATGTGTCACATGCCGCGCGAGGAAAATTTTCCTCGCGAAGTTTGACTTGCCTCACGTGAGGCAAATGCGCGCCCTGCCTCACCTGAGCACTCATATTTGCCTCAACTAGGTTGGCAGTCATGAGACAGAACGATGTCAAACGTGTCAAACTGATTGATCGGGTATACCTTTCCCTGTCTAGAGTGTCAGTTGCCTCGCCATTTGCCTCGCGCGGCATGCGACTGAAGCAAACGTCGTGCTTCGCGAGGCATGTGGGTGAGCAGCCTCGCGCGGCATGTGCATGTTGTAGACACGTCTATTGAAAAACCACTCGTCACCTTTTTTACTAATGTGGCAATCAAGCGTACGGCCCGCCTGATGTTAAGCAGTTACCGTAGCCTTTAGATGCTTTTAATACCAAAGGAATCTCTCGCACATTGCCGACCATAAGGGGAGTGGGACAGAGAAGGCTTCCGGCTCTCTCACTCAACTTACGAAACAGAGTTGTAATAGCTAATTTACGCCGATCTTCTGTGAGAGGGTGGTACTACTCCGATCGAGCCAACCCATATATGAGCTGTAGTCAATCGGCTACAGCTTGGCTCTAACGCCAATATCTTTGCGAATCCTTCCAATGGTTAATAGACATCATCGGTCTTGGGGTCTTATACAGGGTTATTGGTAAAACACTAACAACCTTGCAGGGGCGTATTACTGCCATCAAAAACAACACCTTTTGTTCTATGACTTTTTACAAAACAAAAAAAAAATAACAAAAAATCACACCCTAAAATGTATGAAACAAGAAAATATGTTCATCTCGAGGATAGCCGTGGTCCGTTTAGGTACTTTAGGGCAAAGTGGAATACAACCACGTACCATGGCTTTCCTCTAGATGAGAAAAAAAAATTCATGCATTTTAGAAAGTGATTTTTTGTTAAATTTTTTTTTGTTTAAAAAAAGTCATACAACAAAAGTTGTTGTTTTTTATGTCAGTAATACGCCCCTGCAAGGTTGTTAGTGTTTTACCAATAACCCTGTATAATAGGCATGGTCAGATTTATGTGAAACACGGAACTATGAACTCCATCAATTCAGTTCACAATCTATCATCATTACATTTCCTGAACAAATCGCCGACAGAAACCGATGTAACATGCTCATACAAGCTAAACGTCTGCGAAGATTGCGCGGAGCGGCGTTGTCACATAATTGTGATTAATTTCTCGTGCGCGTGTGCCTGCGGTCACTGTAGGAATGTCGTCCTAGCGAGCGATACTGGCTGTGCTGCGCTTGCGCATAGCAGGAGCGGAAAGCGGATGGATGGATGGATGGATGGATGGTGGATAGAATTGGCTTTAGAAAAAAATGTCGGAACTATATCCCACAAATTTATAAAAAGTTATGTTGGACTTACCCAAGACAAATTTGTTCCTAGAAATGCTTTGTAAATCCATTGTAAACTGTCTAAAAAACTGTATGAATTTGGCATTATGACTATAGTTACGGGAGTAGATGAAACACCAGCGCCAGCAGAACGAGATGGCTGCGTCCAAATATACCTGCCGAGCAATCAGTTAAAACGTAGTCAGACATCAAAATTGATTGTTTGGGCGCGGTGCTCAGAACATGTGGACACACCGAGTCACACATACTAAACTTAACTAAAGGAAGACAACAGCTCAATATTTCTAAACTCAATATAACCTAACCTTTAAACCGCATTTGCTAATAGAAAACTCCTGCGCAGTGTATCTCTAGAATTAGGCACATTTCAGTACTCTGTTATTTGGCAACGGCATCACGACTCCGTACAATGATGTCGGCTCGTATTATAATTTGTAAAACTAATTTGCGAGGGAGGTCGACTAATTGTAGTAGGTACAATGTTACTAAAATACACGAAATCCTCCGCCTGCATTTTCTGATGTCCTGGTACTTTTGTCCTTATTTTTTATGGGAGAACTAACATCCTCCCTTCTCCTCCCTCTAACCCCCATCCAACATACGAGTCTTTGGTGTTGCAAGCGTCTATAGGCTTCGGTAAGTGCTTAAGAGGAGGGTTCGAAATTTGGTTGATTTTCTATTCTACTTTTTCTTTAAGTAAGTATGTGGACTAGGAATCTTATATTTAGATGTATGATTTTTGACTATATTATCTTGAGTATCTTTAAATCCAAATCACGATTTGATGAAATTTTCTCGATAAAAAAAATTTATGAAATGAGCTCTAATTATTTACAATTTTCCTTGCTACCACGATGTTTTTACGATTTAGATCACGAAATTATTTCTAAAACATAGCAAATAATGATATCTAAACTACCCTTCAACCATATTTTAATTCATGAAGTAGTTTTTTTTTTAATTCAAGTAAATGTGGTTTGGCGCTTACGTTGTTTATTTCCGAGCGCGCGCACAATATCGCCATCACACATTTTAAGTACTTGAACTAACCATGTCTCTCTCTAACTTTGTATTGTCAGTGTCCGCTCGGACTTGTTCGACGTCGGACCTGTGAAGGATTTTTTTAAAAAATATTACGAAAAAATATTACGGTCGTGCCACATTACAGGTACAGTACAGTATTTACAGTCCGCCGACGCCTATTATAAATAAATAAATATCCTTGGAAATTCTTTTACACATGACTACCTGATCCCAAACTAAGCAGAGCTTGTACTATGGAAACCAGATAACTGATATTACTACATATACTACTTTTTGTTTGTAAATACAAACTAAATATACACTTAATTACACCTAGACTCGGGACATGCGGACATGTTCATGCACACAAATGCATGTCCTGGGCAGGAATCGAACCTACGACCTGCACTGCAGCGTGATTTTCGTTTGCTTTTCCTTGTCTTGTGTAATTTCTTTTCATCTCTTGTCATTTTGTGTCATCTCTTGTCATTTTGTGTCATCTCTTGTCATTTCATAGTTATTCGTGTCATTTCTGTAAAAACTCCCTATTTCGCTTACTGTTATATACTTGCAGCATGGTCTTGGGCCGACAGTGGGAATACATTGCTTGTCAAAACAATGGAGTCGCTTTATTGCGTTTGTTGTAGGTATGGATGGGCAAGTAATAAATATATCATACATCAATAAATTATCGTAAAAAATAACATTACAGATATGGCTAGGAAAATGTTTGTCCGTCCTATTCAATCTATTATATTATAAACGAAAGTAACTCTGTCTGTTACCTTTTCACGGCTAAACCGCTGAACCAATGTTGATGAATTTTGGTATGGAGATAGACTGGGTCTTGGCGGAGAACATAGGCTACTTTTTAGGGTTCCAAAGGGTGCTAACGGGACCCTATTACTAGGCCTACGCTGTCCATCTGTCTGTCTGTCCGTCTGTCAGCGCGGGCTGTATCTCACGAACCGTAACAGGTAGAGAGTTGAAATTTTCACTGAATGTGTATTTCTGTTGCCGGTGCAGAACAAATACTAAAAATATAATAACATTTAAAAATAAATATCAAGTCTCAAACTTGATATTTTTGATGTGTTTATTCTACGGTGGTACGGAACCCTTTATGTGCGAGTCCGACGCCTTCAGATCTTATGAATGTTTTCTTGAAATAAATATAGTGTATTTTAAGTAATTAACTGGCCAACCCTCAGGTCCTACCTACCATGTTAGGATCTTTTTCGTTCTAGCGGGTGTAAACCGTGATTTAACGAGTTAATGTGATAATTTTTGTATTTAAATTATTCAATTCAATGTATTTGTTTCAGACATAGTCCAATATTGATTATTAAAATTATTATAATTTCACTATAAATATAAAACAATAAATAAAAGTAAAATTAAATTTTAAAAAAATATATATTTATTTTTATTTTTCATGTTTTATCATTAAAATACAATATAATATAACATAAATTAAAATAAAATACAATAAAATAAAAACCTACCCCTAATTAAACAAATACCGTCCGCGTGGGATACTGGCTGCATGTCCTCCCTGTATTCAAGCTGTTCCTGTTGTCAAGCGAATTTTTTGAGCAAGGAAAGAGCCAGCCCTCTTGTCACCTGTGGCGGTAACCAGTCTAAGGGTGATTTTGATAGATAAAAAAATAAAGATAAAAAGATAAACAAAAAATAAATGCATGGTTAAATCAATAAAATTAATAAAAACTGAAAATTAAATTAAAATATAAATTAAATATGGTAAAAAAAAATATTATGACACCGCTGATGACTTCATGATCGGCATCGAAGTTAAGTACCAAAGTATTCCTTTGCCTACGAAACATGAAAAAGATACTCATATCCGGCAGTCAGTCACTGACACAGAGTATGTACATTTTTACCCGACTACGGTGGGCGGAGGGTTATGATTTTGACCGATATGTATGTATGTTCATCTGCTCCCGTATAACGTCCAAACTATTTTTATATCATAATAATTTGACTAATGAGATATCGTTGGACGCGTCTGGATCGTCCGCTGGTTATAGGCTATTATACGATCGAAATATTGTTATACGTATCTATCAGCATATTGTAGGTATCGTTTGTCTTCTTTTGACTTACTTTGTCTTCAGCAATAAAAACAACATAGAAATTAAATTATTTTTTTCAAATACACTCGACATAAAAATCCCATATAAAACGAAAAAAATATATTTGAATATTTTCATCCATTTCATCTATTTTAAAAGGTGCACTGGGACATATTATTTTAATTGTACGAATTAAACAATATTGTTCCTTCAAAAAATAACTATACCTACTATAGTCTACTCCATAGCTGTTCTGTCCTAGCTAAGCGAGAGGGATATATCCTTCGGCAGCTCACGCGACGCTAGCCACACCCCGAAACTAAAATTCATTTTTTTCTTGTATCGTCTTAACGTCGGAATGCATAGACAATGGCATAAAGCTGGGTCCAGATATGTTCTTTTGCCCATACCGTACCTCCGTTTCGTATCGCCGTCGCGATCCAAGAACGCTAGTTTGGACGCATGTTCGGTACGGGGCGGTACCGCGTCTCGGTACGGATACAGGTACGCTCCTATCCATCGCCAGTCGGTTTTTTCGTTCTGTTCAAAGGCGATACATGCAGCGACGTTACGAAGATACTGGCTATTTTTACTATCCGTCCAGAGTTCTTGGATCGCGACGGCTATACGAAACGGAGGTAGGGTACGGGCAAAAGAACATATCTGGACCCAGCTTAACATAAGAGTTCGGGCGAGGTATGCGAGGCATCTGAACGCACCAATTTAAATTCACTCATCCTTAGGTATCTTTTGTTTATACTTAGAAGAATTTAACGACATTATTTTTGTGTTTAGACTATGATAGTCGACTTTGGCATTTGGAAGACACAAAATGTTGCTATACATTCCAGCAGTAGTGTGTTAATAAAGTAAAAGTTAGACCACGGCTTAGGTACAGTCCTGCACGTTTAAGGTAAATTTCCAACATTCCAACAACCTGAGCTCGCTTAATTACGGGTGTAAATAATAAATAGAGGTCAAGTTATGGTGGTAATGTTACCTTAGACGTTCAGGCAATACGAATATCAATTTGCTTAATTTGGTGCTCTAAAAGCGACAACGTAAATTATTAAAAGCAATAGAATGTGTTTATAGCAAAACAAGAGAAAAGAATAGTTAGAGTTTAGTAGGAAAACGGATCCTGGCAATCTGCCATGATGTGGTACGTGGATGAACAAAAACTGATTTAATCCTGAAGGCTGGATGCCTAAATCATGTATTCTGACAATGGGATCATATATTGTGTGCTTTATTTATGAATATAGCGTACATAATTTAACTTCTCGTTGTTTGTTTGTGAAAGCTGTTTGTGAGTGTACAATAGGTAGGTACATATACAGGGTGGTGACGACATAGTGACAACAAATTAAAACACGATCCCTGCTAGTCAATCACAACACATTAAAATTATAAAATTAGGTTTACATCAAAGTCCAAAATTTCAAATTTTCAAACAAATTAAAGGCAATGTGCGAGCAATGCCTTTGGTATTATATGCATCTATAGGCTACGGTAACTGCTTAACATCAGGCGGGCCGTAAGCTTTTTTTTCCACCGCCGTCGTATAAAAAAAAAAGGCGGAAATAGTCTAAACGAAACACAACAGCCTTTATAAACGTCTACCGACCTCATAGACTAACCTGTAAGTACAAGCGTGGCAACATCGCTTCGGTATCGGTGTTTTTAGCGGTATCTTTGTAGGCGTAAAGTAAAAATAGTAAAAATAAAAAGCAATCCCGTGGCAATACCTTTGAATATAATTTAATAATATTTTATGTGCGAACTACTGATGTGATACCCAGTATGTGGTTTCGATTATTGTCATGATGTCGTCACCATCCTGTATAAAATACAAGTAAGTAGATCTATAAAATTGGGATGTAGACTAATATGTTTTATTGCATGTAAAGTAGGTGCCTATGTCTAACTAATGATTACTAAAGCTTGAAACGCATTGCGAGGCGTTGCACGACGATGCTGCGTGAAAAAAAAAGTATTGGTTTTGCTCGCGGCATCGGAGAGGTGCAGCGCGGCATTTTCTCCATACAGTTCGTTTACAGCGCGGCATTACTATGAGGAAAAAATGTCGTGCCGCACCGCTAAAGTGCGTAAGCTTAACAACGAAATATTTTTTTTCTCAAATAACTTTAAAATACGAAGACTTTAAAAACTCCGAAAACAGTACCGTTTACTCTTTGAAGTCATACTTTAAGCAAACTTGACCGAATATTTTTGCAGTTATTTTATATTTTTTCCATATGGAAAAAATACAACACAAACACAAACAACTACACAAAAAAACGAGCAATAAAACCTCAGTTTCCAACGAAATTTATCCGCCGATAACTCATATAAACGGACAAGATTTCATTATTTGCATGAATATTTCCATCTGTATAAAGTAAATGATAGGCGATGAATATTCTTAGCCAGTAGCTCGTTATTGAAATGTTGGTGTCCATTAGTGGGCGGGTAATGAATGAATATCGATGATTCGGGTGGCTCATTTATATTGCACTTTATCTACTGCGGGTAGGTACTTAGTATTAATGGCCACAGTGATTGATTCAAGGCTCGAGATAAACAAGATCAATGGTAGCTTGAGGAAAATATTAAACAATTTAAATATTTACCTTAAATGGACATATAAACAGTGGAACAGGATACAGATAAAATTACGGATAAAAAATAATCTTTCGGCTCTCTCACTCATCGTACTACCCCGGTCGAGCCAGCCCGTTTATGAGCTGCAGTCCATTGGCTACAGCTTGGCTCTACCACCTTGAAAACTTTCTGGTGTCGTCTTTCATCTTGATTTGCTTGGTTTATTTCTGGGTGACCATTGAAATTTTTTGAGGGCCCACTACAAAATTTTGAGGTGTACACCTCCTACAACATACCGAAGAATATACCTACCTGATCAGACAGATATAAAATATCAAAATTTTGACCCAACAGTAGGTACGAGGGTTATTATTTTGATACAATTTTCGACCAGTCGTTACTGGATGTCGAATTACTACAGTAAACGCTACAAAACACTTCACATGCAGAACATAGCCGGCATCCGGCTGACTAAGTGGATTAAGGCGATGGAGTTCGCTCGTTTAACCCAACGCTGCCGCCAATCGAGCCGAAATAACTGCGTTGAACTATGTGCAGAGACTGGACTACAACATTATGTGAATTTTGAACAAAAATTATGTGTGTAGATAAAATAAATCCTCCTAAGAATAAAAGCATATTGATATGTACTTTTATTGTTACAAATTAATATTTTCCAGTCTTAAAATATGATGACCGAACTATGATGGTAATTTAATTCAACAGATTGGGTAGACGCTGTTTTCATTTCGTCTTTGTAAATTATTGAATATGTTCATGAAATAAAATTTAATAGTATCACATTGGTAATTTGAAGGCAAAACTTTAAATTACAACCGTATTGTTTCCTACTGCGGTATTGATTTGATATATAATGACTTGAACAGTATGTATACGCCTGTGCGTGGTAACCGCACAAATTAGTTCCACTGTCTATTGTATCACGTAGATACCATTGTATAATATGGGGATTATTGATCGGTGGTGCCGTAGCATTCATAATAGAGAACTAATTTGAAACATTAATTGTGAGGAAACCTGCGCATTTGATAAAACCTCTTGTTATTTAAAAATAACTTTTGAAATACACTTCGCGTGAATAAAAAATATCATTTACGTTACACCTTCATTTCCGCATGAAATTATCTTCATAAAGCGTACCCGTGTAAATTAACCTATCTACCTACGTACGTTCTACGTTGCGTAGCAGCTACGTAAACCTTGTAAGGAAGTATGTATCGAGGAAGGAGAAATCGTTATGAAGGTGACCTATAATTTTCCAAATATATTGTACACATTTTGAATTAGTATTATGTAGCGATGTTTTGTTAGTAATGTTTTCCATGAATAAAACTGATAATAATAAAATCAGAGGATGCGAAATATCTTAAGCAAATAAGGCCCTTCTTACAACTCTATAAACAACTATTTGAGTATATAAGGCCACTCATACTCATCAGTATTAAGTAATTCCAGGTTTAATACTGTGCAAGTAAACATCGTAAACGTAGTTTGTGGAAAACCATCCAATTACGTCAAACGCCAATCCCGCCGTGTTGCCGACGGCCGTACGGTCCGCGGACACGGACGGGACCAATGAAATCATGGCGTAATAACCGACACAAAACGTACGCCAATGTCGCAGCCAGTAATTGGCAGCAGCTATTGAGCTATGTAGGTATGCCCAATAGAATAATATAGGCGGTCAGTCAGTCAGTCAGAGTCGTTCGAGCTATATTAATTTATTCACACCATTTACTTTGCCGTCGTGGATGCATGATTGGTGATATTTTTCGCCTGTCTTGTTAGTATTATAGTATCTATACCCTAGTTAACGATGAAGCATCGATTGTTACAACTACTGTTGGTATAGTAGGCGACAGGTTCGGATGACATTCGGGTTATGAGCTTTGTGCAGAATAAAATCCGAATCAAAATTAGCAGGACCCGCAACGCATCAAAATAACTTAATTTAATAATTTTGTGGGCGATTTTAATTGTTTATCGGGTCCTGCTCATTTTGATTCGGATTTTATTCTTGAAAAAGCTCATACCTACCCCGAATGTCATCCGAACCTGTCGCGGACTATGGCTTTGTTAATGATTGTGTTTTCTGCTATATATACAATAAAAAAGTATATTATATGCATCAAACAAATGAAGACGTTTTCATTTGTTCTGTGGCTAGGGATTATTGCTGAAAGTGGTACCTACTGTAACGAGATATATCCAGCTGTTATTAATTTTTGATGACTGTTATAAAATGTTGTCATTGACTTTTTGTTCTCAAGCAATTAATCAATGGGCTCTCTAGGGAGTCAAAATTGCAAGTCGTGCGTGCTTCACAAGCAGTTTTAACCGTTTAAAGAGCTCTTAACCTGTCATTGCTTCAAGGATATTTAAGAGGGCACAGTGCGATGATCTTAACTCGTGTGAATATTCTAACTATGTATTATTAATCTTATTAGGGCCTCCGCAGACTAGCTACTTTTAGCATCGGCGATCGGCGATTTTGATGCTGCGTCTCGCTCGTTCGCGCTCGAAGAAACGCGACGCAGCATCGATACGTCACAAAATCGCCGGTCGCCGATGCTAAAAGTAGCTAGTCTGCGGAGGCCCTTAATCTCTACAATGTAGAGTAATAAGATTAATATTGTGGCGTCTACATATTTTATGTGTACATTTGCATATCCTATTGGGCTTGTGGTCGCAATATTATCGCGTTAGTCGTGTTAAGGGATTTGATTTATTCTGCCCTTTAATACGTGAATACGTTATACGTCAGGGATTTCCATAGTCAAAGGAGTTCATGTCGATTCCTTCCCTTTTCAAGAGTACCTTTATGTTATCGCGGTGTCCCATCATATCACTTTGGAATATTTTATAAAGTATAAGGTAAATTAAGGGTTTATTCATAATTTGCCTCTGTGTGGTTGTGTGATGTGTTTTTGATATTGATCACGCACATTGTATTATTTTAGCAGATATGCTACCTTCGAACATTGCAATCACAAAACTTGTGCTCAGCGCACCACTACATATAGCCAAATTCACACATCTGACATTATTCACCAGAAGATGATTGCCAATACCGACATGTTTCCATTGTTATTTTCCTCGAGCGACCTATTTTAAATATTCACGTGTCTTCCTCTTTCTTGGTAATGTCTTTATGCGTATAAAAATTAGATAACTGTTTATTAATCAACGTTGTCTATGGCATGTCGCCGCCACAGCGGCGCAAATGCAATTATTGTCACTTGTTGCCTCCCTTGTGGCTCGAATTGCGTTTTATTCTCGCAGCGAAAGGGTTAATGGTAACAATTTCCACGAACAATATTTTAATGGAAAAAGAAAGATGAGGAAAATTCGCACGATAATTCCACCATTATGGTGCGAGCACGATATCTATATTTTTATGGCATAAAAAAGGTGCAAAATAAAATTGACTGTTCATATCCACTGCTGCGTTTACTTTTATTAACGTCAGTTAAGGCGTTCAATTGTAGATTTATCTACAAGATATATAGACACAGAATTAAGTAGGTAGATATACCTAATCCAGACAATGTTTAAGCTCTACCTCGGGTACTTATTTGCTAAAGATGGTTCAAAATAAATAGAATCAGACTGAAATTTTAAATATTTACTGTTCTTTTTGGGCTTTCTTAGATAAGTCTTAATGGAAGTTAAGCTGGTTTCAAACCCTTTTTCTCGTTCGTTACATTTGAAATTACAGAAGGATCGAATCAGTAGATTGATTAAATATTGGTTCACGCTAAACACCTCTTCGTTACCGTCAAGATATCTTGTATTTATCTTCTTTCAGAACTGAAATGCAAATATAGTAGGCATATATGTTAATGGAAATAAATGTAGGTGTCTCTTATAATATATCACAAATAACTAATGTCTTATAATAAATGCACGTGGTGGGCGGCATCAAAAGTAGAATAACAATAAATTAAATCGGTATCCAACCAAATAATTTTCCCGTTTTTATGACGGCGCAAGTTCGATCGAGCTTGAAATTGTAGCTTCATTGCGATCAGATGACCGGAACCTCTACCAATATTTATTGCAGCTCGAATAAATATCAAGAATTCATACTGTAAAGAGTAAATAAAATCTTTGGATGCGAATAAAATCGCAGCACATCTAGATAATAATAAACGAATCAAACTAAAAATACAGAAAATATGCGCTTTGTAGTATCATCATTTTTATTTCCAAGTTGAGAAAATACAATAGAACTGAAAGATAAAATTTTACTGAGATATCAACGTAAACTAAAGTAAAAAGTCTAATTCCATGAGTAGAAAAAATATCGGCCGCTTCTCACAGGCGCCTTCTGCCTTTTATTTTCTTTTCTGTTACGTTTTCAATTACAAAGAGACTCTTCAATATTTACCGTATTCACCGAAAATAGATTCGGGAGCACGTCTTTTGTTAGAGTTTTATTTTTGTGGAAGATGACCAAAACATATATTTGAACTCAATATGAATGGTTTTAGAGAAATCATTATGATGATAGTTGGGGGTGATTTTTGACGAGTTACTGACGAAAAGATGATTAGGAATTCAGTTCTATTTGCAAGTAGTTTATATCTACAAACTGTTCAAAAACTATCCCCAGCAATGCTTTGCTCATAATTATCCTGAATTCTAGTCGGAATTCGAAACTTAAAGTTTATCTTGGAATCATCCAAGCGTATACAATAATAGTCTCGGAATTCTAAGTTGAAAACATAATGGATACACTGTTGGCATACTACAAGTCTAGACCCAATACCCTAGTTTGCGGCTGTCGTCATTTAAGAGGAGGGTTCGAAATTTGGTTGATTTTCTATTCTTTTTTTTCTTTAAGTAAGTATGTGGACTAGGAATCTTATATTTAGATGTATGATTTTTGACTATATTATCTTGAGTATCTTTAAATCCAAATCACGATTTGATGAAATTTTCTCGATAAAAAAAATTTATGAAATGAGCTCTAATTATTTACAATTTTCCTTGCTACCACGATGTTTTTACGATTTAGATCACGAAATTATTTCTAAAACATAGCAAATAATGATATCTAAACTACCCTTTAACCATATTTTAATTCATGAAGTAGTTTTTTTTTAATTCAAGTAAATGTGGTTTGGCGCTTACGTTGTTTATTTCCGAGCGCGCGCACAATATCGCCATCTCACATTTTAAGTACTTGAACTAACCATGTCTCTCTCTAACTTTGTATTGTCAGTGTCCGCTCGGACTTGTTCGACGTCGGACCTGTGAAGGATTTTTTAAAAAATATTACGAAAAAATATTACGGTCGTGCCACATTACAGGTACAGTACAGTATTTACAGTCCGCCGACGCCTATGATAAATAAATAAATATCCTTGGAAATTCTTTTACACATGACTACCTGATCCCAAACTAAGCAGAGCTTGTACTATGGAAACCAGATAACTGATATTACTACATATACTACTTTTTGTTTGTAAATACAAACTAAATATACACTTAATTACACCTAGACTCGGGACATGCGGACATGTTCATGCACACAAATGCATGTCCTGGGCAGGAATCGAACCTACGACCTGCACTGCAGCGTGATTTTCGTTTGCTTTTCCTTGTCTTGTGTAATTTCTTTTCATCTCTTGTCATTTTGTGTCATCTCTTGTCATTTTGTGTCATCTCTTGTCATTTCATAGTTATTCGTGTCATTTCTGTAAAAACTCCCTATTTCGCTTACTGTTATATACTTGCAGCATGGTCTTGGGCCGACAGTGGGAATACATTGCTTGTCAAAACAATGGAGTCGCTTTATTGCGTTTGTTGTAGGTATGGATGGGCAAGTAATAAATATATCATACATCAATAAATTATCGTAAAAAATAACATTACAGATATGGATAGGAAAATGTTTGTCCGTCCTATTCAATCTATTATATTATAAACGAAAGTAACTCTGTCTGTTACCTTTTCACGGCTAAACCGCTGAACCAATGTTGATGAATTTTGGTATGGAGATAGACTGGGTCTTGGCGGAGAACATAGGCTACTTTTTAGGGTTCCAAAGGGTGCTAACGGGACCCTATTACTAGGCCTACGCTGTCCGTCTGTCTGTCTGTCCGTCTGTCAGCGCGGGCTGTATCTCACGAACCGTAACAGGTAGAGAGTTGAAATTTTCACTGAATGTGTATTTCTGTTGCCGGTGCAGAACAAATACTAAAAATATAATAACATTTAAAAATAAATATCAAGTCTCAAACTTGATATTTTTGATGTGTTTATTCTACGGTGGTACGGAACCCTTTATGTGCGAGTCCGACGCCTTCAGATCTTATGAATGTTTTCTTGAAATAAATATAGTGTATTTTAAGTAATTAACTGGCCAACCCTCAGGTCCTACCTACCATGTTAGGATCTTTTTCGTTCTAGCGGGTGTAAACCGTGATTTAACGAGTTAATGTGATAATTTTTGTATTTAAATTATTCAATTCAATGTATTTGTTTCAGACATAGTCCAATATTGATTATTAAAATTATTATAATTTCACAATAAATATAAAACAATAAATAAAAGTAAAATTAAATAAAAAAAAATAAAAAAATATTTTTTATTTTTCATGTTTTATCATTAAAATACAATATAATATAACATAAATTAAAATAAAATACAATAAAATAAAAACCTACCCCTAATTAAACAAATACCGTCCGCGTGGGATACTGGCTGCATGTCCTCCCTGTATTCAAGCTGTTCCTGTTGTCAAGCGAATTTTTTGAGCAAGGAAAGAGCCAGCCCTCTTGTCACCTGTGGCGGTAACCAGTCTAAGGGTGATTTTGATAGATAAAAAAATAAAGATAAAAAGATAAACAATAAATAAATGCATGGTTAAATCAATAAAATTAATAAAAACTGAAAATTAAATTAAAAAATAAATTAAATATGGTAAAAATAAATATTATGACACCGCTGATGACTTCATGATCGGCATCGAAGTTAAGTACCAAAGTATTCCTTTGCCTACGAAACATGAAAAAGATACTCATATCCGGCAGTCAGTCACTGACACAGAGTATGTACATTTTTACCCGACTACGGTGGGCGGAGGGTTATGATTTTGACCGATATGTATGTATGTTCATCTGCTCCCGTATAACGTCCAAACTATTTTTATCATAATAATTTGACTAATGAGATATCGTTGGACGCATCTGGATCGTCCGCTGGTTATAGGCTATTATACGATCGAAATATTGTTATACGTATCTATCAGCATATTGTAGGTATCGTTTGTCTTCTTTTGACTTACTTTGTCTTCAGCAATAAAAACAACATAGAAATTAAATTATTTTTTTCAAATACACTCGACATAAAAATCCCATATAAAACGAAAAAAATATATTTGAATATTTTCATCCATTTCATCAATTTAAAAGGTGCACTGGGACATATTATTTTAATTGTACGAATTAAACAATATTGTTCCTTCAAAAAATAACTATACTATAGTCTACTCCATAGCTGTTCTGTCCTAGCTAAGCGAGAGGGATATATCCTTCGGCAGCTCACGCGACGCTAGCCACACCCCGAAACTAAAATTAATTTTTTTCTTGTATCGTCTTAACATCAGGCCGGCCGCATGATTATACATGAATTTATGTTGAAATTTTCACATGCCTACTTATGCTGCTTATACTATAACTTTAGAAGTTGCGGGTTCGATTCCCGCCAGAGGCAAATTTTGGAAACGGCCCTTTCGTAATTTGTTCTGGTCTGGGATCGCCCCAGTCCATTGTATGGTAGCCATAGTACAAGCGATGATTAGTTTGGGGCCATACAGTTGGTATGTTTATCTGGCGATATTTATTTAATTTCCATATTTCTCTTGGAATGTCTGGCTGATTGAAACTGCACTAACAGAAATAATATTAGCTTTTAGAGTTAAGAACGGCTTAGTACCTTGTTCTATATTAAACAAAAATACCTTGTACGAGTTACGCCACACAAACAATAAAACAGTTGGCCTGAATGCCTGTGCATTTTATGACCAAACTTAGCTAAATTAGATTTTAACTGACTAGCGGCAACATGTTTGTTCAATGTTAGGAAATGTCCATTTATTGGTCACGGTTGTACATTATGGGGTACGGAGACAACATGTTACTGTCTACAACCACATAATTAAGACTGGTACCATGGTCCCAGCTATAGTATAAAACTTAAAGTCGATAATGACTTGTTAAAATATTCTTACCAATGAAATCTTACGTTTTTCAGTTTTGTGGTGCAAAAAATCTTCATGACTACCTTCCTGGGCATTTAAAGTTTGTAAGAGGTGTACTATAACCGAAACGGCGAAGTATAAAAGAAATATTATTGGCCGATTCGCACCATGATCCCAAACAGCCTATTCAAAAGGAATACTTCAACGATTCGCACCGTAGGGCGAAACGCTCATTGTGCGAAACGATGAAAGACCCGAAAAATTGGGGTAGACTGAAAGTAGACCCCAGTACTTAAATAAAACATGACTATTTGTTATTATTTATTTATTTTAAAAATTCTAGGAAAAAGACCACGACCAATATATCTCGATTTGCAAGACTGTTTACCATAGATTAACATTTCTTTATGTGGGAACTGCCTCATGGGTACCTCAAGGGAGGGAGGCAAAGAGGCAAATGTCAAGGTCTGAGTTCGACATGGTTATGTCGAACTCAGAACCACAATAGTCCGACCAAAAACGCAAGACCGCAAGACCTTGTCATGACAAAACTACCATACAATGTACTTATCAATTTAGTCATAAAATAAATAAATAAGCGCATCATCAAACAGTAGCACCACAATTCACAAAACAAAATGTATCAATGCATAATGTAAAAATGTCGGTGGTCGCCACAACGCACCCAGAGCATAGCTGGACGCGACAGGCGACCATAATTCGCGGCTCTAATGGAGTCTGCAACACGCACTGGTCGCACATCAACCTGGGACAGACAGACGGACGGGTTAGTCCAACCTGTTCTAGTGTAAGCCATTTTAAACTAAACAGAAGTGATGTAGAGTTGGATTTAGAATGAACAAGTTTTTTTGCTTAGTCTTGTAGAGCGTACATATTATCCGAAAAGAATCGAGTCCAGAAATTGAGCTTTTAAGTTTCTATTCTATGAAGAATTAATTGTGTTATTAATAAGAAAGCAAATATTATCATAAGCCCATGCAAGTACAGGCATGCTAGTAGATAAGATTATGATAGGACTTTTCAGTCCAGATAATTGACTTTCCTTGAGATAAACTACGTTATTTTAGGCCTAGGCTGCACCGCGGTTATATCCGCGCTGTTAAAACCGCGTTAAATCTGTGTCCTATGGAATCATATGAACCTATCCGCACTTGCGGTTCATATGATTCCATAGGACGCGGTTTTAACAGCGCGGATATAACCGCTGTGCGGCCTAAGCCTTAAAGTAATACATACACTATATGTCTTAAAAACGAATGATTTCGGTGTGATCCCCAAAACATGTTGATTATTAACCCGATCCTCCCTCAAAATTTTAAATTTCCATCACACATTTCATCAGCAATCAAACAAAATATTATATCTATATCTGTAGAAGTAATATCTCATGACAAACTTAAACAGCCAAAAGAAAATAAGACTAGTGTGTAGTCTCCATAGTCTCTTAGCATGTGCCCGCGTCACATCTCACCCGTCACCCGCTGTCCACATAATTCTGTGTCCGGAATGGAGTCACAAATCCCCGCACTGGATGTATCTATCTTCGTATCGATTCCATGCATACCTGTTCCGTGGGTTTACTGAATAATGTGTTTTTAAAAGTAGGTTAAACATAGTCATTTGTTATAGTGTATTATAATATTGGTACCGATGTACGGAGCTAAGGATATCGGTAACCAGCCATGTAGAGTTATAGTATACGTGGATTGTTTTTTTTTAAATATCTAACGAGAAGAGCCGCCATAGACGGACTGCTTAGAGCAGTCGAGAGCAGTCGTCTTGCGGTTTTCCGGCCCTTTCACTCATCGAACGAAACGCAGCTGTAATAACTACTTAACGCCGATCTTCGGTGAGAGTTACTACCCTGTTCGAGCCAGCCCATATGAGCTGCAGTCAATTGGCTACAGCTTGGCTCTACCACCAATAAACATAAATACAATATACCTTGCAAGATGCCTGTCGTGAGAATAATCGGAACAAAACCAAAGCATATTCCTCGTTCGTTACCACATGCGGGCTTTAATTGCGTATCGCGTATTAATCTGCTTTGTGTCAATATAAGGACCCTTTGCTGTGGGCTCAAACTATAATTAACTAAGCACGATGATAATTTGTGGTACATTATCAAGGTGGAGAGAAAGGAGTCATGGAATATCAAACCAAATCAAATTTCAATAATGATTCTTCACGCTACCCTCTCTCCCAAGACTTTTTTGTATGTTACTAAGCTAAGCTGAAGTGGAAATGGGCCAGTCACAAGGTACGTATGAAGTATGGACCTGCAAAGGTAGGCAAACGCCATCACAAAATGGATACCAAGTGACGGACGCCGCAGCCGGGGCAGACCCAAGAGAAGATGGCGGGATGATGTTTGGTCACCTTTGCGGGAGATACTTGGTCTGTAACCGCTCAGATTCGTGCTTTATGGGGAAATCAAGTATGCCTTTGCTAAGGAGTAGGACACGAAAATAGGCTAGTAAATAAAAAGGTGTTACAGGAAAATGGTGTATGCAAATGACGGAGATAGATTAAAGTTACCAATTGACTGCAGATCATATACAGGCTGGCTCGTCCGGGGTAGAAGACCCACGCACAAAAGATCAGCGTAAAGTAGGTATCAATTTATTTAGTTGCTTTTCATACATAGCGTAGGAGAGCCGGAAGCCCAACACTATGGAACTTGGTTAATGGAAGGATACATAATACAAGTGCTTCGATCTATTACAACTCTCCACGAAGCCAACTACGAGCGGGGATGGAATGCGGCTTCCCCGCCCACCACACCTCCCGCACACCGCCACCGCCTTTTCGTGAGGGTGACGTCACATTTGACAGGCTCCTAGTTGGCTTGGTGGAGTAGTATAAACAAATCCAATGAGCTCTACGTGTTTCGAAAACTTAATTACGCTACTTTAAACCAGTATTGTGACATAAACATGGCAACCGCCCTTCAGCAACCAGATACTAATAAACAGCAACAAAGTACTAGGTACTAGGCTATCATGAGTTTTATGAGGTTTAATTGTGTCTAGCAACGTACGAGTATAATCGACGCGGCGGGACTCCGCAACGGTCCGGCGAGTTATGGCCGATATGTACCAGCGGGTAGCCGGGACACGCGAGCGTGTGCTCCAGCCGACGTGTGCTAGAACAGAACAAGGATCTTGTGGAGTAGGTCGTCGAGGTATATTTTTTAATGAAATTATTGGTGTACTGACAACTTTTTTTATATGACTCAGCACGTAAAGCAACGTAGCCTATAGATGCTTGGAATACCAAAGGCACTGATCACCTGAAGGGAAGTGGGACAGAGAGAGGGGAAGGGGAAGGAGCTTAGGCTTCTGGCTCTCTTACTCATCGTACGAAAGACATCAGCTATAATAGCTACTTTACGCCGATCTTCTGTGAGATGGTGGTACTACCCCGGTCGAAACAGCCCATGTCTCTACCATCAATAACAACTCCAGATCATATAGATGCGTCCCTAAGCCCCAAGCTGCCGCGCCCGAGCTATCAGTTACAACGTGATGTCTATGACGTCATAACTAACTGCTTGGGCGCACCGTCAATGTAGACGGTAGCTTGAGTTCGAAAAGTCACTATATGCATCCATAGCCATCTCTGAACGTTTACCGATCAGTGATTGCAGCTGGCTATGAGCGCCTCAATAGAAAGAGACCTTTAGCCAACAGTGGTACCTACTAATTAGTTTTAAAATAATCAGCTCCATTTCTTTTCTAGTCTTGCAAGGGAGAATGCGGCAGGCTACACCCAATCAGACAATGGTTGATTTAGCTGCTACTACCGCGTCCGTTACGCCGTCCTACGCACCTTGCGGCCGCTGTCGCCTGTCGCTGCCGAGATATTGCCGGCGCAGCAGCGAGATATGTTAAATTGGACACACGCCTCCTGGCATTAGCGTTCCTTGTGTGTGGGTACGGTTATAATATTCTAAAGGCACTAGAGCTGGTATTATAGGTCTCATTTCCGTTTAAGTTACAACCTCTACAGCTGGGTATGTTTTAGATTCAAACGGTCTAATTCCAAAACACGAACGCTCGGTACAGTGGTTCGGGCATAGGCCGCTCAGCTCACTGCATCGGGAGGTTGCCGGTTCGATTCCCGCCAGAGGCAAATTTGGGAAACGGTATTTTCGTAATTTGCCCTGGTCTGAGTGTCACTGGGATCGCCCCTAGTCCATTATATGGTAGCTGTAGTACAAGCCTTGCTTAGTTAGAACATAATCTACCTCCGCACCAAATTTAATTCAAATCCGTTCAGCCAATTTTGCATGACAATCAGTCAAACTTACAAACACACTTTCGCGTTAGAAATGTTAAACTAACAATTTAATTAGTAATATACAGAAAACACCAATAAAACGCGCCGTAAGTTATTCAAATCGATTTCAATTAAATCGAGGAAGCGAGTGAACACAATGCGATAAGATCTGTTATGAAATCGGACACATTTGCACCACCGAACGAGTTGTCTGCGTGTGCGCCGCGCCCCGACGCCGCTCGAGGACAAATCCTTTAATTAAGTGCAAACTCGAGAGAGACGTGTTGGATTAGGTAAATTTGGGATTCGTTCCACCTATTCCTAATCCCCATAGTGTCCTAATCCAAATACCTAATCCTGGTATTACATATAGGTATTGGATTTTATTGTATTGTAGGCAATATTTGTAGTACGTGGGATTGGGATTATGTGGAATCCGTGGAACCGTGTTATATTTTTGGATTAGGTGCGGCCTAATCTCGTGAAATACCTAATCCCTGTACCTAATCTAATATGTATGCCTCATCTCTACTCGAGGAGTATGCGAGAATAGTTGTTTTAGAATTACGTTCATTGAATTGTCGTTATGAATTGTGTAATTGTTGTGAGGTATTTCTTTACATTAAGTGCCGAGTTCACCAATATACTAACTGACCGTTACAGCAGTAAACGGACTGTCACTGGATATCAAACAATCGGTTAGGGTGGTGCACTTGGTGTGTGTAGTGTGGATTAAATAAATCGTCAAATAGGCCAATTGATCGATTTTTGAGTTGAATTTCTGGAGTGATAACGACATAACAGAAGGGCTAGACAATTGGCTGACGTCTACAAGCGTTCCTTCAAATCGCTACGCTTCATGTATGGAAATGGCATAAGTCACGTGATCTACATAGCAACTTTAGCGACGATTGACATTTTCATACATTGTGAAGTCTATTCTATTCTATTCGATTAGCGTTCATGCCGCTTTTCTAGCCCTTCAGGAGACTTACTTGATTCTAGCGAGCTATTAGACTCTACATAGAGCATCAATATCCGTATCTCTATCTAATCTCCCCACTAAATCTCTACACGACACATCCAGTTACGCCAAACCACTCTCTACATCAATACCCGTGTCCATATCTTATGTAAATAGCCTCTATATACGTACATTAAACGGAAACTAATATCATATTAAATCGGCGGGATGACTGCCAATCGTAAAACCCGGGGATTACTGTTACCTTGTAATTTTAACTGTATCTGACCAATAGATAGCATGTAATGTATATGATTAAATGAAGAAATTGCAGGATAAAAAGCGCAAACGTTTTATAATGTGACTATGCGCTAACATACACGGACTGCATTTTACAGTTTGGTTGCAGTCGTCGGCACGCGACTGCACACGGACCGCATTTTGCAGTCGGAAGTGACAGCTCTATTGCAGTTGGTTGCAATCGACGGCACGCGACTGCACACGGACTGCATTTTGCAGTCGGAAGTGACAGCTCTATTGCAGTTGATTGCAGTCGACGGCACGCGACTGCACACCGACTGCATTTTGCAGTCGGAAGTGACAGCTCTATTGCAGTTGGTTGCAGTCGACGGCACGCGACTGCACACGGACTGCATTTTGCAGTCGGAAGTGACAGCTCTATTGCAGTTGGTTGCAGTCGATGGCACGCGACTGCACACGGACTGCATTTTGCAGTCGGAAGTAACAGCTCTATTGCAGTTGGTTGCAGTCGACGGCACGCGACTGCACACCGACTGCATTTTGCAGTCAGAAGTGACAGCTCTATTGCAGTTGGTTGCAGTCGACGGCACGCGACTGCACACGGACTGCATTTTGCAGCCAGAAGTGACAGCTCTATTGCAGTCGGTTGCAGTTGACGGCACGGGACTGCACACCGACTGCATTTTGCAGTCGGAAGGGACTGCAAAATGCAGTCCGTGTATGGCGGCGCTAAGGTGGCAAACAAGCATTACGGCCCGCATAATGTTAAGCAGTTACCGTATCCTATAGATGCTTGCAATACCAGAGGCATCGTTGCCGACTTGATGGGGAGTGGAACCTCTGCTAACCACTCTCCTTCAAGTCGAAAGTCAAGTCGAGAGTCAAGGGAATGGGAGGGGGGTTTGACTTCCGGCTCTCTCGTTCATCGTACGAAATTCAGCTATGATAGCTACTTTACGCTGATCTTTTGTGCAAGGGTGGTACTACCGGTTGAGCCATCCCGTAAATTGGCAACAGCTTGACTCTCTTACCTGTAAGCATGAATTATCATGGGCTTTAATAGGTCCTTCTTCTCACTTAAGGCGACGGCTAGACGTTCAGTAAATACTGTGGTCCGTCAATATTTATCAAAAACCGTGGTCTAAACTGATCGTGTAGGCTAGTGTACTGATGGATGACAGTATTTACCAGTAATTTAGTGTTTATTTTATACTGTTCTTAATTCTATTATATTAAATATAAGTAACATAATGTATTTTATTTATTATATACTTACTTAATATATTCTTCGCACGTACCTATGTCTTTTTACTATTTTATTGATTTTATTAAGTAGATATATGTATATTTTTATTAGTCCTTTTCTCTTGGGTAGCCAGTGGCCTTTTCTCTTGGGTTTGGCTGAAAATCAGCGCTGGTGGAGTCTCGTACCCCCCAGCACATGCTGAGCCAAATACCTTTTCGGCACAGTTCGCGCTGACCCCTTTTTTTTCTGTTTCCTCTGTCTATGTGTTGCGAGTGTGTCGAATAAATGTTTTCTTTCTTTCTTTCTTTCTAATTTCAATTCCGGAATGACAGTTTGTGGTAAATACTGACATCCATCAGTACACTAGCCTACACGATCAGTTTGGACCACGGTATCGTGTCATTACGCGTCGCGAAAGCAATAGAGTGGACATGTCTTCTGTGATTGCGGATTAAACCAAGCGCTAAGGTAATATCCATACAAGCTTTCGTGTTTCATATAACGTCTGCACTGTACGAACTACGTCACGATACTGACGGAATAAATACTGAACGTGTAGCCTGCCTGTTTATTCCGTCGATGGAATGACATCCATCATTATTTACCATACTGGCGGAACACAGTATATACCTACTTTACGTCTAACCTTCGCCTAAGACCCTGTATTGATCCACATTCATACTTATCACAGTGTAAAGAGGTCTTGTATCCTATGATTATCTTTATCGTAAAGTTAGAGTCGAGTTAGTACGAAGCTCATATGTTAGAGACCAGAATAAGCTGTTTATGCCCTAATCTTGATTATTAACGAGGTCTTATGAATATGTACGAACGTAGATACATACTTGAAATGCGATCTCGTTTAATTATGATATCTGCTGCGTTCACCTGTTTTTATCGTACAGGAAATGAGACTGTAGTCTGGTTTCCTAACTGTGCGTTTTAATCATAGTTAAAATACTAACACACCAACTGTTTGGTCCCAAACCAGGCAACGCTTGTACTATGGCTACCGTACAATGGGCTGGGGGCGATCCCAGTGACACCCAGACGAGGGCAAATTACGAAAAGGTCGCTTCCGAAATTTACTACTTGAGCTGCTTATTACGAATAAAAAATATTAAATTCAATGTTTTTGAAAATTGTATCCCTAAGGGAATAAAAAAATTGATGAAAGTATGTATGGGGGGGGTCCCTTTTATTCTTAAGCTAGATACATGAAAATTTGTATTTAGACTACCCACTACGAATTAAAAACAATAATTTCAGCATTTTAAAAAATTCCATTCCTAAGGGGGTAAAATAAGGGATGAAAGTATGTATGGGGTCGCAGCCAGAGACATTTAAATTACTATTTAAGCTACTGATTACATATTAAAAAATAATTTGTCAGCATTTTTGAAAATTCCGACTCATAAGTTTGTGCGAATCCCTCAGGGCGCGAGTCCTATTCACTCTTCTCCGGTTTTTTTATATCATATCTTAACACAAAAAATAATTCTATGTATATGCAATTTGATAATATACAACTTGTGCCAAATTAACTGCCCACACAAACATTATTATTATTTATTATTATCGCCTGCACACCTATGAATACAAAGTAGCTTTATAAACTAGTATACACTACATTATACAACAGGAATTCAGTCCATACAGGGATATATGAAGTTACGGGCGCGAAGCCAACGTGACTAATGCTTTAGACCCCAAGCTTCCCATTATTTATAACTATAACTGTAACGCATGTAGATAAATGCGTTTGCTGCGAGCCAAATTAACTTATACATTTAAATACACTACCTGTTTAAGTAAATGAAGACATTTGTATGATGATTTAACGAAATTTATGTGGGCATAAGCGTATTAGCCGATCGGTTGTTGCAATGGTGATAGTTAGTTGGTAGTAAACATTAATACAATTATCTAGTAATTTCGGATTACGTATCCGTTCTAAACTTGTAAGATTTTCCTTAAAATGGTTTTAAGAAAAACCTATCAATCGTTGTAACAATCTTGTATTAAAACAAATATCTTGTAAAGTTGTAATCCATTAAAATTCCTTGAGAATGCCTTAACAGAAAATATAACACACGGTATAATATTTTTTTTTATATAGAACATACAATTACTTATTGGATTAAATTGTAATTAATAAAGCCCTTATTTCATGTTGCATTTTGGTAGACAAATGATTCAAAGATTGTTATGACATAAATCATATCAAACTACCCTGGATTATATTGAGAGAATTATCTTGTTCCTCCAATTAGACAGTCTGTTCTAGCTAGACTAATATCTCTATGCTCTACATTTAACCTTTCGACAGCAATAGTAAGCTGTAGCAATTCAACTCATAATACGATTGTAGCGAAAACTTTGAGGAAAATAAACTTCAATGGCGGCGTCTTCATCAGGCGCATGCCTCGCGCGAGCACTCACTTTTGACGTCGGAACGCATAGACGTAATGTCATAATATGAGTGCTCGGGTGAGGCATTCGCGCCATATGGACACATCTAATAGAATAGAATGTCTATACACGTGTCGTCCAATAATCCTGGCATTCAATCTCTAGGAGCGACGGTAGAGCGTGCGCGTGCGCGGCTGACATGTGATCTGATAGCGCGCTGACGACCGCTCTACCAACTAAATACATGCCGAGAAAATGTTACATTGTAAATTAGATCTTAATTGTTTTTTTTTTTTGTATCTCGAGTAAAGATAATTAACTGCCAACAACTCTATCTATAAATATTATTATATAGAGGCTTTAATATAATAACTATCAACCTCCTTAGTGAGAATAAAAGTACTACGATAGACGAAGGAAATTTACGGGAAATTCATCTATCTATCAGTGTATCTAGGGTCGCAACATTTTAAAAGGCCAAATAAAGTTGGTAGTAGTTTCAGAAACATAAAAATATAGTAGACCGAGCTAACGGACTTAAACATAAAGTGGAATTATCTTTTTCTCCCGAAAGATATAGTACATATAGTAGGTACCTAGTCTACTCTAATAAATCTTGCGTATGGCTGACTTTTAAAGGGTTCAATAGTACTTATATAATTAAACCTACTTGCCATTTTAAAAAAATACGTAGACGATTTAAAAAAAAACATATTTCTAAAATAAAAATAGGGATAACCTAACCGCGTATAATGCCTATATCGTCGTGGATCGCATACAAGCAATGACAATGCGCACTGCGCATGCGCACTGAGCCGATTTGAATAATTGCGCGCGAGTCGACGCGATCCGCAGATAGATGGCGACCGCCGATTGGGCCCATGAGAGATGTCCTCACGTATTCGAGTTGAGTGGTCCTATTTTAATAATATGGCTGAGTATTTATATTTCAACAGGTAATTAATATGATTGGCATTGAATTTATGATTAAAAAAATATAAGCACGCGCCTTGCAGGCTTAAGGTCCAAGGTTCAAGTCCCGGCTTGCACCGCTGAAGGGCTAGACAAGTGGCTGACTTCTACGAGCGTTCGTTCAAATCGCTACGCTTCATGTATGGAAATGACATAAGTCACGTGATCTACATAGCAACTTGTTGTTGATCTACATAGCGACGTTTGACATTTCCATACATTGTGAAGTCTATTCTATTCTATTCGATTCGTTCATGCCACTTGGCTAGCCCCTCTGGAGTGAAATCTATGTGCGAATGATTAATTCACTTGTATACGGTGAAGGAAACAAATGTAACATCGAAAGACATGTGAAATCCACCAATCCGTACTGAGCCAGTGTGGTGGATTATGGCGTGAATCCCCTCGCATTGAGGAGTGGTAAGGACGTTAAAAGGCCTTATATTATTATAGAGGTGGATTTTTCCAAAATCCTACCTTCTTATCGTATGGTTAATGGCCAACCTAGTGTCAGAGTTGGTCAAGCCGCCCGAAGGCCTCTAACATGGCTTAACGACTGCTGTCTAGATAACAACAACCGGGACCGACATTTTACGTGCCATTCAAAACACGGAGACGCTCAGTTCAAACCTACCTCAGTATAATGGTATACAAGATATACTGACAAAATGTCATGTTTCTAACCCGATAATATAAATTAAGATAACGTCTATTTCTGTCCGTCTTAAATTGACTAATCAAACAGTACATTTAAGTTTTGGAGAAACAAGCGTTTAACTCAAGTTAATACGCCAATAACACTCAATTATTGTCATTAGAACAGTCTACAAGTGGTTGCAAGGCCGCATAACTCTTATGAGACACGACACTAAAATTCCCAGATAATTTATTCCTCAACGCCCACACACCACGTATGTCGGATTGCTGAGTTATAAATTATTTGCACGCGAATGATATGCAATGCTCGCTTTCGTAACAATCTGCGGGGCTAAAACGGCTACATAGCATTGCAAACCAATCCATTTTTCTACCAGAATCCCTAGCAATTCCGCTAAATTTTCCCGTAAAATGGTCGCACATTTTACGCTGCTCCTGTTAAGGATTCTGCTAGAAAATCAGAAAAAAATCTGTGCATCAGGTGATTTCAGGTTCGATTCCCCTTAGAGGCAAAGTGCTGAAACGGCCTTTTTGTAATTCGCCCTGGACTGGGTGTCACTGGGATCGCTTCCAGTCCATTTTATGGTAGCCATAGTACAAGCGTTGCTTAGTTTGAGACTAAACATGGCCATAAGTCGCTTAGTCATTGCCATTGAGCTGCTATAGTGATCGACGCTCTGATTGGTTGCCGACCAGCTGATCGGCCTCTAATTGGTCAGTCAGAATCAACCGACTCGATCACTATAGTAAAAAGCACAAACGCCACAGTGGCGCCACAATGGCTAAGCGACTTACGGCCCAGGGGCCCGATTCACGTAACCAAAACCGTAACGACATTTCAGCGATATAGTCGTTGATAGCCTTTTCTTGTTACGAAAAGGCTATCAACGACTATATCGCTGAGATGTCGTTACGGTTTTGGTTACGTGAATCGGGCTACTGTTGGTGAGTAAGTCTGGCGATATTATTATTATACTTGAAACATGCGGTCCATGCATGCATGCGGTCAGTGCATCAGTCACTGCCAGCTCCGGTCAGTCGCAAGCTGTCGCGGGTAATGATGACGCGATTGGATAGCGCGATACAGTGGACATCGTTGATCACCGATGATAGACCTTCTGTTGTAAGATATGTGGTGATGATGATAGAGAAGAAAAACAGAGTGTAAAATTATTAGCCACATCGGCTCACGCTCCAGGACGTAGCTTTCGAGGTCGCCGTCATTGATGTATTAATTTGGCAGATATAGTACCTTCTAACATCTAAATCACTAAACTTGCACCACCATATGCAGCGAAATTCACATATCTGTTATCGCACTCTCGAGTCGATAGTCAACTTATTAAATAATTGCAGTATTGGCAATACCGATATGGTTTTTGACATTATTTTCCGCGAGGGACTGACTCGTACTAAGTCCATGTAAAAAAATATTTAACGTCACGACTTTTATCCCCATTCGGGGGTAGTCAGAGGCTTGAGTGGCCATACACCACCACATTGTGGAGGTATTAACCAACTCAAAGCCCACGTTTAACCTTGTCGCCGTGTATACAGAAACTGACTATTACCTAATCCCGAGGGATAGGTAGGTTTGTCCATGAACTCAAAAAACAAGAAAAAATACCAAACAGCGAACTAAACGGAAAGAAGGTACACTAAACTATAAATACCAAAAAGGTCACCTTAAATATGTTAAGTAACTAGGTCCAATACCTACCTATCTACTAGGGTGAATACACCAATAAACGTCCATTATCTTTAACATTTTGTTTTTCGTATTGCAACTACAACAATGGAATATGCGTACGTCGACATGCGATGCTGTCACCGTAAATGATCCTGCGATGCGCGACGAAGATAGATCCTGCCTCGGCTAGTGGCATATGCATTACTTTGTTTGCTTTCCATGCATGCATGCTGTTTATTATAATATCAGTGTATGCAAAAAAAGTTTTTTTAATGGCAATCACAGGACAATAACACAAGACACCTTTTACGTCCACTATGGGGCCATTCATAAATTACGTCACACGTAAAGGGGGGAGGGGGTCGATGAAATGTGACATTGTGTGTCAAGGGGGTGGGAGGAGTCCTAAGCTTTTTGACGTCACATTTAAAAATCTAATATATCTAAGTATTAAAACCGAAATTTGAATTGGTAAGGAAAATTTTTGTAAGTGAAAAAAATATTTGACGTCACACAGGGAGGGGAGGTCTCGCAAATGTGACCAGCTGTGACAAGGGGGGGAGGGGTCTAAAAATAATGAAATTCGTGTGACGTAATTTATGGATGGCCCCTATTGTATCAATCGTCAAAGTTTTGGCGTAGGCTTGAGCGGACCAACTGCCAAGTGCGGACACACATGAAGTGCTAATGCATATGTTAGAGCGGGGTTGCCCCGCTATGCAGCGTCTTTGGCTTATTGGTCTGTGATGTAAAGAATTAGGAACTCTATTCTTTGACTCTAATGACTACTTTCGCACAACAACAAATAAACAAACCTTCACTATCCACTATAACTTCCCCCTTATCTGTCAGTTCCCTTTTACACTCGGTGGCAAGCGAACTAGTTCAATATGCAAAGTCGACCGTACAGTACACTGCGTCATTAGATGTGCAACACATTGTACAGGATGTCTCGAGGCCAGCCCGCCAGATCTGATACACGCACACAGCTTTCTATGATAACTACTTAAACTAGTTAGATCCTTTTATTTCATTGATGTATTATTTAAAGCAGATATGGTATCTCCTAATATTGCAATAACCGGAATTGTGCTACTGCACTACTACATGCAGGTAGGTATGCATTGCACTCGCAAAGGCATTTTAGTGCGTATGATTACCCAAAAGATGAGTCGTATTAGCAAAACCGATGTTTTCAATATAATTTTTCTCGACCGATTGAGTTGTAGTGTGTCCATGGACTCCGTTTATATCTCGTCAATCAATGAAAAAAAAAAAACAAGCTCGCTGCCTTCCTTGCCGGATCTTCTCAGTCGAGGTCGCGTTTCCGATCCGGAGGTAGAATTAAGTAAAGATTGCAAAAAATAAAATTTGTGGGCACATACAAATTTAATTTTTTTGTACAATTTGTAAAATATGAAATAAACTAATTGGATTTGAATTATTTTTTTATAGGACTGCGGTGGCAAAAAAGCGTACGGCCCGCCTGATGTTAAGCAGTTACCGTAGCCTATAGATGCTTACAATACCAAAGGCATTGCTCGCACATTGCCGACCTGAAGGGGAGTGGGATGGAGGGAGGGGGAGGGGGTGGGCTTTCGGCTCTCTCACTCATCGTACGAAACGCAGCTATAATAACTGGTTTACGCCGATCTTCTGTGAGAGGGTGGTACTACCCCGGTCGAGCCAGCCCGCTTATGAGATGCAGACAATTGGCTACAGCTTGGCTCTACCACCTTGAAAATAAAGGTAACTTCAACAAAGGCATATATTTTACGTTCGGAATCACTTGCCACTGAAGAGTTACCAAGTCCCAACTCACAGTTGTTTTTAATCGGTTGCAGAACACTTTCTATATGAATTGTGGGTGCATGCATTGTAATGGTTACATGATAGATACAGGAATGGAAAGTCTTTCCCCGGGCCTGCGATTACCATGACACACAATCGTATCGCTACACACGTTCATATCCTGCCTTGCTTGATTCTAAAGTCATTTCAATTACAGACAATTTAGTAGTCGTGTCCACAACACACGTATCCCGCGCGAGGCAGCTTAGCCTCGCTATGTTTAACATGGCGCACGCGAGGCATGCTCGCCCTGTCTCACCCAAGCCGTGTCATTTAACTCGCCTAGTTTGGCCTAGCCATGAGACAGAACGATAATGTAACAATATAACTGATTGCCCGGCTATACTCTTCTCTATCTTAGAGTGAAGGTTGGGTTGCCCTTTGCCTCGTGAGGCATGCGACTGGGGTTGTTTCACGTGGCGCGCGCGGCATGTAGGTGAGCAGCCTTGCGCGACAGACATGCGTGTGTCCTCCCTCTGTCCCACTCCCCCTCAGGTCGGCAACGTGCGAGCGATGCCTTTGGTATTGCGAGCATCTATAGGCTACGGCAACTGCTTAACATCAGGTGGGCCAGTTGCTTAACAACAGCTGTTGGCTGGGTACGCTTGTTTGCTGCCGACCTGAAGGGGAGTGGAACGAAGGGAGGGGAAGAAGGGGGGAGCTGGGCTTCCGGTTCTCTCACTCATCGTATGAAACGCATCTGTAATAGCTACTTTACGCCGATCTTCTGTGAGAGGGCGGTACTACCCCGGTCGAGCCAGACCGTAATTGACTACAGCTTGGCACTACCATCAATAACTATACTACAAAATTATTAAAATTAATATAATTACTACATCGTTATTAAGAAGCGGTAAGGCCGATCATCGGACGAGTATGGTAATCAGCTGCGTTGAGGTCGCGCTATCACGCCATCGATACACGCGGACGGCATCGACTCAATGTTATCTCAGTACAGAACCCGATTCACCTATGCGTGCTTTGTGCTGGGAAGAATGGAGTCGCTATTGTTTTACAAAAAAAAAGTTTTTTACAAATGTTTACGCTCGGTAGGAACACCTGTTGCCTGAGACTTAGTTTTACTTTAGATATCACAAAAAAGTTTTTGGCGAGAAGTAACAAAATGATGTTGTATTTTTTTGTTTTAATATCCGAAACAGGGGGGGTTACTCCGAAATACGTCGCTGACGGATCGTCCGAAGTACGGATTCGATTTACGATCAAAACAATGTCAAATCGTAGAGAAAAACGAAAGAAGAAATGTCAAATCACGACAATCCGTCAGCCGAAACGTTAGGTTCGTATTTCGGAGTAGGCCAGCAGGACCGGTCGTTGTGGAAAACCTTGGGGCAGACCTATGTCTAGCAGTGGACGTCTTTTGGCTGAAATGATGATGATGATCCAGAACTTATGTTCCTTTAAATTATAATGTATAATGTTGGTGGAATATTAACCATTATAATGTTCATAAATGTGCGTGAGTGTGGGGAATTTGAACAAAAGTGAACCATGATTTTGGGTTCCCAGGAAGTCTGATGATTTGTCAGTAAAGTATCCGCCACTTTTGACGGGCCCGTTAGCGTGGTTGGCGCGGAGGCGCCTTTCACGCTGCAGGTCGTAGGTTCGATTCCTACCCGTGACATGCATTTGTGTGCATGAACATGTCTGTATGTCCGGAGTCTGGGTGTATATGTATATTAAGTATGTATTTACAAATAAAAAAGTAGTATATGTAGTAATATCAGTTATCTGGTTTCCGTAGTACAAGCTCTGCTTAGTTTGGGATCAGGTAACCGTGTGTACAAAAATGTCCCAGGATATTATTATTACTTTTCGGTTTGGGAACCGTATCTTAGGCTTAGCTAAAGACCTTCAAATGCCTTCATGCTAAAAGTGAACCCATAATCAATAGAAAAAATACTTTGTCTAGACAAAAACCGTTTTTATTATACAAATAGGCACAAATAGTTTGTTCTTTCCTACTTGAGCCGTAAAACAACATTTAAGAACAACACTGATCTTATTTAAGTTTCATAACGATCACTTGTTTCTTCAGTCGACTTTTAAATATGTAATTAAATGTAAGTTATTTCCATGACTGTTGAAATGATGGGTTTGTTGTTCGAGTACTATAACTACGACGTAAGCATTATGTGAGAAGATACCTGTAGTGTTGTTAAAAACTGGTCCAAAACTCTTATAGTTTTAAAAATAAAAGAAAACACGAATAATAAATGATAATTTCGGCTATACCCTTCTCTGTAGTGTAGTTTGGCTCGCCCAAGCATGTGGCTGAGGCTGCCGCGTGCGGCATATGACCGCGCAGCCTCGCGCGGCATGATGCGTGGATGATCTCGCAGACATAGACACAGCTATTGACTCGTAAAATTCTAGGAACTCAACAAAAAAAGTCCAATTTAGGCAATGGCCTCTCCACACCTCCCGAGTCCATTATCAGGCTAATATGCAAATAGTACACAGAGTGAACCGGGAGCGTTTTCATTACCGCCACTGATACGCTAGCGTGCGGGCGCTACAGGTTACATCCCTATTCTGAACACGCAAGAGGAGTATATACATTTTGCAAGCTTCAAATAAATTTCGAAAAATCCAGCGGTGCGAGCCGGGGTTTGAACCTTGGACCTTAAGCACACAAGACATGTGTTTAACCAATCGGCTATCACTGCTTTTTACAGTTCACTTACTATTCTAGTAAAAGTAAAAGCGACTGTAGCCTAGGGGTGAACAGGTTGGGCTAACAATCAGAAGGTCCCAGGTTCGATCCCCGGTGGGGCATGCACCAATGGATTTTCATTTATGTGCATCATTTACAGTTCGCTGACGGTGAGGGAAAACATCGTGAGGAAACCTACCTATCCCTGGGGATTAGGTAATAGTCAGTTCCTGTATACACGGCGACAAGGTTCACCACCTGTCACGTTGGGTTCTGACTATCTAGTGAAACGTGGGCTTTGAGTTGGTTAATACCTCACAATGTGGTGGTGTATGGCCACTCAAGCCTCTGACTACCCCCGAACGGGGATAAAAGTCGTGACGTTACATTACATTACTATTCTAGAAACGATTATTCTATAAACTACTATTATTCTAGTAAGTCTTTTTTCTATTATTTATTTTATTATTCTAATATTTTCCAACAGTTGGTAACTAAAGCCTTGTCTGCTAGTTAACATAATTCTACCAGTATCGGACTTAGAACTAATTAAAATACTCGAACATATCAATAATTGCCTGTCGCCTGTCTCACAACCAGTATACCAACGATTCAACCGTATTAATCGAATTAATTCGATCGCAATTAAAACCTTGCGATATTTCCACTTTCACAGAATACGCCTCCTCATAAGTTTTTATTGGAACATGTTGGTGCATACATTATTTTAATGTGCGTTTACCTTTATAATTAAATGATTATTGGTAAGCACATAATGTGCGCTCTAACATGAAGTTAATAACATTTTTATGGTATAATCTACGTGTGATTGGAGTGGAATGATAGCTAAGAGCTATGAAATGTGGGTCAGATCTATTTGCGAATGTTTTGCGAAATTGTTTTTGTGGCTGTATTTGTTTATTACTTACTAAACGTTGTTTATCTATGAATTAAAAAAATGTACATGGTTTATTTAAAAAATATACTGACTGACACACAACGCATAGTATAAGCAGGTAGGTCTAACTAAAAGCATGAAGTTTTTATTACAGGATCCGTAGGTATACACGTGAGTACCTACTAAAAAATAATTATAATAATTTAGCCCTTTTTAAAGTCCCACTCCTGGGCACAGGTCTCCCCTCAATGCGAGGGGGATTCAGGCCATAATCCACCACGGGCCCAGTACGGGTTGGTGGATTTCACATGTCTAAGACATGCAGGTTTCCTCACGATGTTTTCCTTCACCGTAAGCAAGTGATAATCATATTAAAGTTATGATTCGCACATGGATTTCGAAAAATCCAGAGGTGTGAGCCGGGGTTTGAACCCCGGACTTTAAGCCCGCAAGACGCGTGCTTAACCAATCGGCTATCACTGCTTTTACCTACCAACCGTACCTACCTACCATCTACCTACCGAGTACCTACTAAGAAAGTATTTTTTTAAATTCATGCTAGAAGGTGATTCAATAGGGTATGAAAATGCCATCAGGTACGGCCAACCTTTGTTCTGCCGGCTCTCTCATTCATCGTACGAAACGCAGCTATTCAGCTACTTTACGCCGATCTTCTGTGAGAGGGTGGTATTACCCCGGTCAAGCCCGTCCGTATATGAGCTGCAGTCAGTTGGCTACAGTTTGGTTCTACTACCAATAAAGGTTAATGGCCTAGTATAAATATCTAAATGAACCCATTTAGATTTAAACTAAACTTAAAATAGACCTACCTATCTCATGTTTTCCGTGTACCAATGACACCCATTTTGATATATCGACAGGAGCGAAGCCGCCTTCCAAACGTTTGCAAACACTTTCACCGTGCGCACGCGACGCCGACCGGTCGCAGGTTCGATTCCCGATAACAGCCGCACTTAATGAGAATACCTGTTAATTGATTTATTGGGCCGCAGCTGCTGCGGAGAGCATTAGAAAAGTGTCTTGTATAAATTATTTGCGTTCCCGTTTCGGTTTTAATTGAATGGTCACTACATATTGATAGGTGGTAGATGAAATTCTTATATCAATTATTTATATTTTTAATTAATCAATTTCATCCCATTAGACTTGAGCGTTATTTCACGGCACCGGTTACATTAACTGGTTACGAGCTAATTCACCGAATCACTGTTTACGCGACGAAAGAGTACTGGTGATTTTTGTAACTGGTTATTTAGCTGTAGCCTGAACTACATCATAGGTATATGTCACCGGTCACCCATAAACATCTATAAGTAACAAATAACAATGTTTGTATTTTTGTATACAAGAAGCTAGTAGTAACGAAAACCATAGGGTTACAAAAATCACCTATTAAATAACCGGTGACGCTTTTGGCGTAACCGGTTACGTTACGTTTCGTGAAAATGATGTAACAGCACACGTCTACATACCATTGCTAGGGAAACATCTAGCGTATTAGCCAAGCAATTTATAAAAATGTATTTCATAGAATAGTAATGTTGGTGTCCACAAGTGCCGAGCAATGCGCCTGAGTAATCATATTTGACGTCTGACCACATATATATGACGTCATAACTAATTTCTTGTGCGAGCCTACTCAGGACTAGGGGATGCACTGACTTAATCACGTTCGCCAAACTTCGTCGACTCGAGACCAGTGGAGACGAATTATCAAGAGTAACGATAACGAGTAAGTGTCAAGAGTAAGTTAACATGACCAAGACTGCTCTGTCAAGAGTAGGTATACGACTGAGAAGAAAAAAGAAAAAAATTGGCATTGTTTAGGGTTCTGTATCCAAAGGGTGCGAACGGGACCCTATTACTAAGCCTACGCTGTCCGTCTGTCCGTCTGTCCGTCTGTCAGCATGCTGTATCTCATGAACCGTAATAGGTAGACTTGAAATTTTCACAGAATGCGTATTTCTGTAATGCGTATTGCCGATACAACAACAAATACTAAAAATAAAATCCTTTTTAAAATAAAGGGGGTCCCCATACAAGAAACTTGATAGTATTGACGTTTTTATTCTACGGTGGTACGGACCCCTTTATGTGCGAGTCCGACACGCACTTAGCCTGTTTTTTTTTAATTATAAACTTTAATTACTACTTGAGAGAAGGTTCTAAGTATTTTCAAAATAAGCAGGATGTCCATTTCCCTTGTTAATTTATCAGTCAGTAACTTAAACCCCATCAACACTTAATTACTATTCGAAGTTTAGCCGGAGACAACACAATGGGGTATCACGTTCCCGGGTATCACGTTACGCGAGATTAGAAAGATTAGCCGTTTGTTTTGTTGCAACTTAAGTACTATTTTTGATTAGCCGGTTATCTCCATCTAATCGATGATTTACTATATATTAGTTGATTTGCGGATGTGATAAGTAAATGTGGTGTTTAATCATGGATTATTGTACAAGGAACAGAAAGTCTAGTCTACACATAACTATATTTTCATACGTTTTAACAGATTGTATGAAAAAATCTATGACGTTTGAATAGCCGCGTCCAAATGTCTCACTGGTCGAGTCAGCTTTGCCTCGTCTGACAGGGCGCGCCCGAGCCAAATACTCGCCCTGCCTCACCCGAGCGCTGTCATTTGTCTCGCCTATTTGGCCTATTCATCAGAAAACGATAATGTAACTATGTAACTAATAGCTCGACTGTTCCCTTCTCTGTCTAGAGTGTAGATTGGCTCGCCCTTTGGCTCACCCGAGCATGTGCCTGAGGCTGCCGCGCGCGGCATGCACGTGATATAGACAATTGCATGTAACTTTAAATCTACCTGATCGAATTGGATGAAATAAAAAAAAAATATTAGGACCACATGCATATTCCCTATTTATTATTTTGTAATCGCCTCTATATGACCACTAATCGACCATCATCGTATCAAATTACAGGACGAAGTCCACACAATAGCTGAATAGATAGTCCATCAAGTACGCAATTACTCAATGCAAAATAATTAGCCTAACAGTACCTATAAATACGCTATTTACTTAAGGAGCTTATTGCAGTCACATCAGATCCTCAGTCTTCAACCCAAATTTAATCTTGCTACCCTCAAAATAACCTCACACACAAAATTAGACCTTAAGAAACTGAAATAAGTTGATTTTTCTTTAAAAAATATTTTGCAAGAGTGTTTAGTTAAGTTGGTAAAGTGATAAATCGAGTGTTGGCATATGAATACGGCTGCGGACAATGCGGTGTCCGGGAGTCGAACCTGCGACATGCGCGTAAATAAAACTAACCTATCAACCCTTTATCTATTCAGCGGTTTAGCTAAATGGTTTTAGTCTGAAGGTGTGGAGTGGCTTGCTTATTTATTATTCAGTTTAATATAAATTCTTTTTTTTTTATCGAATTGAAAATGTGGAGGTGTCAGACTATGTTTTGATAAATTATTTTTTTAGGCATTCATATATAATACTAGCTGTGCCCCACGGTTTCGCTCGCGTGAAAATTTATCTGTCAGATTAGTATATGTCTTATTCCAGAGCCTACAATATTTACGGTTCAAATTTCATTAGAATCTTATTAATTAATTAATGGTAACAAACATTCACACACACAAACTTTCGCATTTATAATATTAGTAGGAAGTAGGATGTATCTTTCATTAAACAAATATATTCGCCATAATCCCCTTCATAGCCTAACTAATACATATTACTCTTTATTTCTTCAAGCATTAGTTTACAATTAAATATTAACGCAATTTATTACTATTGAAACTTGATGGCATTTTTGTAACAACATTATCCACTCCACTGCTTTATTCAATCTCTCTGTAGAGAATTCTCAAATATAAAACAATTAGAAACCATTCGTGTGTATTCTTGAAACTATTATAATTTAACTTCTATTTAGCACTGCGGTTAAATAAAAGACGAATTAATCTTATTGTTAAAAGAATCTGTTAAATAATAGTATTGGTATATCTTCTTTTTTATATGACTAAGATGGCAAACAAGCGTACGGTCCACCTAATGTTAAGCAGTTGCCGTAGCCTATAGATGCTTTCAATACCAAAGGTATCACTCGCACGTTGCCGACCTGAAGGGACAGAGGAAGGGGAAGGGGGGTTGGGCTTCCGGCTCTCTCACTCATCATACGAAACGCAGCTGCAATAGCTACATTACGCCGATCTTCTGTGAGAGGGTGGTACCTACTACCCTGGTGGAGCCAGCCCATATATGAGCTAGGCTCTACCACCAATAAATCTAAAATATCAAAATATTTACTATCACAGTTAGTGCCTACTTAACTCTATCATTCTACTAAACTCTACACGACCAAAGCAATTAAAACGACTAATATCACCAACTAAATCCAATTACCGTATGTTAATAATGAGGTATCCCGGTGCGTGAGCGGTCGCGATTTCCCCATCAGTCGATATTAGTCTGATATTCGTCGGATATTAATTAACACATGCCAACGGCGTGCTCTATAAATCTTAGATGTCGGGTGTCGATACATCGCGCACGATAGTACTGACAACGACTGCTGGACCGAATAGGAACGGCAACGGACTTGCACGATAGAGTAACGAACATGTAGAGCTGCTACCACCACTCATTTTGAATTGCAAGTCATTTGATATTAGTATGATATTAATGAACACATACCAGCATGGTGCTCTATGTATGCTCTATGTCCCGAGTGTCCATACATCGCACACCGACTGCTGGACGGAAAAGGAACAGCAAAGGACTTGCAAGATAGAATAACGAACATGTAGGGCTGCTATCACCACTCATTTTGATTTCCAAGTCATTTGATATTAGTATGATATTAATGAACACATACCAGCATCGTGCACTATATATGCTCTATGTCTCAGATGTCGATACATCGCGTTCAATAGTACTGACAATGACTGCTGGACCAAATAGGAACGGCAACGGACTTGCAAGTTAGAGTAACGAATAAGTAGAGCTGCTACCACTACTCATTTTGAATACCAAGTCATTTGATATTAGTATGATATTAATGAACACATACCAGCATCCTACTCTATGTATGCTATTTTATTCTGCAAAAAGCTCATAACCCGAATGTCATATCGACCTGTCGCGAACTATAGAGCTGCTACCACGAGTCATTTTGAATACCAAGTCATTTGATATTAGTATGATATTAATGGACACATACCAGCATCCTACTCTATGTATGCTATTTTATTCTGCAAAAAGCTCATAACCCGAATGTCATATCGACCTGTCGCGAACTATAGAGCTGCTACCACTACTCATTTTGAATACCAAGTCATTTGATATTAGTATGATATTAATGAACACATACCAGCATCCTACTCTATGTATGCTATTTTATTCTGCAAAAAGCTCATAACCCGAATGTCATATCGACCTGTCGCGAACTATAGAGCTGCTACCACGAGTCATTTTGAATACCAAGTCATTTGATATTAGTATGATATTAATGAACACATACCAGCATCCTACTCTATGTATGCTATTTTATTCTGCAAAAAGCTCATAACCCGAATGTCATATCGACCTGTCGCGAACTATAGAGCTGCTACCACGAGTCATTTTGAATACCAAGTCATTTGATATTAGTATGATATTAATGGACACATACCAGCATTGTGCTCTATGTCTCGGGTATTGATACGTCTCGCACACCATAGTACTGACAACAAGTAGGTACTGTAGGTAGTAGGTACAACGCGAAACTGTACCGAATAAAAATCACGCTTGGTACAAAAACCAACCAACTAAACCAACCAAATGTGTGTGTGTGTGTGTGTGTGTGTGTGTGTGTGTTTGTGTGTGTGTGTGTGTGTGTGTGTGTGTTAAAACCAAGCGCTTACGCACGGCCACAATAGAGTCGAAATTTCAATTCAATTATTATGGTTTCTCTATGTTAACATCGGCCATGTTCTCAGAATGAGCATAACGTTTCCCCACAACACATCCCACATCACCATAATTAGCGGACATATGAATAAACATGCAGTTATAAATGGTTTTCTAATCAAAACTTTGTTATTTATAGCCGAGCCGGGTAGATGTCGGCCGAATATATTTGCATACGCAACTCTCGTGATAACGAATCGGGTCGCAATCGTTTCCTGTAAAATGCTATGGTTTTTACACTGTAGGAATATGGCATAATTGATAGAGCTATTATATACTGAAATTATTTACTGAAATGTGTGTAAGTGAATGTAAAATTATTTTTGAGTAATTAAGCCCGAAACCCGAAATCTTTAATAATGTATAAAAAACATATTTAAAGCTGCCTACTACAATTTATAAAATTAAATTTTATTGTTTTAATTAATAGCCCTCTTTCGCTCTCCGATCATTGCCGTGCGTGATCCATAATGGTCACTATACATTATTCGCAATACAGACATGTTTTCAACATTATTTTCGTCATTAAGGGCCTCCGCAGACTTGCTACTTTTAGCATCGGCGACCGGCGATTTTGTGACGTATCGATGCTGCGTCGTGTTTCTTCGAGAGAGAACGCAGCATCAAAATCGCCGATCGCCGATGCTAAAAGTAGCAAGTCTGCGGAGGCCCTAGGTCGTACTATGTCCAAGGACTTCGTTTAGTATGACAGTATTTTTAGTCGCGTGTCTCCCACTATCATGGTAATTTCTTTGCCTACATCGTGCTTTGTACCCTATACTTATTCAAATAATGACGAATCCTTTTCTCTATCCCAACACTTGTTGAACGGTTGATTGTTATTGCACGTGCTTGGAGATTCGCACTTCACTTTATTAGCAAATTGTTTACTAAAGTAATGATTGTAAGGATTCCATTTTTTTGTTTGACATATTTAATTTATGTGATGAATTTTCGGCACTGTTACTCACGTAACGCCTTCGTACGTAACGCACCTGCAATAGCTTTACCCCGATATTCTGTGAGAGGATGGTTCTACTTCGGTCGAGCCAGCCCGTATATGAACTGCAGTTAATTGGCTACAGCTTGGCACAACCACCTATAATTTCTTTATTGGAAATACTCTATTTTTACTTTAGGCCCACTAAAACTTCTCACCACTGTTAACGCATCAAACGAAATCGCCGAGGTTTGACCCCCGATGAGTCCCGGGAAAATAATGAATTGTCTTTGATAGAGCTGAATTTCAAAGTCTCAACAGACCTATCCATACCTTCGTCAGTAAAAAAACATATGACACATCAACTGCCGTTGCAACGGTACTTACTGTATACATGCATAAAATGAAACATCAATCAATATCCGCGCTCGCTAACGAGTGCGTTTTCTCCAAGCCACATATGCATAGAGAAACCATAATTTAGACATTGGTCCACTCACTAACTCATAGCTAGACCGCCGACAGGTTGATTTGGCGTCTACACAAATAATAAGCCTGCATACGTCGGTATGTGTGAATAAAGCTAGGTGGACACTGTTGGGACGATCCTCAGCTGTTTTCAAGCATACAGTTGGTCATAGAGTACGTCTTTAGGCTAGAGCTACATTGCAGAGACGTCATCTGCACGTCATTTGCACGGCGCTAGTGTCAAAACAAGGCTGTCACATTATGACAGTTCTCTATTTAAAATTTAAGTTCTTTTTTGACCACCGGTTTGGATACGTCTGTACCATCCCACCAAGCCAACTAGGACCTCGGATGAAATGCGAGTTCCCCGCCCACCTGCCGCCCGCACACCCGCCACCGCCTGCGGCTTCCCGCCCGCCACACCTCCCGCACACCGCCACCGCCTTTTTGTGCGGGTGACGTCACATTTGACAGGCTCCTAGTTGGCTTGGTGGCGGATTGATCGCATTCCGAACATCCTAACCGGAGGATGGTGTCCATTAAACCTGTATTATAATGATTCTGAAGTAATTCAGTTGCCATATATCTCGAGTTATCGACATAGGTCAATCGTGACTGTTCCAACCACTGCTGTACCACAACCGACAAAATATGTTAAGTTATGCGTCCAGCGCAATGCATTTATTGCATCATCTAGTTTATTAAATATGTACCTACTCCTAATAACTGATATCGTACTAACTTACTACTTAACTAAAATCGGAAGTTCTCAAATATTAAGATCACGCCTATTACGAACTCGGGCCACCTGTTTCGTTCGTGATTTTGACACTACCACAGAAATATATGGATATTATAAATTCAAAGCCTTAACAAAACGAATGATTGCTTTCGCAGCTATCTACCTGTTACCTGTGTTGTTTGTGTAATGCATCGACGCTCGGTATTTGCAATTAACTCTATGTAAAGCAAGTGTTTTCAGAACTCTACAATTTTTTCTGCAGTTTGTACAAAAACGTGTCCTCACTTAGCGATTGTGGAAACTGTCCAAAGAAGATTTACTTTAAGCACACTCTATTAAACATTACGTAACGTACGTAAATTACAACGTACTTAATAAAAAAAAATAAAAAAAATCACGTAGAAATAAATAGTTTGCCTTTTCATTGCACGTATAGTTTCTTTCATCAAAAAAAGTTTAATGTCTATAGTGTCATTAGTTTCTTCGCAAGTGTGGCCCATACTTAACAACACGGTAAATAACAATCTGCGCAAACGAGCAGTGTTGATGTTGATACAGCGGCGCGCACAAATCACGCGCGCGCGGACACTCGACACACGCCGCCGTGTGTGTCGTCTCGATGTCGGCCAGTGTCGCGCCGGTGTCGGCCAGTGTCGCCTCAGTGTCGGGAAGTGTCGCGCATACTCGATGGTGTCGCGAAATGTTAATGCCCCTTCACGCTATTGTTTTAGAATCGTGATGTGATTGTTAGGAAATCTCTGCTGAATATGTTATAGTTCGTACGTATCACTTTTTACTAATTCTAAAGATATTTTTATTTGCAAATCCAAAAAAAAAAAAAATTGGCGCATACAGCCATATATTTCCTTCGTAACTTTATAATAATCTGTGAATTCAATCGAACATAAAATAACAGCTTCATGACAGGTCATACATTACTAGGCAAGCCTTGCAAGAATGTTAATAACTATTTAGTACTACAACGATTACGTTCACAACTAATATATATCACGTATTTATCTTTCGTACGTATCAAGCGGCCGCCATCTTGCGTTATTCTCTTCCCTAAACATTACCATGTTTATTCAAACCACTACCAATGTCCAAGCGAGTTCTTTATCTAAGTGAAATTTATTCCTACTCGCCAATCAGTTTTGCATACGACACGTCGACACGTCCGCGTCGTAAACCAGTGGTACGGCCGTTATTCATAATGTTATGATAATCCATCGAGGGTCCGTGTAGCCAGTGACTTGCTCCACTCACTCGCCTTGTGTAAACGAAGCATAAGTAAACTTAGATCGTTGTATTGTTAAGCTAAAGTGCAAATGGAGTAGGCATGGTCGGTGTGCGGAGTCAAAATGATTTATGAACAAAAATTTGCATTTATTCGAGACTGACCGGGCGTGGCATACAAATAAGCACTAAGCGAACGGATTCAGACAGAAACTGCTATTAATTTGGATAATATTCGTCACAAAAACTTTTCTCGTTACCCGTCTACCTTGTTCGCCATTAGATCAGCGAAATGTCAGGTATCTATGGTATCTAATATTCATCCACGATCCGCGATCCTCTCTCCTTTTTCATATTCTATCATTACTCATTAATGTGGCATCGTCCAGATGTGAAGATTTGTTTCTGAGCGATATAAGCAGGTGCTACAACGTGGGGTTCTTCAAAGAGCATGTTTATAGGTCGGCGCCGCGTAACTTACAGATGTCCCGGGCGGTAGCTTCCACGTATAGTACGTTTTTTATACTTGTCCTATTTGGGAAGCAAAGATGGCGTCCAGCGGGGCGATTGCGTAACTTATTTGTCAATGTTTCAATCGGTTTCCTTCATCCTGTGTCAATTATATACGAAACCAATTGAAACATTGTCAAAAAGTTACGCAATGGCCCCGCTGGACGCCATCTTTGCTTACCAAATAGGACAAGTATAAAAAAACGTACAGTACCATCAGATGGATCGTCTGCCAGTGTGCTATCCTTAGCTATAAAAGGTAGCTACTGACCACTACGGTCCACTCGCTTAACTCACAGCAAGAAACTGAAGCCCTATTTTATCCCGTTCCAACATTATTCATGATCCACCTCATACATACCATAACATGACCTGATTTGTATAATCAAAACGGCCTACACATCACAGCAAGCTCGCAATCAATGCGCTCTATACATCATCTACGTATAAAACGCCATATTTCAATACAAACTCGGACCCGCAATCAGCATTTCAAAAGAGCCTAGATCCTCATAAATAAGTGAATTCGTTAACAAACATACGGACGGACACGCGTGGCTTCGGCCACTGTAAGTTATACTTATATCAGGCAAATCTGACGGAATTTACTAGCTTAGAACTTAGGGTCTGTCAGACCAGCTGCATCCGTACAGGGTGACCGACTTCAACCGACCGACCGACAGGGCCCAATTTCTTGGCGGTTGATAGCAATTCAATTCAACATTTCAATTCTTGGCGGTCAATGATGTCGGTCAGAACGGCCTCTGGCTGACAACATAGCTACCGAACGGCAATCATTTAAGATATATTTTTTTTAAAGATTTCATTTACGAAGGCAAAATTAGAGCCTAGTTAAAAATTTGCAGTTTCTGCAAAATTATAGAACTGGCTGTGCAGTACAACTTGCAGCCGGCGTGCAGTACTAACGACTCGGAACTTGCAGTCGGTCGACAGTTTTGTTGCAATTAAATTAAATATTGCCAGACACACTAATATAGTCCCAAACTAAGCAAGGCTACATTAGCTACCGTACGATGGAGTGGGGCGATCACTTGAAACCCAGACCAGGGCAAATAACGAAAAGGCCGTTTCCGAAATTTGCCTCAGGCGGGCAACGAACCCGTAACGACCCAATGCAGTAAGCCGAGCAGCTTACGCTCGAACCACTGCGCGCCAAGCGAACAGTTTAAAACTGGAATTTTACATCCAGCTTGAATTCCTGATGCAGCTCATCTGAATAGACCCTTATTTTGATAGAACATACAGAACTTAAGCTGATTATCGTTTCTAGGACAACAGTAGATTATGTTATAAGTTAGCAAGTTAAGTTATCAGTGCGATTGTCATACTAGCTACACGGTATCATATACTTAACAAGCATTTAGAAGCCCGTAAAAATTATTAAGTAGTTCTGTAACTTTCATTTTGCGTTTCTATCATAAAATAATTGCATCTAATAATTCGCGTTTCTTGTAATTTTGCGTTTCTGGAACTAAGTGTGTGTGCAACCCATAAAAATAATGTAATTATAACCCTTTTAACATTTTGTTATTCCAAAGCAGAACATATCTCTGTACCAAATTTCATTCGATTTAAAAATCTAAAATATCTATTCATATTTCTGCCTGATGCTTAGCCAAACAAACATTTATTATTGTATCGTTCACCCGCGAGTTCACGCGTTAAATGAGGAGCTTGTTGTTTCAAAATAACACTATAGTTTAACATCTTTTAAGACTATTTTTCATTAATAAAATTGATCAGGAACATTATTCTTAAACTTTTTACTTCAAAGTCACGGGTGTTTCAACCTAGACTTCGCCCTTGAGCATAACTATAGTCTGATCTTTAATTAGACTAAGCAAACTGACAGCTATAAATGTCACTGTTCTATGAATTTGAACCTTATTTGTTCTATTTATATCGAAAAGTGACATTAGCACCTGTCAGTTTACTTCGTCTAATTAAAAATCAGACTATAGAGAGAGTTGTCAAAAGTGTCATCTCAAGGATGTATCCACGTTGAACTTATGGTTGTAAGGATGTTTGGCCTTAGTGAATCACATAGCCAGGCCCTAAGTCGCTTATCCATTGTGGCGCCACTGTGGCGTTTTGCTGTAGTGACCAGTCAGAGAGGGATCAGCCGGTCGGCCGAGGGTCGCTCACTATAGCAGCTCAATGGCAATGGCTAACGACTTAGGGCCATGAGCTTATGAAAACAGTTTCTTGAAGCCTACAACACCTGTTCCTCAAACAATTGCAAGATTGCAAGATCAAGTGTTAGCCTTCAGAAGCTAACAATTGCCTTATTTTGTACTTAATGAGGTAACTATGGGCCATAAACACAATCTCCGGCCTAGTTCGGATAATAAAATTTGAGATTACATTCAACAAATTGTTAATAAAGCTGAACCTTGTATAGGTAACTGGCCACTTTCAATAATCACCCACTGCGTATTTTGACCGTCTAACATAAGAATTGTAATAAAAAAGTATGTGGCAAATTTTTTGGCAGGAAGTGGAAAAGTGATGTTGTAATTTTTGTTTTAATTCCCAAAACTTGTGTTTCCTTGTATTATTATGTGTTATGTTGATGGAATATTAAGCATTATGTTCATAAGAGTGCGTGAGTATGGTCAATTAGTTTTGGGGTTCTCCAAGAAGTCTGGTAATTTGTCAGTAATGTATCCGCCACTTTATTGATAGGGATGGGGGGGGGGGGGGGGGGTATTTTAGACCTATGCAAAGGCCTTTCCGTGTTTGACATACTCGTTATTCACAATTCACAAACATGAAAATATATATATTACTTGACACTGTATACCTATGTGAAAAGCAAAGCCAAAACAAACAAAAAAAGTTGGTTGCACTGTAGAATGTTGTCATTATTATAACTGCAGTGATATATCGAAAGAAAATATTGACGTCATTAAGGCTACTAAACCAACAAACAATAAAAAAATGGAAGGGTTATTCATGATGCAGTCACTTACATTTATATACCTCAGTAACATAACTATTATAGACGTTGCTGTTACCAAAAGCGTAATATCTTCATAGTAATTAATTACTATATTAATATAGATTGCCAGCTCTGCGTCGCCCGTAGCGATACACAAATGAATGGAAACCGTAATGTATAGCAACGCACGCGCAGGTACCGAGCACATTGTGAACAAATAATCAGGTGTTACCCAGTACCCCATAAACGCGAATGGTAACGCCACGGGACTTTATAGATACGGGGTGTTCGTTTATTGTTCTAGTGAACTCGTATTAATTCAAGAAGTGTAGACCAAAAACGACAAGTCGTTTAGACACGATGGACAACATGAAATAGAATTGAAGTTCTTTTGCGAGATCAGGGAAAAATGTAAATATCGGTAATTAGAGGAGCCTTGCGGTGAATAGCCGTATTTTATAAATAATACACAAGGAGGATTCTAAGAAATAGAGATGTGCCGAGGACAGCCTGACTCGAGTACTTACTCGAGTACTTAGTAAGTACTCGGGTACTTAGTAAGTACTCGGGTACTCGAGTACTCGGATTATAGAACTCGAGTACCCGGTACTCGAATACGGGTTCCGAGTACTTGCTGTAACAGTTGTAGTTTTTTAGAAAATACGTTATAAATCGGGGCTCTCGCCAAAATTTTCGCCATTTTCTCCAATTTTCACGAGTGCAAGTACAACGCAGTAATTAAATGTGAAGCTCGGACGTTTGAGTGGTTAAAAATACATAATACAAAAGTACTCGAGTCCTATTAAGTACTCGAGTACTCATTACAAGTATTCGAGTACCTGTCCGAGTCCTCTGACTCGAGTACTTACTCGATTCTTTTTTTAACGAGTACCAGAATACTCGAGTACCAAAAATAGCGTACTCGGCACATCACTACTAAGAAATTTCTTTAGTAAAACAACATGCAAAGAGATGTATACTTAGTACCTACCTATGTGATTGGTACCTCAGATTAGCACCTCGATTCAATTAAATTAAATTTGAAAATGGAATGCCGTCAAATATAGCACTTTTGACGGCTACACGGTTGAAATATACGAGCAAAACGAAAAGAAATATATTTGAATGGTACAATAATATATTGTTGATGTAAAAGAAATTCGTGCTATGTGAGGTACTGCCGAGCCTTATTTAGGGCCTCCGCAGACTTGCTACTTTAAGCATCGGCGACCGGCGATTTTGTGACGTATCGATGCTGCGTCGCGTTTCTTCGAGCGCAAACGAGCGAGACGCAGCATCAAAATCGGCGATCGCCAATGCTACAAGTAGCAAGTCTGCGGTGGCCCTTACCGACCTCATCGAAGGACTTTCTCACATTGAAGGTCCTCCACAACTCTTATCCAACGCCTGCACCATCGTTTTCTTTACAGATGGTCGTCTCACACTGTCTTCTAGCTAGTGATCGCCATTCTATTTCGATAAAATTAAAGTACTTAATTATGAAGTTATTAAGTTAAGTTATTATGAAGTAGTAAGCAGTGGTAGCCGATTGGTTCAGCACGCGTCTTGCGGGCTTAAGGTCCTGGGTTCAAACCCTGCCTCACACCTCTGGATTTTTCGGAATCTATGTGTGAATCATAACTTTAATATGATTATCACTTGCTTACGGTGAAGGAAAACATCGTGAGGAAACCTGCATGTCTTTAGACATGTGTAATCCACCAACCCGCACTGGGCCAGCGTGGTGGATTATGGCCTAAATCCCCCTCGCATTGAGGGTAGGCCCGTGCCCAGCAGTGGGACGTTTAAAGGGCTAAATTATTATTATTATGAAGTTAGTATCCGGTGTACAGCTTGTATCTGTTACGGTACATTGTCCTGCGGTACCGTGGGCGCTACCGCTCGCCCACGGGCGCGGACGCGTGCTCGCGCGCACCTCTGCCGCTACAGTTATGAGCTGGAGTTATCACATCGATAGTATAGCTAACTGGGTGCAACGGTATCATTAAAATGTAAAGGTAGAGTGACCTAAAATTATATAATTTTAGGAACCTCCAAGCCTTACTTACTTCAACTGATGTAGCCTCAAGGAATCCCTCAAAGAGTCCTTACTGTCAATAAATTAATCTCATCTTGAGGATCCTCCAATAAGGACTCGAAATCGAAAATTTACACATGATGTCTAAGACACTGTTTACATGGGTCTGTGTTCCTCAGATATGAGGTTCTCGCCTTACTTACGTCAACTGATGTAGCCTCAAGGAATCCCTCAAAGAGTCCTTACTGTCAATAAATTAATCTCATCTTGAGGATCCTCCAATAAGGCCTCGAAATCGAAAATTAACACATGATGTATAAGACACTGTTTACATGGGTCTGCGTTCCTCAGATATGAGGAAATGCCAGATTGGCATTTCCTCTCAAAACATTTATTTTCCTCGAGTAAGCATTAACAAGTTCAATAAAAAAGTAAGTTTAAAAACTAAAACCCGACTACTGAAAAATCGCGCTCTAAAAAGTATGAAACAAGAAAATATTCTTATCTGGAGGATAGCCGTGGTCCGTGGTCATATGCCATTTTGCCCTAAAGGACCTACACGGACCACGGCTATCCTCCAGATAAGAATATTTTCTTGTTTCATACTTTTTAGAGCGCGATTTTTCAGTAGTCGGGATTTAGTTTTTAATCTTACTTTTTTTTAATTATTTGGAGTTATAGGTAACAATATATATATTTTTGAAATGTGCTCATCAAGCTCTTTAATTTGATACCCCACACGGTTTTATTAAAAAAAAAATGTTTTTTAAGTTCACGACATTATGTCCTCTAGAGGGCGCCATATGCAATTTTATGTGACGTCACATAGCCTATAACCAGCGCGCCATTAAGCCGCTTCTAACGATACCTCATTTGTCAAATTACGACAAGTAGTTTGGAAGTTAGGTGGGAACAGATGCACATACATACATACATACATACATACCGGTCAAAATCATAACCCTCCGCCGTAGTCGGGTAAAAAAACGATTTCATTAGCTGCGTCTACATCAGGCGCATGCCGCGCTCTAACACCCAGTTTGACGTCGGAATGCATAGACATAATGTCATAGCATGATTGCTCGGGCGATACATGCGAAACATCTGAACGCAGCAATGATTAAGACTGAGTAGAGTCCAGGAAATGTTGAGGGATTGTCTTAGAATATGGGTGTTAACGACCTCATAAGTCAATTGATGCTCTGTTTAGGGACACCGCAGACTTGCTACTTTTTGCATCGGCGATCGGTGATTTAGTCGCCTTTAGCATCGGAGCAGTCGCTGCGTCTGACCGAGAGAGTCGCCCAAACGCAATGCAGTCGCAAAATCGCCGATCGCCGGTGCAAAAAGTAGCAAGTCTGCGGTGGCACATAGAGTTGCAACATTTTCTATTACAATTTCCCAACAGCAGCATTAAACACGAACACAACAAAATTAGAATAAAATAAAATTAAAGTACCTATAGGTACCGTACCGGGGCCATTGCAATAAACCTCAAATCGCGTGTAATTCCTTAACTATTGTCTAAATACTGGCAGTTTGCGTTAAGTAATAGCTGGTAGAGCCGCCGACGCAGTAACTTGCATGTCGCTGTAATGATATGAGTGCCTTAAGGCCTGGCCATAATAGATAAGAAATTAGGAATCGACATTTAAAAAACACCTTGCGATCACGATTTAAAATTAGAATCTCCAATCGTAACGACCAATGAAAAGTGGAAGTGCAATTCTCGAAGACCAATATAAATTTTGCAGTGTTGTTTGGGTTTGTGATTGGTTGTTCTGAGTTCAACGGTAGAATTTAATTTGATAATAACGACTCCATGTATTCTATCTCTTTTCTCCTATTTCTTCCTGTTACTGTTGTCTTGCAGCTTACTATGATTTTGCTAATTCATTTTATTTAGCTTCTGTAAAGCTATTAGGTACGTCATTTACGATACTTACCAATGAAATTATTAATATCAGTGTATCCCTTGCGTTACTTTGTAAAGGTTTTCTTTTTATGGGACTGAGGTGGCAAGCAAGCGTACGGCCCGCCTGGTGTTAAGCAGTTATGCTTAACATAACTGCTTAACACCAGGCGGGCCGTAGCCGTAGCCTATAGATGTAACACTAAAGGCATTGCTGCTGAAGGGGAGTTGAACGAAGGGAGGGGAAGAAGGGGGAGAGTTGGGCTTCCGGCTCTCTCACTCACCGTCCGAAACGCTACTTTACGCCGATCTTCTGTGAGAGGTATTAAATTAGATTTACGCACCAATATGAATATATCCGTATATCCTTGCGCAACTCCACATGTCCACTATCTGTAACGGTCACGAAGCAGATCAGCCGATTGTTACTTTCGCGTTAAACTTTTATTATTGTCGCATTAACTCGAGTTATGCAACGCTACCTCACGACCGAACTACGTGTTGTGTGGATATGCCCTAATCTTGATTTTAGTGCCAGCAATTTGGTTACACATGCTAGTTGTAATAAGTTTTTATGATACTCTGGACAGTACCCAGTAGTAATATAGTTTCCATATAAACACACCTACCCTCGCAAAATGTTTGCTATATTTTACCTCATACCTATAAATCAATTGTGTGAATAAAGACAGAGAGATGATAAAAGTACCTACGCTGGACTGACTGATGCGCGTGACGTCAGCACTGGACTGGGTTGACACTAGTGTCCACACGAGCCCAGTTATAGGTCACCGCTGGGCTGGGTTACTGGACTTTCGCGTCTCTGTCATTTTATGAACGGCGCTTTAGTGCAAGAACATTTGAGGCGACATATCATTGGACCGTAGTGGAGTATACCAGTGGTAGTAGATAATACAAATGGACCGGGAACCCATGATGCTAACTGTGGATTTACTCCAAAAGCAAAATTGACACTTTTGACCCTTCTTAGCTAGTAATGAATCCCCCTTATCTTAATCTGACGAGTTCGAGTATTTTAAGATGGTCTATTTTTTTGGTTCCCCTGAGCATACCCCCCAATATTAAGGGCTCCTACTGGTTGGAGGTTCTTATCAATATGTAAGGTATCTCCCTTATCTTAATCTGACGCGCCTGAGTAAATCCAAAAACCCTTCTACGGCTCCCCATCTAAAAAAGCATAGATTCTAATACGGTCGCCTGCATATCTAATTTCTAACATAAGCTTGCTCTATATTATTTGACACCCGTAAATAAGAGAAGTCGGCTTATATACGTGACATGTTTGAAATGGTATCATACAGGCGATTGCACCTAACAATAAAGATAATTAATTCTTCATAGAGTGTCTATTGTACTAAATAAATCTAAAACATTAAATCGCAACTGGGTCCCTGGTAGGTAGCTAAAAACCAATGGAAAACCACTGGTCTCTTAATATTATCTATTATTATTATAATCTTAATATTATCTATGTGCATAATGGAAAAAACATCGTGAGGAAACCTACCTATCCCTCGGGATTAGGTAATAGTCAGTTCCTGTATATACGGCGACAAGGTTCACCACCTGTCACGTTGGGTTCTGACTATCTGGTGAAACGTGGGCTTTGAGTTGGTTAATACCTTCACTATGTGGTGGTGTATGGCCACTCAAGCCTCTGACTACCCCCGAACGGGGATAAAAGTCGTGACGTTACATTTTTTTATCTTAATACTATCTTCATTAATTATTGATTATCCTTGGCGCCCGATATGTTGTCGGCCATCTGTCAACAGTTCTCTGGCTGACAGCATGCCAAACGCCAAGATTTATAATCAAGAATTCACAAAGATAATTAGTTAATTATTAATAGACTCCACCCTGATCAATGTTGTATTAGAAAGTGGCTACATCCACAAATCATTCTACATTACCATAATTACAGTATAAATAGTTAATTGTGAGACAAACAATTAAGTAACAAACACAAACAATCCGTGCGCACGTCAGGCCGCGAAGGGAACGTTACAAAACAAATTGTGCGCGCGCCGCTGCGCCCGCGCTGCCTGTTAATTGCATTTGCGCAGAACTGTCGCCGGGGAACGTGCGACGAAATGTGTTTTAGATATTTGGAATTGAGGAAATGTTTTGTTAGAATATGCGTTGTGGTGCCTTGCCTTAATTGGTGGAATCAGGCGTAACTTTGCGGAAATCCATTGTTAAACAATTATAAAGAGGGACCCACCACTCACCCTCGGAATTGTCAACCTCCTAAATTATAAACCAAATGAATTGATCGATAATAGAAGAGGCCAACAAGACCTAACTCCATGTCAGTCGAGAGTATGTCTGTCATGAGTCATGGACCCTAACAATTAGCAATTCTCCGCAGACAAAGCGAATCCAAAATAAATTCGACTCGTGTTTCGCCTCTAAACGAGGCATCCTCAGGAAAGCTCAGCTCGGCTCAGTCGCAGCCGAGCTTTCCTGAGGATGCCTCGTTTAGAGGCGAAACACGTGTCGAATTTATTTTGGATTCGCTTTCGAATTGACAATTCCGAGGGTGAGTGGTGGGTCCCTCTCTATAATTGTTTGTGCTTTGCCTTGTTAGTGGTGCATTCATTGGTGGAGCCAAGCTGTAGCCAATTGACTGCAGCTCATATACTGGCTCGAGTGGGGTAGTACCACGCTCTCACAGAAGATCGGCGTAAACCAGCTATTACAGCTGCGTTTCGTACGATGAGTGAGAGAGCGATGAGAGCCAAACCCCCCTACCCCTCCGTCCCACTCCCCTGTAGGTCGGCAACATGCGAGCAATATTGCAAGCACCTTTGGTATTGCAAGCATCTTATAGGCTACGGTAACTGCTTAACATCAGGCGTGTCGTACGCTTGTTTGCCACCTCAGTCCTATAAAAAAAACTATGTACCTACTCACCGTTCTCAGTCGGTGTGTTAGTGTGAGGATGTGTGGAAAAAAAGTCCAATGCACCAATGCGACGGGCCCGCGAGGTTGGTTAGGTCGTAGGTTCGATTCCTACCCGGGACATGCATTTGTGTGCATGAACATGTCTGTATGTCCCGAGTCTGGGTGTAATTATGTATATTAAGTATGTATTTATATTTACGAACAAAAAGTAGTATGTATATGTAGTAATATCAGTTATCTGGTTTCCTTAGGACAAGCTCTGCTTAGTTTGGGATCAGGTAGCCGTGTGTAAAAGAATGTCCCAGGATATTAATATTATAATAACAATATGTTATTATTTGGTCTAAGATAATTAACTCATACAGAATATTTAATACGTTCTTTCCGTTGTCTTTTACACGAGATTTTCACTGTCTATATTGTGACGTCGCCGTTATCCGTGATCCCTCATCTCCGTTATAATTAACACCGACAGAACCCTGCCGCTTCATTAGTTCTGACGCGCCTCTGATTAGTAGGCGGGCTTTGGCAGGTGCACCGTGTGTGTCAGGAAGCTGCGATAACATCTGATAAGATCTCCTTATGATGTCCCGTTGAAACGTTCTAGGTTATAGTTGTACAACCCATCGCTGCATTATCGAATTAGGGCCTCCGCAGACTTGCTTCTTTTAGCATCGGCGATCGGCGATTTTGTGACGTATCGATGCTGCATCGCGTTTCTTCGAGCGCGAACGAGCGAGACGCAGCATCAAAATCGCCGATCGCCGATGCTAAGAGTAGCAAGTCTGCGGTGGCCCTTAGAGCATTAAAAACATAGGTTATTTTAAAACGAAGGGAGGGTGTTGGGCTTCCAGCTCTTACTCATCGTACGAAACGCAGCTGTAATACCACTTTACGCCCATCTTCTGTGAGAGGGTAGTACTACTCTGGTCGAGCCAGTCCATATACAGCTCTACCATCAAAATATAATTTTTTGGGCAGTCGTCTAAAGAATTTTGCTAATATGACAGTTGAAGCACCTACTGCCTACTAAATTGATATTTACGTTGAAATCCACAACACAAGATAACTATAAGCTCTATAAGATCTACATCGACGCTATTGATTTTAAGGCTAGATACATACTAGAATCAACCTCATCGCATATTCTTAAATCTCGGTGTATCTCCGTCGTTTATCTATGGACTGGATGCATGCGAGATGCGGCAGCAAGCTACTGTGTGTGTCGCTAACCTATATCGTGCCGCCGATGATACGGTCCTTCCTTGTGCAGGGGCCGGGAACATTTTTATAACGCGTCGAATTTATAAATACAATTTCTTTGAATGATTAATGTTCAGATAAATACAAAGTAAGAACGTAGCTAGTAAACGAGTAGAGTACCTATAGTAAAATTTTGGTTTTCATTAGCATTCCGTTAAATAACATTTACATATTATTAAGTAAGTATAGGTCCACATCAAGGCACTCAATAAAATATCATTTTCTTAGTAAAGGACAGAGACCATTTAACTGTGTCCGCTGATATAGTTAATTATAATAGTTTTGTTAATGAATTGAGAAAATGTGCAAGCATTATCAGCATAATTTAAACATGACCAGATGTCGTCAACATTTTGATTTCACATAAAATTATGATGAACCGAAAATTATTATAAACTCTACTTGTTATAATGTTAAAACACATTTAAAGTCAGGTGGCCTATAATATCGGTAGTGCGCCGCTACAGCGCGATTGTCCGGAGGGCGCCACCGTCGGCCCACTAATAAGCAGCGCCCGCGCACTGCCTGGCATACATTCCCTCCCTTTATTAGCAATTCTGATATGCGAAAGCGATATTGTGGCTCATAAGTGGAGCTTAGTATTGAGCGCACCATTTCATTTTATCACATAGATATTATTGGCGATAGCCCATTTAATAGAATGTAGGAATTACTCGCAGATACAAACGTTATTGCCCACATAAACTCGGCTGACGTAATAAGCCGCTAGTTTCATATATTTCTCGGACAAATCGATCGTTTTGCTTGAATACTGAGTATATAGTCTCATTTGCATATAAGATATTTCGCTTTTATTGAGTAATTTGTTGGGAAATTACCATTTTACTTATTACGTGCGGTTGGGTGAAGTGTGCAGGGGAATTTTGTGCCCAGTTCATGCGTGCATTATCTTCGAAATTGTCGAATGAATAGTGCGGCGGGGTTACAGTAATGTACTACTGGGTTTATTATATTCGCGCAAATATATTCTAACGTGGGACGAATTTCCGTTTAAAGATAAACCGTTTAAAATCTACACTGTATTGAGCTATTCCAATGTAAATGAGAGTTCACGTTGTTCTTTGTAAGTATTGGCGATATTTGCACCTATTTGTTTATTTCTAAACGATTGCTTGACGCTTAAAATAACACCAGGCGTTGACAACTGCGGGGTAAACTGTGTACTTTATGTTCGATATTTATTTAAATATACAAGATTTAAAGAACAAATCGTAGTGAAACCTATATTTAAGTAATTAGACAAAGTATTCTATTATTATTGTATTTGACGGGTCCGTTAGCGTGGTTGGCGCGGAGGCGCCTTTCACGCTGCAGGTCGTAGGTTCGATTCCTACCCGGGACATGCATTTGTGTGCATGAACATGTCTGTATGTCCGGAGTCTGGGTGTATATGTATATTAAGTATTTATTTACAAATAAAAAAGTAGTATACATATGTAGTAATATCAGTTATCTGGTTTCCATAGTACAAGCTCTGCTTAGTTTGGGATCAGGTAACCGTGTGTAAAAAAATGTCCCAGGATATTATTATTATTATTCTCGCGTTTGTTAAATGGCTATGATCGGTATAGGTACCTATAAATATTTGAGATAGTTTTTAGTATACCTACCTATCTTCGTTTTACAATGACAACCCTGTCAGTACTTACGATTGAAACGGGAATTTAATTTAATTTAGCAATGTTTTTCATCTGGTACGAATTATTTCTTTGCAGGAATACATTTTAAGCCATACATATTAGCAGTCCTGGATAGGTTAAAATGTCAACTTTTGTGTTTTAAAATTCAACAGTAAATTTACGCGTGAGATATGAGTTTGTAGTTCATATCTTATGACAACTCGAAACTCGCCAAGCTTAATTATTTAAGTAACATGTTTCTTTATCTCTATCTATTTATAAGATGCTGTGTGGTGGGCTATAGTGATCCGTATTGAATTAATTAAGTCAAATAATGTCTGTACTTTGAAGTAACCGTACAATAGATCGCGCACCGTGTCCCATACTTTGTAGCAGACTTCGAACTGCGTTGTCTTTTAAAGCTATGATTGGAGTTAACTCCAGCTCGGCGATATAAATAGACCTCCTTACTGAGGGGAGCTTAGGGATCCGTACTCTAATAAAATCTCTGAAACGACTGGAAATTTTTACATAAATACACTCATCAAAAAAGTCTAAGCAAGGCAATATTTTAGTTTTTCATAATAACATTTTTTTTCACTAGCAAGACTGTTATTAAATTACTAAATTAAAATGAGCATTAAATTACGCTTATATTGATGTATAACATGTAAAACAAAAACTATTGAATTTAAAATAAACACTAATAATACCCTTGTTGCTTAGACTTTTTTGATGAGTGTATATTTATTTCTCATGCTTTATTAGCTGCTAAAATGACAATAAAACATTCTAGGAAAGTTTATGTCATCATTTAAATCCCAACTACCTCCCCCTCCCTCTGTTCCACTACCCTTCAGGTCGGCAACATGTGAGCGATGCCTTTAGTATTGCAAGCATCTATAGGCTACGGTAACTGCTTATCATCAGGCGGACCTTACGCTTGTTTGCCACCATACTAACAAAAAACATGTTAATTATAGTTATTTTAGTAATCGCAGTACGTACACAATTACAATTTTACAATAGGTACAATCTCTACTTTTTATATTTGTATAAAATAAATGTATAAATAGTACGTAAGGTAAGCATAAGCCTATTATAATAACAATACTAGACTTAATGCATGTTGGACAGTGCAAAAAATAAGTACCTACCTACTTATAATTTTCTTTTTTTAATGTTTAGGTACAACAGAACAATTGTACCAAATGTTGTCAACCCCTTCAGCAAATTCATTAAGATTGGAAACGCGAAATGATTGGACCACAACCGCTAAGCTATTGATCAATGAATAGATAGCGCGTATGCAGATGTGAACACGCCCTTACCGTATACGGGACCCAGCGCCTGTTACACGGGCCCCTCGTTAATGGCACTGTTAGTTCCACAACTTTATTCGTTTTGTTATAACTGTGACACCTTGCAACGAGAATATAACAGCCTTAGATTAAAATAATATTGCATCTATACAAATAAATAAAATTGAAGTGTCCGTTTGTAATGATAAAATAACAGCTTTTTATTGCATATGAAAGTATATACGGTACCGAATACAAAAGAGCACTAATTAACAAATTTTTGTCTGCCTGTGGATGTTTGTTCATCCGAAACGGCTGGACCGATTTTGACAGAACTTTCCCTGGCAGATAGCTGATGTTATAAGGAGTAACTTACTACTATTTTATAAAAAAATTACATACTATTATTTTATTTAAAAAAATGGGATTCCGCGCAAAATAATTAAAACCCATTAAAATCCAGGCGGAGTAAGAGATAATCTTTTAAAAAATTTTATGTACGCGTAAATATTTACTAACAACAATAATTACACGTTACTTTACTTTTTTACTCCCTACACTAATATGCTTTAGCTTGTTAACAATGCAGTTCCTCCTTTTGCTCATTACGGGTAATGGCCAATGGCAGCCGGCAATGAGAGCGCTATCAAACAGCCCAGTGATCTGCGACTGACCGCCAAGGATATGCAAAAAACCCGCTAACAAGAGTGGCGTGTCACAAATTATATGACGTTTTGCTTTTTAGGGTTCCGTACCTCAAAAGGAAAAACTGAACCCTTATAGGATCACTTTGTCCGTCTGTCTGTCTGTCCGTCTGTCAAGACGCGCACAGCCCAAACCGCTGGAGTTACAAACATGAAGTTTAAACAGTAGGTACCTTTTAAAGTGTAGAAGAAGAGCATGGAAAGGATTTTGGAAAATTCCACCCCTAAGGGGGTAATAATATAAGGGGTGGAAGTTTGCATGGGAGTTAAAAAATTTTTTGAACCTAGTGACCGGGTTTGTATTTAAGCTACTAATTACAAATAAAAATAGTAACTTCAGCGTTTTTGAAAATTCCACCCCTAAGGGGGTAAAATAAGGGGTGGAAGTTTGTATGGAGGTCCCAATTTGTACGGAACCCTCAGGGCGCGAGTCCTACTCGAACCTGTCCGGTTTTTTGTTTTTAAATGTAGAGACAAATGAATGACTACCGCATTTTAGATTCTAGATGACAATCACTTGTGATATAGTTTTATATCGGTTTATTAAACCGCAAGAAAAAAGAGGGGTGTTTTAAGTTTGCAGTGTGTATCTGTGTCTGTCTGTGGCATCATTACTCCTGAACTGATGAACCGGTTTTGATAGAGTATTTATAATAGGATGACTCTATTCGATGAATTCAAAATCAGTATCTATGAGACTTATCTACGTCAAAAATTGTGCACTGTCTACCACCTCAGTTTTGTATATTTTTTTATCAAAAGTTTAGCAATTTGTTGAAAAAAGTGTATAAAGTTAACATACCTAATACAAAGTTAAATTAAATATATTCAAATCCAATAATAAAATTCAGCAAACGTTTTCACGCGTTCATTTTTCACGATTACGCGACGCGAGTGTTTCCATGTTATATTCCGAAGGTGTATTATTTCTCCTCAAAAGACAATAATTCACGCATTCAAATCGCGCGCCGCCATTTTTTATATCGCGTGTGTTTCGCGCCTTTTTCGGGTGCGGGCGCGTTCCTAATAAAATTAGGCTCGGGATTGTAGACGTATGAATCTGTAGATATTGTTTTTTACAATTTAATATTCATATAAAAAATATGAATAGCTTTCTTTTGTTTTTTAGATTTTTGTTTTTAAATGTAAAAATAAAAAGTGTTTAATTCATAATTTATCATTTCAATATCAGTAAGTCTAGACATTCTAACATTCTAATTCAGTTAAATAAATTTGGTATATTTTTTTGTCAACTGTGTCGTTCCACTGCTGGGCAAAGCTCTCCTTTTCCATCCTCCACTCCTCCCTGTTTATGGCAATATTGTTATAATATGTCAGTAAAACTTGTTTTCTGATAGAAACCTAAGCAACAGGGAACGGCTTTAATAAAACATTATACAAAGCTTCCGTCAATGCTGAAAAAATAAACACAACCCAACATTACTACTTTCCTACAAAGGCGGACGCATAACAACACGAAAAACATCACTATCTAAAGAACAATTCACACAAAGCCGAGCAAGTGACAAAGAAAAATTTACAGTAATTTGCGTTCCGGCTCTAGTCGTCCCGAGCTCTGCGTGAACGCGACCATAAATTGTTGGATTCGTTTCTTGTCTTTGGTAGCTTCGCCCAATGTTGATTTAACATGGTTTTAGTCTTATTGATTCTTTATTACGTAAATACACCCGCATTGTCTATGCGCACGCAAGTTTTGTGTGTATTTTAATTAATATAAGGGGATCGTGTTATTGTCGACTGTAAAATATACGTAGCTTTGCAAGTGTAAGCTTGTCACGTCACTAGGTACTGTCCTAATGTAAAGAGTCGTTCGTTGGTTGCTAGGAAAAATAATATTTCTCTATGGTAACTTTTATCCACTAAATAAATTTAAAGTTGTAGAATTTTTCTATAGAATATCGGTCATAACACCGTATTTATTTGGTGGATAAAATTACCCGACAACTCTGAAATAGGCCCAAGAATTATAGATTACCTTTATAAATGTATGTATTTCTTTTTCTATTCGGTGTTCTTAAGCTAACTACAAATTTAACCAAAGACTACATTGCCGTGGTTAGGCCGGAGCCATACCGTCAAGGCGATGGCGATACGATGGCGATTTCTTTACAAATTTCCGTTTATCGCCTCGCCCGGACCTGGCCTTACTCTCTTGGTACTGTGGGTACAAATAAATGCAAGTTCGTTTCAATCCTAACCAGTCTCATTCTAATCTCGCAAGATAATTATTGAGGTAGCTTAATTTTATGTTCTTATTACTGAGCATTTACACGATAATCTGGGTAGATTAAAAATGCAGACACCATTATAAGTAAATTACTTAATCAACATTAACTGTTTATACCTATACGTAATTGAAGCTTGATAGTTACGACCGTTGGTGCATTTACTGCATGCGTGTAATGGTAGCGTAATCAGTATCATCCCTAGTGATGGGATGTTCTCGAGAACATTCTCACCCTCGGAAATTTACTCGTGAGTATTTTCCAGAATTTATCTTATGAAGCATGTTAAACTTGGCATAAACCACATTAAACATGCAAGTATGGTGGTTTTAATTGTTTTTAAGATTCAAAGTTAGGATAACGTCACCCAAAATATAAGATTTTCAAAAATTCTCACGAGTAAGTTTCCGCGTAAGTTTCCGGGTGAGAATGTTCTCGAGAACATCCCATCACTAATCATACCCACTGACGTACCTAGTAATATTATTAACAGCAATTACATCACTCTTTATACAATCCAATCCATCTCTTCTTGGTAATCCCCGTGTTATTTTCGAAGATAACATTCAGATGAAGTTACTATACACAATACGTGGGTTCCACATTTCCAACCGAGCAAGCCCCTTGAATATTGGTTTCCTTAAACCAACTCAACTTCCATAAACAACCAACCGCAGAAACAAAAGCAAAACAGACGTCTTTTACGAATCTCGCAAGACTATAAAAATATGACTATAGAAATATGGGTGGCGTCGTCCTTAGACGACGCCACCCATATTTCCAATATAACGATGTTCTAGCAGAACGCCGCATTGCACTGCCATTCACATATCCAACTCACTAATTAAGTCAACAACCCAGAAGAAAGCCTTAACTTTGACAATGTTCACCATACGTAACCGTTTACGAAACGATCCAATGTAAGATGACCTTTGGTGGGTTTGAAGGGGAGTTTGAAATTGGAATACAGCGTGTGGCTACAGTGGTGACTTTAATTAAAAAGTAGTAGGTATTTATGGACGCCCGATGATGGTCACCGACGTCGTGGCAGACCGCGGCGAAGATGGTGTGACGATTTGAACACCTTTGCGGGTAAAACGTGGCCACTACAAGCCCAGGATAGGAACCTCGGGAGACAGAGGGGAAGCCTTTGCCCAGCAGTGGGACATTTAATAGGCTATAAAAAAAGTTATTTAAAACAAATGCCGTCTTTAAAAAACTATCTCAGGGCGTTAGGCCGTATTAACATGGTTATCGCGACTAAGTAAGATTTATTCCATCCATTTTTACCGTACACGGGTGCCGAATACAGGAATTGTTTGTCAAAAATGTACAGAAAAAACGTCGTGTATACACACCCTCAAAAGTTTAGTAAATCAATTCATTCTATCAATTGGAGTCGGTGCCATTTCAAGATTTCAGACCTATAAGTAAAATATGAGTCACATTTGGCACCGACTACAAATTATTTCTAGACTTAACGATCGAGGCTTTTTTGAAGTGGGTTATTTTTAAAACTAATATTTTTCTGATTACCTACCACTAGCACTATCCGTAAGTTAAATTAATGTCGCCATAACACCACGCTGTATAAAGGGAGGTCAAGTGAAATTGGCGACTGCAAAAAGCAAAGCCGCTAGCATAGATCTGTGCTTATTTAGACACGTCCAAAAGCGCACAGTAGCGCCACCATATAGAGTGGACAATAGCGCACCAATGACAATCGCGCGATTCTGCAGTGCCCTCATTATGGCATGTGTGGCTGGACTGGCTGTTCGATATTATGGATATGAATAGACCGCGATTTCAATGGTATATGGTCTATGGGTATAATAAATTGTACTTTGTGAAATGTGAGATTGAAGATAATCAAAGTCTAAAGCTTATTTAAAGTATAATAAAAGTATAGTGGACGGGCCCGTTAGCGTGGTTGGCGCGGAGGCGCCTTTCAAGCTGCAGGTCGTAGGTTCGATTCCTACCCGGGACATGCATTTGTGTGCATGAACATGTCTGTATGTCCGGAGTCTGGGTGTATGTATATTAAGTATGTAATTACAAATAAAAAAGTAGTAAATGTAGGTAGTATATCAGTTATCTGGTGTCCATAGTACAAGCTCTGCTTAGTTTGGGATCAGGTAACCGTGTGTACAAAAATGTCCCAGGATATTATTATTATTATTATTATTATTATAGTAGAATGCAAATCGAGCCGAAGTCGTATTCGTTGAAAATCACCTCCCTCTTTCTCTTTTTTTTTATTTATTCTTACTACCTTTCTCGAAGGTACATCATCATAACGCTTTCCTATACACACGTTTTTGGATTACAATTTAGCATAAGCACCTTCAAACACTTTTATGTGGATCATGGCTTGATTGTTATCTGTTTTGTGTTCAATAAATAAATAAATAAAATCGAGAGTAAGTGGGACAGAGCGAGGGGAAGCGGGAGAGGGGTTTGGGCTTCCGGCTCTCTCACTCATCATACGAAACGCAGCTGTAATAGCTACTTTACGCCGGTCTTCTGTGAGAGGGTGGTACTACCCAGGTCAAACCAGCCCATATATGAGCTGCAGTCAATTGGCTACAGCTTGGTTCTACCACCAATCCTACCTTCTTTTTTTAATGAGGACTTCAGACTATTTCTATTTAATTTTATTCACATTTCGTAAGTATGTGAACCATTTAAACCACAGTCGCTATACTCCCTAAACAAAACTAAAAGGACATAAAACAGTGCTTTCGCTAAGAACTTGATAGTGTATCTCATTAAGCTGGCTCTCGTCGGACGTTTACGTCATTAAATATGTAAATAGTTGGAATACGGTCGTCCATTCAAGTGACATGTCGGGACGTCGACTCGCGTAGAGTTAGCGATCTATACAAATAGTCTCGTTGATTATTTTATAATGAGGTGACAGTAAGTTATTTGCGGGGTCCAGAACACTCGCATGCCGCGCGAGGCTGCTCACCCACGCCGTTCAGTCGCATGCCGCGCGAGGCAAAGGGCGAACCAACCTAAACTCTAGAAGAGTATAGCCAAGCAATCAGTTACATAGTTACATTTATCATTCTGTCTCATAGCTAGACCAAACTAGGCGAGGCAAATGACAGCGCTCGGGTGATGCAGTGGGACAGAGGGAAGGGGGCTTCCGGATCTCTCACTCATCGTATGAAACGCAGCTATAATAGCAACTATACGCCGATCTTCTGTGAGAGGGTGGTATTACCTCGGTCGAGCCCGTATATGAGCTGCAGTCAATTGGCTACAGCTTGGCTCTACTAACAATATTCGTGTCCTTTCTTAATAATTCCACACTCTATTGATTGTTATGACCTCCGCAACTGACGTATGGTAAATACTTGTAATGTAAGATAAGTGGGGATTGCTCCAGTTTGGGTCACTTACGGCGTATGAAGTTATTCACTATTTAATCCGCTAACCGGTGATGTTAATTAGCCCTTAATCGTACTGAAATCTTGTTTATAACTGTAAATAATTTAGGTAGGACATAATGAGTGTAGTTATATAATTATGGGATAAATACTGTTATTAGAACGTCTCAGAGCAGAGCATACATGTCGTTATGTCAAATACCTTTGAGTATAAGTGTATAAGAGTATAATAAATTTCAAAGTTAGATTATTTTTAGGGACCCGCTTCGAAAATGTCTACCAACCCAATTACAGACTACCACCATAAAAGTAAACAAGTAATAAATTAATTAAGTAAATAAAATAAAATAAAAATATACCCGATTTGGGTATTAAAAAAAAAATGTAACGTCACGACTTTTATCCCCATTCGGGGGTAATCAGAGGCTTGAGTGGCCATACACTACCACATTGTGGAGGTATTAACCAACTCAAAGCCCACGTTTCACCAGATAGTCAGAACCCAACGTGACAGGTGGTGAACCTTGTCGCCGTGTATACAGGAACTGACTGATTTGGGTATATTTTATTAAATTCATGCATTTAAAGGTATGGATACCGATATTATATTACTATTAGCTAAAAACACACATAAAGGATCAAAGGTCATGTTAACATTGTATTTTTTATTAAAAAAAAAAGTTGTTGTACGCGTGTTTAGTCAAATTTCCCTTACTTTTCGTAAATTTTGACATAACTAATGTTAAACACGGAATATGTTTAAGACATCTATGGACCCTATGCTTTCTTGAATCACTAGTTTATGTATCTAGACGTCTATAAAAGACACTGATTATGTACTGGTGTAGCACAGTGATGTAGGAGACAGCTTAATGCGCCGGTATGTTCAAGTTTAATTTACAACGTCCGGTGGAAATCGAAAGTGTCACTAGAACGAGTATACTCCATTGCGGTGCTCTTTATAAGATGTAGAGTCCTTTTAGATACCTTATAGCGCAAATCTTATAAACAACTAACTTCCGCCCGCGACTTCGTCCGCGCATAATTTATCCCACGGGAACATACTATCGGGATAAAAAGTATTCTATATGTTAATCCAGGTTATAAACTATCTCTGTGCCAAATTTCATCCAGATCCGTTTAGCCGTTCTGGCGTGATTGAGTAACAAACATCCATCCATCCGTCCATCTAAACTTTCAGATTTATAACATTAGTGGGATAAATGAGAGCCAAAATCAATCCATGATAGAGGTGGTAGAGCCGAAATGTAGGCACTAGACTGCAGCTCATATTCGGACTCGACCGGGGTAGTGCCACCCTATCACTGAAAATCGGCGTAAAGTAGCGAGTTTATATGCGTGTCGTACGATGAGTGAGAGAGCTGGAAGACCAAAAACCCCTCTCCTCTCCCTTCTTCCCCCTATCCCAGTACCCTTCAGGTTGGCAACGTGCGAGCGAAGCATCTATAGGCTACAGTAACTGCTTAACATCAGGCGAGCCGTACGCTTGTTTCCCACCTTAGTCATATAACAAAAAATAAAAAAACTTGAAAAAGATACATAGGTCTACCAACGTTCCTATTTCCTTATACATATGTATAAGCCGAGGGGTATGTTCTTATGTACTGTACATAAGTAGGTATGCCTTCATCTCTGTCGGTTACCGCACGCAGCCTCGTCACTTTGCCGCGCAAATTGCTTTACTGAGCGCTCGCGCGTCGGGGACGATGGACCAATTTAGGGTACCGTAAATATATAAAGAAAACCACTCGAGAAACACGAGGATAAGAGTTAGTTTGCACTTAGTACTACCTTTTTTCAGCAATCCAAGTAATTACTTAAGCAGCCAAATCAGTGCAGGCTAGAAGTTGAACTAAATGAAGCTACAAAGTAGTCAAAACACTCATCACTTACTTTAGCGGCAGTGGACAAACAAAAGGTAGTACATACCTGACTAATCGTTTATCCAGGTAAAATTCTATAAAACACAATTCTATAATTTTTCCATAATTCAAGATATGTATTTAAAAATACTTGCCAACCGAAAAAAGCCGGTCCGAAATGCCGCTTCCACTGAGAAGACCCGACAAATGTTATGACATTATGTCTATGCGTTCCCACTTCAAAACTGAGTGCTCGGGCGCGGCATGCGCCTGATGTAGAAAATCCCGTCCAAGTAATCCAACTTGCGACCACCTGCCTATTCTTAAAACACAGATCTCAGTTAGCTACGGAACCAATGTAACAAGTCCCCACTGTGACTTTCCATATTTTTTCCATTGGCAGCTAAAATTAGCCGTCGGATTGTTATTGGTTAAATTATTCAGAAAGCGTTCGATGCCTTTAAGTGAATTTCGCGATCGGACCGCCACGGTTTTCTATTCAGCCTTGCACATACAGACACTCACAGATAGAGAGTAGATACATAATTATTATATAAGTACTATTAATATTGCAGGTTCGATACCCGTCGGTGCAAATTTCAGAAATAGCTCGTAATTTACCGTAGTCCGGGATCTCTCTCCAATTATTTTTTTTATCACACGCTTACTAACTTTGTTTGGGACCATACAATTTATAACTTAGAGATATTCATGTATTTATTTTAATTAAGGTAGTGGATTTATTTATTTATTTGGAACGTAAACAGTACAAAGCAATACATGCACTTAATTATATTATAAAAGGTATTATGCTAGTTACTGTTACTTATAACATACGTTCACAGCATTCTTATCCTACATTTTGTATAGGAAAAAGAATAATATTATGGGTACTTACATACTAAAGTAGTACTATTTTAAGTGCACAGTTTAAGAGAGTGAACAACAAGTATAACAGTAGGAACAAAAACCGCCATATTTATTTGGTGGATAAGAGTTATCTGGTGATTTTGAAACAGAGCCTTCGAATATTGGACTATATCGTTCGGAAGGCAAATATGGTGCTAAAGTAGTTTTAAATAATATGTTATAGATTGGGTAGATAGGTTATTTAGTAGAATGTTCGAACAATTTTTCTTTATAACTAAAATATTTGCTACAAATAGTATCATAGGTACGTTATTTAATGTAACGTTTCATCGTTTATATTGTCTCATGTTCACATTTAACCGAAGACGGTCGCAGACAGAGTCGACAATGATAAATTAGTCTGTCTGTCCGTCTAGCGTTTTATTAGTATTTTGTATAACGCAGTATCAGTTGGTGGTGAGCAGTGAAAGTCGTACAATGCGGTTATGGTAAACACTGCACGAGTTATAGATCGTTAGATGTGTAGGTAGCTTTTACTTTCATGAGAAAACTACTTAGCGAGCTGAATATTACCTGCCCTTGGTAGAGCCAAGCGTACGGCCCGCCTGATGTTAAGTTACCGTACCGAACCGGATTTCACGTCTTTCGAAAATTTGATTTTTTTTCTATTAATTAAATGCATCTCAAAGTTGAGTACGATCTTAAGATGCTGTTTTAGACAGATGTTTCAAACATTAAACTTTAAAACTGCATCTTAAGATCGATCTCAACTTTGAGATGCATTTATTAATACGAGCCTAATGACCAAATACTCAAAGGCTACTTAAATATTTAAGTCCCATTTAGCAGTTTGAGACGTCGTTAACTGTCATTTTTTGTATGGCGCGTCAAAGTTAAGCAGCTCTCAAATTTAAGTTGCGTGTTCGGCCGTTAGACATGCGGAGTTCCTCACGATGTTTTCCTTCACCTTAAGCAAGTGATAAACATATTAAAATTATGATTCGCACATAGATTTCTTAAAATCCAGAGGTGCGAGCCGGGGTTTGAACCCTGTACCTTAGCCCTTCGGCTATCACTGCTATCTGAATAAAAAATCGGAATAAAGGTTGGCACTCATCTATCAACTCTGCACCCGACCAGCACCGCCTCGTCAGTCGGCGTCCACTAACTGTATCGGAAATAAGTGGACCACGCGCTGACCACGCGGCGTTCACTCGTTAACACGCGCGGTCCACTGGTTGATCACGTGACGTTTATGTTGTAAAAGCAGCGTCCGCCCGCGGACCACCAGTCGACAACGAGTGGACGCCGAGCGGCGAGGCGGTGCTGGTCGGGTGCCGAGTTGATAGATGAGTGCCGACCTTAAGGGCTGGCCGGAATTAAAGATTATTATTTTATTAACATCATGATCAGACCAAAAAATCACAGGTTACAATTTAAATTCAACTTTACAGTCAACACCCCCACACCGCAGTAATTTTCGTCTAACGACAAAACAAATTTTGCCACACTAGAAACTATAGCGAAATATCCAACCAGTGATTTACGCAGCGCTGCCAGTTTAAAACTACACTTTCAGTCACGTAAAACCAATTTTCACGATATCTTTCAGTTTCGGGATTCATTATTCAATTACTTTTTAGGGTCCAGTATAACTATGTCTGAACCCACTGGTGCGTCCAGATAACTCGCATGCCTCGCCCGAGCACTCATGTTATGACATTATGTCTATGCGTCACGTCAAAACTGAGTGCTCGGGCGAGGCATACGACTAATGTAGACGCATCCAGTGAATTTTATTTTTATTTTGTTGATGTTAAGACTATATAGGCACCTAACGAGGCATGTTTCGAGGCCATCTCCTCTTAGACGAGTGGACAAAATTTTTTGAAAAAAATATCTCCGTATTTATTGAACCCTCATCTTTAAAAAATAAGCAGGAAAAAAGTGCTACATGCTCTTTTACTATGTGAAAAAAAAAACAAAGTGAAGCTGTTTTCGTCTTAAAATTTCCATCTCCTTCTAAACGGCTTGGAATTTTTAATTATTTTTTTCACCAAAAGATGGAGAACGATAATACCTAAAAAAAATAAGTTCGATTTTGGTGATGCAATTGTTTTTCACGTCACAATTAATGATTTTCGATATTTTTGCAACAAAAGTGGGCGGGGTTTGTGTGCTCTCGACCAATCCAGACGGCCAAAACGCTCGGCTGGGAAGCGGGGCCTTAAGCATTAACCGTAGCTTTTAGATGCTTGCAATACCAAAAGCATCGCCCGCACGATGGCGACCTGAAGGGGGGTGGGACAGAGGAGTGGGGGGTTGGGCTTCCGGCTCTCTCACTCATTGTACGAAACGCAGCTAATAGCTACTTTATGCCGATCTTCTGTGAGAGGGTTGTAGGTAAGTACTATTTCATACTTTGTAGAGTGTTATAGTAGTAATTCAATAGACTGTGGCGATATGCCACCTCTTTCCAGCAAGTAGAATGTTTAGTAGCTGCCAGCCGATAAACTGTCTTATCACTGGCACATTGTGTTTTTATAAGTACTACTGTTTTTGAATATTTGAATATTTTGTTAGATAATCTAATCGGAGTACTCTGGACGTAGTCCAGGCAGTTGGTGTTTGTATCTCGTGTGAGAAGTAGCTACTTAAGATTAATTTGTGATCAGTGTACTATTTCTAACTTCTCCATATCAATTAAACGCCAATACACCATTCAACAGTTTATTATTCATACCAGCAGTTCCTTAAGTGTGAATCTTATATAATAAGGCAGGTCTTCCAATTCGCTATAACACCAACCTTAAAGAGTAATTAAGCAAAGCTCATCATGTCATTAAACAATCGGCTACTATTGCAAATTGAACTCTAGTAACCCAGTAAGGACATTTGATCAAAATGGTTTTTACAAAGAAAATGTATTGTTTGAAAGTCTAATATTGTTTTCAAAATTATGTTCTCAAAGGTCTGTTTTTGTCACATTTGCAATAAGATCAGGAGGGCTAATAACGCCACATAGGTAGCATTGTTAGCCCCCTGTAGGAAACACAAAATCAATCCGTCAACAAAATCATAAAATTAGAACAATAAAATTCTTTCAATGATTCCAAAAAAGAGCTATAGTGCAGTTACAATTGGATTATGTGATTTTTGCTAAACGTAAGGCAGTTTTCACGATACATTTTAGGGTAGGAGTTCGATGGACGCGGCAGACGGCAGACGTCAGTCGGTCTCATACCAATTGTGGCGATGACATGTGCCGCGACGGCAGACGGCATTACAATTTCTATGAGACCGACTGACGTTTGCCGTCTGCCGCGTCCATCGAACTCCTACCTTTAGATTCAGTGACGTCACACGATAAAGCACACGGCTTCACGTTAAAAATGGATCGCGTGCCTCACATCGTAAAGCCGCGCGCACACTGTAGTATCAGCACGTATCGTCTGCGTGTGCGCGATAAATTACACTAGTTAATACGCCCGAACCCTTCCACCGCGATATTCGGCCGTAATTAATAACGAAACAGTGTGATACCATCTTTTGGTTAAGTCTTTGGGCGCGCACGCACGGATTTTTCGGTGTGAGTGTACATATTAGTAGAGAGGGATTCATATACAAAGTTTTAATATAGGTACATAAGATAATTTTTACTTAGTTTTTATTAGGTTAAGCCATGTCAGAGGCCTTCGGGCAGCTTGAACAACTTTGACACCAGCTTTTAACCATATGATAAGAAGACGAAGATTAGGTTTATTAACTTTATTTTACTCGACGATTAAAGTTTATATTAAAGTGAAAAATTATCAGAATCAGAACTTTTTTTTTAAACTCTGCGAATATTAAAGCAGATTGTTGACATGCTATAAGTTTAGATTTCTACATAAGCCGCAAGCCGCGCCTGAGCACTCAGTTTTGACGTCGGAACGCATACACATAATGTCATAACATGAGCGCTCGGGCGAGGCACGCGAAGCATTTTTGGTTAGCAAAAGCAAAATAGAAAACATTTCCAGATTTCTTTTTATTATATTTTTAGACTAGGTCACGCAACATGTACGAGTTCCACATTATTTTCAGTTTCAGTTAATAGGTTACAGCGAGCGCCGTGTTCACACGTTCGAAAATTAAAGATTAATAGTGCAGATAACGCGCGTTTCGTTCTGAAACAGTTGACAAAACTACACTTTAACATAACTGCCAGTGTTTACTTTGTACGCGATTATACTCACAACTTAATTTTTAAACTATCATAGTTTGTGATCGACTGTACTTAAGGAGCGTACAAAAATTATCGATTGATGTTGCTCGCTGGGCCAATCAAGAGCCAAGCACTAAATGTCTTTACAAGAAAACGAAGTGTAACCTAAAACACATATAAAGTTAAACCTATAATTATTTTTTTATGACAATGAACATTGTAAAAGTACTGCACTGACAACTGCGTGACTGCGCTCTTCTCTTCACTTCTCTTCACTTCTCTTCACTTCACTTCACTTCACTTCACTTCACTTCACTTCACTTCACTTCACTTCACTTCACTTCACTTCACTTCACTTCACTTCACTTCACTTCACATCACTTCGCTTCAATTCACTTGACTTGACTTTACTTCACCTCGCTTCACTTCACTACAACTGTCCGTTCAAGATTATCACCGCCAAAGCTGTATAAATAAATAAATTTGAACTTTTGCAGATTTGTTTCTTTGGCTTAGAGCCAAATGAAAAAAAAAACTGTAAAATCCAAGCACCTAGGTGCTTGCAAGTAGTCGCGGGCAATAACTAGTACCTACACAATTATTATTCCAGCTCAACTTTGTGTGGTCGACTCTCCACATCGCGAGTTATTTACCCAAAGACATTACCAAAACAGAGGGAGACACGTGACTCTCCAAAACATTTTGTCCTACTAAACGGAGTCCATGGACACAGCACGACTCAGTATTTCGCGGAAAATAATGGCAAAAACATGTCGCTATTGCAAATACGGCTCATCGGGTGAATAAAGCCTTCTTAGTATTCAAGTCAATTGTCGAATTGCAAGTGCGATAGCAGAGGGCTTACCACGAACTCTTATTGCGATTCAATTACAGGAACGTTTTAACGATTCAGCGTCTTTTTGTGCAATGACGTACCTTATTGTCATGACAATAAGAAACGTCATTGCACAAATGGCCGCTGAAACGTTAAAACAAAACTGCTATAAGAGGTGGTGGTAAGCCCCCTGATGTGTGAATTGCGCTGCGAATGTAGTGGTGCGCTGAGCACAAGTTATTTTTTATAGGATTGGGGTGGCAAACAAGCGTACGGCCCGCCTGAACTTAAGCATTATAAAGGTATTGCTTGCACTTTGCCGACCTGAAGGGGAATGGGAAGGAGGGAATGGAAGGGGGGGCATTGGGCTTCTGGCTCTTCCACTCATCGTACGAAACGCAGCTGTAATAGATTCTTTACGCCGATCTTCTATGAGATTTTTGTACTAGCCCCGGTCGAGCCAGCCCGTCAGCTGCAGACAATTGGCTCTACCACCTTCAAATAAGCAACATATAGTGACTGCGATGTTAGGAGGTGCCATATCTACTAAAATATCATTGTACTTATTTATCATTTTTTTACTCCACCCATCTACATAAAAATAGGTGGGTTTCGATTGGCAATCGTTAAAGAACCGATGCCCATGTCCTACCGTGTTATTTGCGGTAACCGGGCTGCTATAAATTGGTACCACTTCACACGTCCGAAACTATGCGGTTATGATTATCGTTTCTTTGAAAAATTACTTAGAAGCCTTTGTTTGTAGACGGTTATATTGTTTTTATGGCTGTATCAACGTGTTTTTGTTTCGCCCGTGTGATAGACTATAGTACTGCCTCTGTTACCGCCACAGAGTAAAGACTAAAGAAAGAAGTGCCCTTATTAGATATATGTATGAAAAAAACGTGGTCATTGTTTTTTCATTTTCATTGTTCTATCTACCGGTAAATAGTTGAACTACTCGCTTCGTTTTACGTCGATGTCAGTACTAGGCCGACTAGTTAGCCGAGTTGCTTAGGGCCAGTCCCCATAGTAATTGGTCCGTGGTTACCGCACAAATAAACTAAGGCCGTATTGACACAGTTAACGTGACTGTGATCACTCATTACTAACACTCATTTTTTGACGTCGGAACGCAGAGACATAATATCATAACTATCATAACATGAGCGCTCGGGCGAGGCATTCGGGGTATCTGGATGCACACATAACATAACAACATAACATAGACGTCACGACTTTTATCCCCAATTGGGGGTAGTCAGAAGCTTGAGTGCCCATACACCACCACATTGTGGAGGTATTAAGCCATCTCAAGGCCCACGTTTCACCAGATAGTCAGAACCCAACGTGACAGGTGGTGAACCTTGTTGTTGTTGTCTGGATGCACCTATTAGAATATCAAAATGTTGATCTTTAAAAATGTTGATGGGTAGCGCTGATGTGCGTTCGAGCTTTTGAGCCATCACGTTAACGGGTCCGTCCATATTTTTCAAACATTTTACCGTCCACGGGCGCCGAATATGGCCATTATAAAAAAACTATTTTATCTTCATCATGTGAATACACCCTGACTATATAGCCATCGCCATCTTCCACAAAGTGTACTTATCTATGGACGACCTCCCCGAAAAAAATGTGAAAGTCAGAAGTAAGGAAGACACGAAAAACACACTATAAACATCTAATCTACAATAAACAACGCTTCGGTGTGATCGATGAATGCAAAGGAATTAGTTGTAGTATCTTAAAAAAATACTGTTTGAGTCTTTTGCGTCAAAATTTATGAACATGTACCTATTTCTAATTCGGGGTATTTCAGGGGTCACATTTAGTCCCATACATTGATAGCGTAGTGACGGGCCGACGGAGGCCTATTCCCGCGACCGCAAATTTCCTGCTGTTTCCGATGTGATTGCAGGAATCACGCTCGAATCCACACACCTGCCTTATTGTGGCTTTGAACAAATGTATACAGGTGGACGTGGCTCAGTTTGTACGGACTAGTTGTTAAGTTCGGCTTTAACTTCTTAATTTGATAGTGAAAACAACAGAAATACCCATCAATATTTACCCGTGGAATGATCCAAAAAAATATGTCAGTACATTTTCTATTGAACTTATGCACATGCGTATGTGCACGCATCACTCGAGGGGTTAAGGGCTCATACTGGTTGGAGGTTCTTATCAATATGTAAGGTATCTCCCGTATCTTAATCTGACGCGCTGGAGTAGGTAAACCTTCTACGGCTCCCCATCAATAAGGCATTTACTCATTTGGCTGGTCTATATGCCGCGCATGCCTCGCCCGAGCACTCACATTATGACATTATGCGAGGCATGCGCCTGATGTAGACACAGCCATTGAGCTACTATGTACTACGAACTAGAGCAGCCACCCCAGATCGCTATGCAGAAGCGCTAGACAAGTGGCTGACTTCTACGAGCGTATGGAAATGACATAATTCACGGGATCCACATAGCAACTTGTTGTTGATCTACATAGCGACGTTTGACATTTCCATACATTGTGAAGTTTATTCTATTCTATTCAATTAGCGGTCACGCCACTGGCTAGCCCCTTTGTTCAGAGTGTGTGCGAGATCGTCATTTGTTCGCTTCGGTCTATCGCTATCCTTTATTCCACCGGAAACATGACACCATAAGAACGAGATGTGACTGGCCTGAAACAACGGCTGAGCCTCGTCCGATTGGCCACGCCAACATGTACTGTCCACTGCATTCCATTTTTTGTCGTCCACGAACTCCACCAACTTAACCATTCAGTCGATGTCGTCGCTACTATCTTCATGCAGCTGTCAAAAACAAAGACATTTTGAAATTAGAACGTTAGTTCCAATGTTGGCCACCAATAATGGTAAGTTGGTGGTGCTTTAATTCTCTGGAAAATTACTGTTTTTTGAACGTGGAAGTAGAAAAAAAATGGTTTTTGTCTATGAGCCGGTGGTTAATTAATCAATTAGAGCTGTAATGGTCATGGTGACGAGGCGATAATGTAACGTTTAATAGTTGTATGTTTTAATTAATTCGATATAGGAAAATAAAATTATAACAATATGCACGCTTAGCACTGTGGTTTCAGCGTAGGCCGCTCGACTCACTGCATCGGGAGGTTGCGGGTTCAATTCCCGCGAGAGGCAAATGTCAGAAACGGCCTTTTCGTAATTTGCCCTGGTCTGGGTTTCAGTGGGATCGCTCCCAGTCGATTGTATGTTAGCCATAGTACAAAAATTGCTTAGTTTGGAACCATACAGTTGGTTGATTTATGTGTTTAGAAAGGGGGCGTCCATAAATTACGTGAGGTGATTTTTGTGATTTTTCGACCCCCTCCCCCCTTGGTGAGATGTTGAGATTTTGCTCGACCCCCTGCCTCCCCCGCTAATCTCACATGAGATTTTTCAAAAGCCATATTCTAGTGTAAAACATGTTTTACTTAATGTAACCCAGTTTTCTCACAATTTTACTCTGTTTCTTGCAGTAAAAAAAACGTGAGATTTGCCAAGACCCCCCTCTCCCCCACGTGAGATTTGGTGAGATTTGGCTCGACCCCCTTCCCCCTAAATGTCTCACGTTATTTATGGACGCCCACTAATAAGTACCTACAGTCTACCGACCGAAAAACATATAAAAATTCATACTGAAACTGTACGTGTATAAAAAAGTTGGCTATGTATTTTTTTATAATGAACTCTAGAAAAAGTGAAGCTTAATTATCAATTACATCGCCGCCAACCTAATCTATTAACAACAACAAAAAATACATAAATCAGACACGCACAATCGGCAAATTATTCGCACAGCGCAAACACCCGCAACCATTTTGCCACAGATTTCGTGAAAGCCGTTAGAATACCTGAAACCTGAAACGGAGCGTCAAGCGTCACCGAGAAATTCGCCAAATCTGACGCTAACAACTTTTACGATGCGTCCCAGTGAGTCCGCGGCCCCTACCAGTGTTTTTTACTCAAACTTACAAAACTATTGTCATCTTTTTGCACGATTTACTTTGCGTTAACTAGGCACGTTATTTTTTAAGTAAACGATAGTCGATTTTACGTAGCCTAGTTAAATAGTGAGAGGCCGTGCAAAACGTGTAATGCAATCGTGTTTGCTATCATTTTCATGAAAAAATATTGATTATGAAACTACCATTTACAAGACGTCATAGCATAATTTACCTTAATAGTTTGTGCAAAATTGTATTTAGTATTCAAGTCTTAATTAAACCTACTTATTCAATTCTTATTTCTTATTTTTTTTAGCGAAAATGATGTTAGCTTTTGGCTTATTAGAATCTGCCCACATAAGGTACAACCATACCACAGTATAAATATAGGTAGTACATACATTTGTCGAAAAAAGAAGCTATGCCGAGTTTGATTTTAAAATTCGAAAATCGAATCACGTAGGTACTCGTAGTACGGCGCTATACGCGCCACGTACCCGCCAGTACTCTATTTGTACACATTTTACATTATCACAATGCAAGCGGTACCAGTGAACACGTGCAACTTTTTTATTTCCATTTTCAAACGTGCTTGGAACACCTTTGAATTATATTTTTATGTGTGCGCTCAAGTAGGTAATAAAATCATTGTGTAGTAGGCATTAAAAAAGAATATTGTTTTTTTTTTAGTTTGCTAGGTATTGATTGATGTCATTCTGCCAATATTATAGTAGAACCAGTGGTCTGTTAAATATTGGTGTTTGAACACAATTCGGCGAAAAACGTTATATTATTATTTAATGTTCAGACTACGCAAAAAAGTATTTAATATTCTGTACTTTATTTTGTCATACTTCTAAATTACAACATATTTAAAATCCATCCAACAATTGAGTCATAAAAATAATTTTGAACCAAGATAAGTTTATTGATTATTTTGGCACGGAATGTTTAAATTAGCTACATTTTCAGTAACTAGGTATCATCTCATTTAAAAAGTCCTTCACTCAAAAAGAATAACAATCAAACAGTGCAATACAAAGGAAATCACACGAAATTAACTCCGAAACCGTTTAATTTCCACAGTCACGAATTTGTTTAAAAAATCCATTTTGTGACAACTTCATAAGTTACCCAACCCGGCGAATTTAACTGATGATCTATTTCATGCCTACTTACTCTATGTGTGTTGTCATAGAGTTTCAGATACACATTTTTATTCTTTTTTTAAACAAAACCGTGGCGTTTTTTTACGCGCTACGCTCCATCTGACTCTATCGTAACCATGAACGCGGATCTCTTAAAGCTACAGCAGTAAGGTTGATTTCAGGTTGTTTTTACATCCATCTCGGTCGGTTTCAGCGGTTCTTTTTTAAATTAATTGCCCGCTTTTTGCTGTGGTCAGTGGCAATCTATGTTTTCCTAGAATCACCAGTAACCAGGTTAATGACACTGGGGGATTCGTTTTAGATGATGGAACAGTTAATCAGCACGATTATCAGAGCGACGCGACTACTGTCTACGCATTGATATCTTAATATTGTTGAGAACTTATTTTATGGTTTGTATTGAAACAATTGAAGATACGGTAAAAGTGATTATTTTTAATCAACCAGATTTAGGGTTCTGTACCTCAAAGGTAAAAAACAAAAGCCTTAGCGGATCAGTTTGTTGTCCGTCTGTCTGTCTGTGAAGACTGCACGACCCAAACTGGGTGTTGGAAGCATGAAATTATGAAAGTAAGTACCTTCTACACCCTAGCCGAGACAAGGAAGGATTTTAAAAATTAAAAAAAAAAAAATTGTATGGGACCAACAGTAGGTACAGTCAAGCACATATTTAGTAAACACGCATCTAACAACTACATATTACGCACTCGTTCCACAATATGATACCCTAATACCATAACAAACAAAACGCGTCTCCTAATACCGACATCAAAGACGTCCTAATCCAAAAAATACACCAACCGAAATCCCTTAATACAGAAAAGGGGCCCACACGAGGTGTAATAAAGGTACCTACACGCGAACGCCTCAAGAATTAAAAAAATACGGAAAACGGGGGTCCCAAAGTCCACAATGTCAAAAAAGTCTCCGTCAACAAACAAAGTAGGAAAAACTCTACATTCTTAATTTAACTTGAGTCACTTTTACATCCCTACTTGAGACAACCATTCAGAGCGAGCTCCCGCACTCCCCTTATATCATCGCCATATGAAGTCATGAGAGTATTTGCGGGGAGTCGTAACGGTCAAGTTATATTGGACGCGTGACTCGAAGGAGGCAAAGAAAGAAAGCTCCCCTCGAGGCGGTGGGGTGTGTGTGATACTTAGCCGATTTTGTCCGGAGCTCACCTTAACACGCCGTTTGCGGCTACGGAGAAGGAAAATTGGCCTATTTTTATTATTCGTTTTGAGGTAAATAACGACTATTAAGCTAGGGTAGAAATTGAAATTATATTTTCGTGTACTTACTATTTGAATAAACATAAAATTTTATTGCAAATGGAGCAACACATTCGTATTATAGATATACACTGGTGTAGCCACGATCTTAGTTATCTAGACATAGGCAAAGTAATTTGCTCAGATCTTATCGTATGAAAATACAATTTCCGAATTCAGTCCTACACGGCAATCAAGTCTACGATCATTCGTTTGCAGTTTTAAAACTAGCTATTATAAATAAATACACCGAATAACGATAGGTACATGAATAAATTTGAAGTGAAAATAGTTTTTCCATAGAGTATCTGTCAAAAAGTCATATTTATTAAATGCATAAAAGTGATCTGACGATTCTTAAACAGAACCTAAGTAGTTTCATAAAATTGTCGCCAACATAGGTCAAACAAATTTATTACTAATAGATTTTTACTATAATGAGAACAATCAGACCGATCAAACCTGTGTTAAAACAATAAAGAACAAAACTCCATAGATCCGAGCTCAAGCTAAATTAATGTCATTAATTTAAAAATAAAACTGTTCTAAGAACGCCGGTCGATACCCAAAAAAGGTCCCCGATCTCCATCCCTTATCAACTGTCATATAAACTTAAGCAACCCCCACCCCACACACGCACACACACACACTACTCATTATAAGGGTAACTAATCACTGAACTGTGGAGAAAAAAATGGGTTTTTTTTTATTCATTAACCACCCTCTCTTCTTACGGTACTGTCCCTGAGGAACAGAGAAATATGTGGAGGTTCTTCACAATGATTTTTTATATTATTAACAAGTGATGTCTTACTGAAGATTTCGCTAGATTTTATTGTATTATTTAGTTACCAAATTCTTTGTCTGACTTCTTCCGACCCTGCAAAGACATTTTATGACTAAAATTAAATCATATCAAAGTAACTAATTTAAAAAAATATGTAGAAACCCTAGCAGGGGCTTAAATAAAGCGCCTCGATTTCAAATTAATTTGTGGCCTGAAACGGAAATCCTACCGGTCACAACTGTAAAATTCTTTACAAAAAATATCTTACTCTTTCATTGCTAGTCCTTCTTCTTAGTCGGAAAAGATAATTTAAGAGACCCGAGGCCCCGTTATTTACACATGGCTTAGAATTTTTATGTTAAGTCAATATTTTGTAGCATCAACAACATCTCCAATGCGTTTCCTATTCCATCTCTGCATACGGAGCACACTCGCTGGCGTACTAAAGCATGAATTTGCATATTTGCCCGCTCACTAAGTGCAATAGCTTGTTTGTACGCACTTCATACATTCTTCTGTTCCACGACACCCGATTCCTTAATTAATACTGTTTTTGACTTCTCATTGTTAAAACAAAATGTTCTGTCGAAGAAATCAATTGTACCTACTCAGCGCTATTTCATTTGTTTTGATGAAAAATGCGTGTAAAACGAGAGATGGAATAGAACTACACAAGTGTAAAAGAGAAGGCATTTAAATAATACTCAGTGAATTGTCTTTGTCAAGCAATATGTTGTTGCCAAGCAATATAAGATCTTATTAAAGATACTATTTACGCTCGCAATATATTTCGTTTCACAAAGGTCTGACGGATAGAAATGTAGCAAGCTTTAGTGAAATACTGACATCCCACGCACAAAACAATTAGTTATATTCCAGACTAGCATCAGTTTTATTATTACGAACTTCGGAATAAACTTTAATAAACGGCGAGCGTGTCATTTAGGGGCAAATGAAAAATCAGTGAGAAAAATATCTCGCCGTATAAAGGCTGGCTATAGGACAGCCGTCAAACAAACGCTTTTCTTAAGCAAAGCACCGCCTAATTTCAATATCCGAACGGAACGTGGACCGTTCGGAAACTCTCCTCGGGGAATAAATTACTCCGTCTATTCAATATTTCATCAGGCCGAGAGGCCGACTCTGAATATTCAAAACTAGAGGAGACACGTAAAAGCACGCGCAAGCCATTTTTCGCGCCTATCATCTCGGTAACAAAACGCACTCGTAATTACCCCCTCCCCGCGGCCCGCCACCCCGCGGATCCGCACCCCCTGGCCCCCTCGCGCCGGGAGAGGGGGCCGCCCAGTGACAATTATTGATCAAAAATTCTCTCTCTTCTTTCGCAAAAGAAAACTTGGACGGGTTATGTGTGAACCGATACGTTTTGGTAGTTGATACTTAATTAGATATTTTAATTATTATTATTTGGTTCTAGTTCCTTTGTACTGTTATTCCTTGATATTAGACAATATTTCCTATCTAAGTGAATATCGTGAAGCGAATAATTTATACAAACTCCTTAAAATGTATATTAGATAATTACAAATGGATGAAGGTTTCATTTGAAATGCTTACTACGAATATTTTAGAGGTAGATACAACTTTCGTAGTAATAAAGTATGTAAAAAACTCGGTAACTTTAACAAATACTTACAGCCTAATATATATAGATTTTATCCAGTATACAGTGTTTTTAAGAAGCATTTCATGGCACAAAAGGGATTTGTAATGCCAGTGCAAGTCGATCACAACTTTCTATAAATTTAGGGGTTATTTTGTATCTTCAACCAACCGCATTCATCCTCCTAAGGTTTTGTACCTATTTGGCACCAGTAACAAAATAAAAAAAATAACTCATCAAGTGTCAAAATCAGCCAGTCGAGGCACACGCGGCCGCCTCGGCATATTAATTGCACGCGGCGCTACCGGGCGGGAGGCAAGACATAGGGAGGCGCGGCCACGAGGTCAACCGTCGCCTCGCCATTGTTTTGTGCGTGCGACTGTACTTTCTAAGCTTTCTTATATCTATACATTATGTACTCCTGTTCCTTGGAGGGTAAAGGGTGTACAGCTATGTAATTCATTTATTGTCGATTTTAAAACGGGCGGAATGTCGCTGTAATTCTCTTACAAAGATACTCGACAACATCCTTATACCTACAGTGAAATGTGAAGTATAAAAATAAGAAGCAACCATAAGTAGACACAATAGACAATCTCTATATCAAATACACCAAAAATACTACGTGTGACGGGTAACGATAGTTAGATATCCATAAATGACATAAATTAATAATTTAAAACAAAACCTATGTAGGGAGACAAAATATGACCTACTGAGATTATTTTTTTTGAGAATATTGGCACAAATGCCTGCCTTTCGTGTATTTTTATAACTAGATACACGTGGCATAGACTATCCTAGAAAAGGTAACCTTATAATTATATTGACCGTAAGAAATAGTTTTGTTATCATTCCCTTTCAGCCATCTAGGTCATGTTTTCCTTATAGTTGGCACCTAAATATTTTTCTAAGAAAACAAATGTTACTTACAGCACATTTACTTAGAAATTAGTACCTACCAATAGTAATTTTGCCGTCTGAAAAACAAATCTGCGAAAAAATATCTTGAATAAACATCGGAGGCGAACGGCGAACTAACCTCTAAATATCTAACACTGAAGCTGTGTCAGAACTATCACTACAAAAAATGTATTAATATGTATTAATATATTTAACCTACATGAGATACAATAAATTGACCGACCGAATTTCGTAGTCGCTTCTCGTAGCACATACGTGCGTTGAATTCTTCTACTCACATGGTAGACATGTCTACGCACACGTGTAGCGTGTAGCGACGTATGCGCAACTACTACGCGCTACGAAAAATTACTACGTGATATTTTTTCTTTACGGTTCGTGCTAACTAATAAATAATTAAGTGCTTACTAGCAAAAAATATTTTGAAAAATAATATTACATTACAAAATTTATACAGGTAAGTTAGGTATGTTTAAAATATGTTTTCGGTTATCATTTGCAGCCTACTTAAGCAAATAGGTTTCTTTGTCATAAGGGAGTTATTTGAATAGTAACTTAACAATCAGAACAATGCAAACAAAATGTAACACAGTCGATCATTACAGAATTTAAAAGCATTTCAATAAAAAATATTTCAACTAGCGCGTTCATAAAAACCTTTCACGTCTCCCCACCGCCCCCTGCGGGTTCATTACACATCGCACACCAATCAAGCTTTCATTAGTACAGAGTGAAACAATCAATATTCATATCCCATGCGAAATCACCATAACGCCGTGTGGAGGAGAGGAAAAATAAAAAAAACTTGATAGATGATCGCGACTGCGCTCGCATTCGCAACGAAATTAAAAAGAACAAGGCATATCACTTAGCGCACACAGACGCCGCGGTTTTATTAAAAAATTCTACATATCTCGCGTCTTCGCGCTTTATCTTAACCCCCCGTCGCAAGTGAGACGGACAACAAAAAATTCAACGCAAGAAAGGGACATGAATACGAAAATTATAATTGCCAACTGTAAATTAACACCAATTCGGATGGTGCTGTCTTGCTCGGGCGTGTACTGTGCGGACGGGTGGGAGAGAGATCGGGAGTGTTTGTGTGTGCGACTAGGATTGAGTGATTTACATACGTGGCGAGTTCACGAACACAATAATGGACAGAAGCGCGGAAAATCGAAGGAAGCGATCGGTTTTCCGATTTGGTTTGTACGGCGCTGCACTGGCGCTGCCCTGCATAATGGATGCTCGGATGAAGCGAGGAAACAATCCGCTCCCACGGATTATTGGATGGGAATATGAATACATTATTCTTGTATTTATAGAATCTATATTGGATGGAATATCCCGAGACTTCATTTAAATTAAGTAAGTTGTTCAAGATTAACAAAACGATACTTGAGAATCGTAGGTATAACCATTTTGCCTGGATAAAGACGGAAGAAAGATTGCAAATGTTTTACCAGGTACCAGGTTATCAGAAGCATTTGAGGTAACCATGTAGAGACAGTTTAAATACAGGTATAGCCTAAAATATTAGAACAGATTGCAGGTATTAAATCCACAATCCATGCAATAGCCATATTAAAACTTAAACGCAACAATTTGCGTTCTTATTCTTCTAATATCGCACTCATATTATGTATATACTGTATACCTATAAATGTCTACATAGGCACAGTATACACAACTTTGTTATAAAGTAGAAAGTTCATAATGAAAGCATAATTTAGTTTTAACTTCCAGTTGGGGCCGCCAAAATGAAGGTCTTCAAGCCTTTTGCAAAGTAAAAATTAAATTTTAGATCGTGTTCCGGTGCGTAATTTCTCATTAAAATTCTGTTTGCAATACATCAAAAATACGGAAAATAAAAACAAAATGTCGTTGGCAAGGAGTATTTACTTATATGCCATAGCTACTTAGTAAGTATTAAAATCTAACATAATATATGTACAAAAAGCGCACCAATATAAGGAAAGACCAAATTGAAGGTCTCATCTTTTTCTTTAGGCAACCGGCAGTAATCTAACTACATGTAACCTCAAGAATTTCTCATAATTTATAATATCCTAGTACTAGCTTAGTCAAGAATGGCAGATAATAGTATAAATGGATGACGGAAGCCTAATTTCCGAACATACTAAACAATGCGTGAACTCAAGCCATTAAAAACTGAACACCGAAGTAAATGCATCTAAAAATCATTACCATTGTCACTCACACACTCGAGTCGGCACTCGGCAGCCATCGTGACTAATCCCAGTCCGATCACCTATCGGGGCGGAACGCATCTGCGAGATGACGCTGCGTTCCTAGACATCCCCCAGCAGTCGCGCGTGAAGGAACCAGCCGAGATTGGAAATGGTCTAACACTATTCTTAAAAAAATTCAACCTCAGCGTTCAAACTCAAAGTTGAATTTGGAATGCTATGACGATGAAGCCTTCGGATCTCGCCGGAGTTTGCTATCGACAAATCCGGACTATATCTTATTATTTTATGGTCGGTTTTTGGATGGTGTTGAACGGTCAGTTAAAGGCGAACCGTTCTGGTCTGTGTCGCGCGTCGAATCGTCTTCCGGCGTCAAACGTGATGCCTCGAAGAAAGTCGGATCAATGGACAGTGGACATTGGCCCCCTCGATTGTATTTGACTTCTATCCATGAAGGAAGCGGCTATGAACTCATGCTCACAACTTTTTTCGAGACATTGAATGGAGTGAAGACAGTTTTGTAATCAACCGAAACTTTTGAGTTTATAGAATCTGCGTTTTTCAAGTGGTAGAGCCAAGCTGTAGATCGATCGGGGTAGTACCACCCTCTCACACAAGATTGGCGGAAAGTAGAATGTTTAAGACATTTGCAATCTACAGTAAGTTAGATAAAGTAAGCTCGCTATTATTATTGCCTCATCTTGTTAGTCGTGTATTGAAACTTCTTCACCGAAGCATAATAGGCTTTTATTGATACTTTCATAATGCCGCCGGATTATTAGAAAATGGTTTTACTTTTATTGTTTGTCTTTGTTTTGAAACAGCGTCGCTGATGAAATAGCTTTGTGGAGATCGTTTACTTTTTATCTGGGAAATCGTAATTATAGAGTTAAAAGAGTCTGTTAACTAATCTATGGAGATTTGTCAGTAAAAGGCCCTACTTATATCATAAAAGTTCATAAGATTCGAAGCCCTAAGAATTTGACAGTAATAGGTAAATGAATCAGCACCCAAAACTGTTTATAAATTTCTAAAACTTTGCAAAAATTACATTTTCTTTTATATTTTTTTTATAAAAACGGTTTTCGATTATTTTATTCCTTTATTTTAGAATAGGAGATAGAATAGAATAGTGTAAGTACATTTTATAGTAACAAAACGAAAAACTTCATAAGAATTCACTTCTATTTTTAAAAATGTGGGCCAGTCAGTTACGCAATTCTATTTTTAAAAGTGCAGAGTGCCAGTAACCTCGGTGTTCCTTTAATTTCAATAGTGGGGTCGCGCTCAAGGTCATCGCCCGCGAGGGGGACATTGCGATCAGCTGTTCTGTTATAATATTTTGGTTGTATTTAAAATCTGTGCTGGCATAATGTTTAAGAAGTTTGTTGTTGTTTGTTTGATATTTCAGGAGAACTTTGTTTTTTTTTTTTTCATATTAGGAAAAATGTATGGAATGCATACTTAGTGCCTCTCAGTATGTAACAACATGTAAAACAAATTTGACAGGTTGATTAGGTACATGTTTGAGGTATTTCATCATTCTTGATTAGATTCATGAAACGTCATCAAAATCTATTAGCCGTATTTAAGGAAAGATCAGAAAATTTGCTAACATTAAAATATGTAAGCTGCCACTATAAAAATAATTCAATACTACCAACAAAACTACGTTCATTAAAAGTTCTGGCCGTAAAAAACATAGGTAACCGAACTTTTTTTCTAACATTCGAAACTTGAAACTACCAGTTGCATTCAAACTTGAGGGGCTCGATAAAAGTAGCAATAAACCACGGCCTGGGCAGAGGGCAGCGAGGGAGCGACGGAGGGGTGGGGGGTGTCGGTCATCTCCCCCTTTTTATCTCCTCAAGTCAAGGGCACGTGGGGCAGGTTCGGCCGGCCGGCTATTGACATTATGTTTTCAAATTTACCTACTTTTTTCCATTGTCCGTAACTTTTTAATATGGCGGGGTCGTCGTACTAAGTGGCCAGTGAATAGGTTGGTTGTTACGTAAGGAGGCGATGCTTTTCTTTGAAGGAATGTTTTGTTTTTTAATTGTTTGGATATTTTTAAATTTGGAATTAGGCGTTCGACTTGGATACTTTTGAATATCTTTTTCATTCCACCAGGGCCGTATTTCATAAAAATAGAATTCACCGGCTGACCTACTATACTTTCTGAGCAACTTTAGGACATTACAATATTGATTTAATCGATTTAAAAATCAAGTTGTTTTTTTAAGCAACAACAGGCACCGAAATCTAATAACACCTAATACAGATAACCCCAGCTTATCTGGTCTATGGTGTTAAAACACCGTACAAAACACATAGTTGTTTTTTTAAACGAGGCATCGGTAATCTGCGCCCGCGCCGGTCCAGATGCGAGCCGCGATATCTGTCTCTTACACAACTTAATATCACCAATACTATCGATATATTACCATCTGTTGCGGTTAAAGTTGGAACTTTAGACGTTTTGGAAACTTACTAGGTGTGTTTTCTTTTCCAATTGGTAATCCTCAGTAAAGTTGTGTCAGTTATGTTAGTGTCAAATGTCTTAATTCGTAACAAAAATATTTATGCATTTCAGGAAAAACCAGGGGCTTAGACAAGTGGACTCATTTTTAAGCGTGTCTGCAAATCGTTACGCTTTAATGTATGGAATGACATAAGTCACGTGATCTAGTTATCGATGTGTGACTTTTACATACAATTATTAAGTGTAACGATTTGTAAAAACGCTTGTAGGCGAATCCACTTGCTTAAGGTGCATCGTTGTCGCAAAATCACGGCTAAACATAACATATAAAAATAGATCATGAGAATAATGGCATTACACTTATTTTAGTCAAGTTTAGTTTGTGTACCAATGGAATGATTAATTTATTATAACTAAAGATAGTTTCAATCACGCCCATTTCACAACAACATGGTACCCAATCAAAAGTATTTTTTATTTATAAATTTAATTCACTGTTCAATAATTTCCAATTTTAAAAAACTGAGATATTTTTCCAAAATTTTCCATGCCAAAATAATTAATGCCTAAACATAAAAACTTGGTTTATTTATAAAATAAATATGATCATCACAAATAGTCCTAATCGCAGTTGGCCCGCAGCATATCGATATATCGACGGGCCCACAAAAACTCCGAAAAGTTTGAGTGACAGGACCGCCGTCGGAAAACGATGTCGATAATCGATAGTGCAACAAAGCACCCGCCGGCCCATCTCTACTGACAGCGGCCGAAGCGTGTGCTACGTGTGAATGGTATCGATACTATCGAGATGTGTTCATGTCGATAGTTCGACCATTACGTGCGCCAAAAAATGCCTTGGGAACCGAAATGAGACCGATTCTATGGATCGATACCGCTTTTGTATGCTCCATGAGCTGAGGCATACTATTGTTTTTCAAAGTACGCAAATTTTCAGATATTGACTATCTCGTGTTGTTATTCGTATGTATTGTAGGTATAGTTCAAGGATGACAATGCAGTTATTCAAAATTCACGGTTATTATATTACAAAAAATTACCTAAGTTGTAATCGCGTAAAAACACTTAGGTATTACACCCGAATCGGAATGGAGAATAAAAAATCGAAGAAACAGAAGTCCGAATTAAATTTCGAGACGATATCCCACTGGGAAACTATCAAAAACAAAGTAAACAGTTCTGTCGCTACCACAAAAAGATTCTATTCGAGAGTGCGACAGACAAACGTGTTCGTTGACCTCCGTGCGGGCGGCGCGTGCGACGCTCAGACAGATGTGCCAGTCACTTCATAATCATAATGGCGGATAATACAAAGCCAAATCAAATCTATGAGATATCTCGACAGGATTACGTTACAAATTTTAACTACAATTACGTTACTGTTAACTCGACGCAGTCGAGTAATGAACTCGAATCTGATCAAACACTCGAAGACAATGACGCACTCACGTGAATCGTATGCGGAATGTGCACATGGTAGGCGACTGGCGGCGCTGAATCGATTTAGAAATCGGACGCAAATTTCGTCTCGCAAGGTGGGCGTGTGTAGCCGATGAAAAAAACATATCACTCCCACTCCGACCGGTTACAAAACGACCATCTTATCCGACGTCTAATGAAGAAAAAGTGAACTCTTTGTGTCTGATAATAAGAACCAAAGCGCGCGAACTGTTATGTTTGCGGATTCGTAGTGGCCGCACCACGCCTCGACACCCGTCATTGGCAGAAATAAAAACGGCGACCACGCGTAACTCGTCACGTCTCGCCGGACAGTGAAATCGTGCGACCGGCGACAATGTGTCACTTGACCAGTGCATCTAGACCCGCCCTGCCCCGATTGATTGCAAATAGGCCGGCGCTGCAGAGGGGTCCGAAGATGTCACACGGGGATCAGGGTAAGCCGGCCGCGTCATTGTATGCCGCATTCGTGCCGTTGCGTCGCCGTGCCTTATGAAATGACAGTTGAAGCTTCAATGCGCAAACGTTTAGCCGCAAAAGGAAATTTCATCGATCACGTTCACAAATTGCAACGCAACTGTCGAGATGTAAATCGCTTATGGCTACCGTTATTCTGAAAAATCGATTTTTTCTAATCGATTCGTAACAGTCGTTCCGTTTACGCAGTGGAGTGTCCCACGGTCTGTGTGCGACAGAGGCGACACAGCGACACTGCGACCCGTGCGACTGTACCGTGTCGACCTGTTACTGCAACATCATCAGCTGGAAAATCACTATTGAAGGACTATTAGCAGTTGCAACACGCTGTCAAAGTTTCTACAGACGTTACCGATTGACGAATTATTCGGTTGATATATTTCTTAGGATTAGGCTCAGATTAAACAGCAATAGGTATTAAGTATATAAACTACAGCGTTAGAAATTTCAGAAGATTAAGCCCCTTATTCATAGAAAGTTATAATCGACCTGCAGTGGAATTACAAATCACATTTGTTCCTAAAAATGCTTTTCAAAACCATTGCAAACTGGCCAATATCTGTATGAATAAGGGGGTTAATCTTCAAGAAAAAAAACAAGTCTATTGTTGTGGCATTCGATATGCAACATAATAAAGTCACCTACCACATACAAGGTGTATTCAAATTTCTAAAAAACTAAATTTTATTCAAAACTTATTTCTATAAATCAAACTGACTAACGCTAAAGCCAACAATAGTAATAAAAACAAGTTTTTAAACCAATTTCACTATATTTAACCACCCAATCTAACATAACCAACTAAAATTAAACAACCGTTAAGAACGAAATAACTGCCAACTCAACAACTTTATGACGTCGTGAACCGACTTTAACCATAGACTAAAAAAGTAGTGCAATAAAATGCAAACTTGTGTCTATAGGCAAACATTGGCATAAGGGCACACGTGGGTGACAGGCGGCAATTATACAGGGTGGGTACGGCACAGCCTGGCACCGAGCTTTACCGAATTTGCGCCGTTTACACTTTTGATACATGGTGTTTCACAATGGAATATCAATTAATGCTAATTTAATTGGTATCAAGTATATTGGTAACGGTTATGCAGACAAATATATCAGTACAATCACAGAAACGCAATGTTGATCAATTTAAATCTTCATAATACGTTTAATATGGTTTGTATGGTATCTTTGTAATCCACCTTGTACCTATAATTGAATGCGTCCAAAAAAGGACGAACCCATTATAATGTTTTGTTTGCCAAGCAGATTGGCAGATTCCTGTTAGAAAGAAGAAGCCAGTTCTAGAAAATATACCTATAAGATTCTACTTTTGGATAACGATCTCTCTTGAAAACGACCAGGTAAAATACTATGGTAATTCTAACTAGAAAATATTACCTTTTAATTAATTCAACGAGCTTAACATTTATTCAAAACAATTAAAAGCATAATATCGTAATAATTACCATAGTAAACGGCCCATCAAACAGCGATCACCCTATAACATGTTAATACCAAAGCTCACTCATTTGCATTTGTCCCGCTCCGCACAGCACGTGTGCTTGCGTGCTAACTCGTATTATGAAAAACGAATATTGCACGTACATCCTGTGTATACGGTTACCGAATATGAGCTGTAGACGTGGACTTAGGTATAATATGGAAAACTTTTCAACAATGTATTTATCAAGAAGAAAAGCATAAAACCAATTAGATTCCCCCTTCGTCTCCCTCCGTCCCATTCTCCTTCAGGTCGGTAACGTGCAAACAATGCCTTTGGTATTGCAAGCATCTATAGGCTACGCTACGGTTACTGCTTAACATCAAGCGGGCCGAACGCTTGTTTACCACCTCAGTCCTATAACAAAAAAAAATATCAAAATTCATATTATAAATAGAGTTAAATAATATATTTTTTCAATTATAAATCTTAGCTACAAAGTCTCCGCTAATTTTTGTGAGTGTTTGATTACAAATTCATATTCCAGGAACAGATTGATTAACCAAGAAACACTTAACAAGGGTTTAGTAATAAGGAAACAGCGTCATACTCATTTAGTTATTAGCTAGGTAGTAGCAAAAAATTTACCATCTCGTCACCATAAACACCAATCACTGTTAGGTACGCTAGCTTTAACGGAAATTAGTACAAAAGCCATAAAGACTACACTAATCGTTGCAATTGTTTTGAGAAAAAACTGAGGAAAATCCTAGTGATTACCTAAACACCCAAGCCGAAGTCTAGTAACTAAGATGACTTAGAATCTAATAAGGATGTGACTAAGTTTCCCGTAATGCAAAACCTTACTTGTAGATTTGGAAAACTATGACTAATAACAACCTAGGACTTAGGTAAATTACCTAATGGTACCTAAATTTGTAGTTTTGACAGTTTTTCCATATAATATCAGTCCAAACGCCATATGAATGTGGTGGATAAAACTTATCCTGGATGCTTGTTATCCCACTAATGTAGTGCATCACTAGCATTTCTCCCGCGCACGTGCAAGTTGTGGAATGATCTCCCTCATGAAGTATTTTCTTTGCACTACCACATGGGGTTCTTCAAAGGGCATGTTTACAGGTCTCGGTCGGCGCCGCGTCTCCCCTTAAGTTACAGATGTCCTGAGCGGCGGCTTCCATTTACCATCAGGTGGACCATGGACCAGTTACTAAGGGGACTGGCCCTAAGTAAGTAGGCCGAGTGGTCGGCCTAGTACTAACATCGACATAAAACGAAGCGAGTAGTTCAACTATTTACCGGTAAATAGTAAAATGAAAATGAAAAAACAATGACCACGTTTTGTTTCATACAAATATCTAATAAGGGCACCTCTTTCTTTAGTCTTTACTCTGTGAGGTGGACCGTCTGCCAGTGCGCCATCCTTGGCTATAAAAAAATACGATTCTAAAATCAAACGCCATATGAATTTGGTGGATAAAAGTTATCCGACGAGTGCCTCATGTCGCGTCTACTCCAATAAGAATTTATTCTATGACGTCAAAACCGTTTGTGGAACTGTATGAGCCGACGATGTATCGCCCTTAATGAATCACAAGCCCAAAACTGTTCCGTAACTCGCACTCATTAATACGAATTGTGTGATCGATATCGCCGCCAACTACTCACCCAACCCCTACGGTGAGATTACGGTGAGCTTACGTTAACTACACTCGTTTGCGACTGTAGTATTTTAACATATCAATATCAAAGTCATTACCAAGAAAGAGGGAGACATGTGTTCGAAATAATATGTCCGAAACCGTGTCCATGGACACAGTATGACTCAGTCGTTCGCAGAAATCGATGTATTGCCATTTCCGATTATTTTTTTTTGCTTTCAAAATCGATTCATTAATACGGGCCTAAAATTCGAATGTTACCTGTCTATCAAATCAAATCAAATCAAATCAAATCAAATCAAAAGTTTTTTATTCATGTAAGCTCAATAAAGCGTTTATAAATAGTCAAGTGAAACAATATTTTAGCATTACCACCGGTTCGTAATGTTGCTTCCATTGAGAAGAGCCGGCAAGAAACTCAATGGTTACTCTTTTCAAAAGAATAATTGTACTTATACATTTTCAAACAGCAACGCTTCAGCCACTTTTTGTGCACAAATGGTCGCTGAAACGTTAAAACAAAACTGCTATAAGAGGTGGTGGTAAGGCCCCAGTTCTATATACTCAGTTGTACATAGTTGGATACCCGATCATATTATTCTGATATATGACACATTTGGCATTCGAAGGGCGAATTATGCAAATCGAATTGGAATATGTATGGTGGAGTAATAGAAATGTAGAAACAATCCACTTTTGCGATTTTGATAGGACGTTTCAATATCTACTTATAGATTTTTTTATGTGATTAAGCTGGCAAACAAGCGTACGGCCCGCCTGATGTTAAGCAGCTACCTGCTTGCAATACCAAAGGCATCGCTTGCACATTGCCGACCTGAAGGGGAGTGGAACAGAGGGGGGAGGAGGGTGTTGGGCTTCCGGCTCCCTCACTCATCGTACGCAGCTGTAATAACTACTTTACGCCGATATTTTGTGAGAGGTTGGTACTGCCCCGGTCGAGCCAGCCATATGAGCTGCAGTCAATTAGCTAAAGCTCGGCTATACCACCATAAGATATGTTACTTCTTACAGATAGGTATAGCTTGTAACGTACAGAAGGGCTAGCACACACGCCAAGACAAGACTTTTAACATGCATTATCTCGCACCGAGTCGCTCTCTCTCGTTCCTTCCACTCGACACCACCAAAACGACACCATCGGTGGTGTCGTTTGGAATCTCTAGTCCATACGACACCACCCTAGTGATGTCCAGAAACGCGTGTTTTTGACAAACAGCTCCCAGTTCATTAAAATAAATAAATAAATATCAGACAACATCACATACATTGATCCGACCCCAAAGTTATTATTTCAAGTTATCTATAGTTAAACGATAACTAATAAAACAGAGTTTATGAAATAAATATAAACTAAACTAACTAAACTAACAGATAAATATAAAGTTTATCAAATGACATACCTCATTAATGAAACTGCTTGAACTTAATTGGAGTTTTCATATCAACAACTTTGTATGTAGGTAACCTCACTAATAGTCGGTGGTGTCGTATGGACTAGAGATTCCATACGACACCACCGGTGGTGTCGTTTTGGTGGTGTCGAGTGGAAGGAATGCTCTCTCTCATACTTAGTGCATAGGAGAGAATGAATCGATTTATGTCGCAGTTTTTTCTTGTCACGACTAGCTGTGCTACCAGTTCAGAAGCAGTTAGATTCGTAACAGATAAAAATTGAGGGTTAATAAAAGACATGAACAAGAAAGAGGGAGGCATGTGACTGTCTGTCTGTCTGTATGTTTGTTCCGGGTAATCTCCAAAACCGCTGGACTGATTTGACGGGACTTTCTCTGGCAGATAGCTGATGTTACAAGGAGTAACTTAGGCTACTTTTATTTTCTAAAAATAATTAGGGTTCCGCGGAAAAGATAAATAACCGCGGGAAATTACACGCGGGATAAACGCGGGTAATATTTTTCTAAAATGTACGCGTACGAAGTCACGGGCACATCTAGTAATTTAATACAGACTAAACTCCAAACAGCACTCAAAGGCCTAATATTAATCGCCCAAAACTAGGCGATACAAAACTATTGTGAACAGTTACATTACAGCGATTAAACTCTCGTCCAAACTTCAGTTAACGATAGTTAACCCACGGTTAATGGTAACAGTAGCTGCCATGATAAATTGACAGCGATCTTACGAAGAAATTAGTGTTGGTTTAATTTGAAACGGGTGGTTTTAAACTAAACTATCCTCTTATTCTCGTATGGTTAGTGGCCAACCAGGTGTCAGAGTTGTTCAAGCCGCCCGAAGGCATCTGACAAGGTTTAACGACTGTTGCCTAGATGACAACAACCGGGGCCGACTTTTTACGTGCCCACCGAAGCTCGGAGACGCTCTGTTCAAATGCCACTAAATGGTCACCCATCTCTGACGGACCTTACTAAGCATTGCTTAGCCTGCGATCGTTTACCGATCAGTGATTGCTGGCTATGAGTAAACTTAACCCTATATAAGTTGAAGAAGAGTAAGGATGGAGTTTTTTGATACTTGTGTATACTATACTACAACAGTCCTAGAGTGGAGATATCATAGAGATTTTAATTAGAAGAGACGTTCTTAGTAGATATCTCTATGTAACAACGCGTGGTCATTTTCCCGGGATGCGTGTCATCTATCTACCGGTAAATAGCTGAACTACTCGCTTCGTTTTATGTCGATGTTAGTACTCGGCCGAGTTTCTTAGACCCAGTCCCCTTAGTAATTGGTCCATGGGAGATAAAGTATCATCTATCACCGTGCAGTCAAAATCATTTTTTTTTTACATACTTCGCGATTTGTGAAGTATCAAGAAGTATGTGAAATATGTATTAAATTAACGATTATATACTGTTTTGTAATGTGTCTTATTATTGATGGTCCCGTTCTGAGCTAGAATTCCTTGAAATTAAATTATTTCCTTTATGTTCAAAATAATGTCGTTGCTACGCAAAATAACATAAAACTCATTCGTATATTTAAAGCGTTTGGCGTCAAGAGTAATTTCACGTCAACTTCTATAAAGAAATCGGTCAAAATGCTTACATGTTATAAATTATAACAACTTTCGTATTAGGCTAATCTAAAATTATACTCATGACATTATCCAATAATGTTCCACACGCATTGCAACCCTACACTAAATTGTAGACTTTACAGTGTCAAAATATAGTTCAAAATTGCTTGAGCATGTTGAAGATATGTGACATGTTTTTGCATAACTTTTTATGGTACATTTATACCAAAAATAGTAAGGGGTGAGTTTGTCACGTGAGAGGGTGGTACAGTCGAGGTAAAAACGTGTTCGCTTTATATTAACAAGAGATTGGCGTCGCTGCCCTGTAATTAAGGTGAATTACAGCCATATTGAGTTGTTTATTACGTGTTTATTTATGTATTTATGTATTTCTTTATTTTGCTTCTGACTGTACCCACGAAAGGTATTTAACTCGAAATTGATTCAAAGTGCAGTTTAATGCGCGATTGAACTTGAGTGTCCTGTGCACAGAATCAATAAGTCATCTTCTTTAAAAAAAAAAAATTATACCTATATAATACATTTTTATGAATGATTGTACTACTCCACCAAGCCAACTAGGCGCACGCAGAGCTGGGCAAAATTTAATTGCGATTAATTAATTGCAAATTGCAGGTGATGTCACAATTAACAATTAATTGTGATTTGGTCGCGATTGACAAACAAATCAAAATTAATTGTTAATTGTAACACCACACGGAATTTGCAATTCATTAATTGCAATTAAATTTTGCCCAACTCTGGCGCACGGGTAGGTATAAATATCAAATGATAATAAGTCAATGATTCCGTGGTCCGTCCACCACGTAGTGGGAGCTACTGCCACAGGGGTGCCCAGACATTGGCCAGGTCCACTACTTTGATATATACCCGTGCCCTAATTGGCTTGGTCGAGTAGTAACTACAATTTAATTCAAAATATTTATACTTCTGCATGCCTTAAGGCTCCATTTGGAGTCACCATATTTTCGTATACTTACATACTACAAACACCTTTACTCGCAATAAGTTATTTTGAGTTTGATAAAGTTATTTTGATACTACACATGAATACTAGACATAACAATATATAGTGAATTATTTTTAGAAAGCCACGCACATATCACGTTTCATTTTACTAAAGACATTACCTGCTGCACTTAAAACAAAATATTCTTTAAAACCTTGATACGACTATTCACACGCACACAACACCCAAACCATTTCATCCTTATTTTTTTCAACAATCATAAACACATTGTCTGAAAGAAATGTTTACGAAACAGTCACTTTACAACAAACGCACCGACAGACAATACAATATGTAAGTAACGTTTTATTGCTCTGTACCTGCCCAGCGAATGATCCCATAAGTACCTGCCTTTAACCGTAAAATTTTAAGTAATTAGTAAGTTTTTACACATGGTATTTTTAGTGAAAGTGTTTGAACTTCCCCGCATAAACTTCGGAGCTGATACACAGAAAATTGTATAAAGTGATATAGTTATATAGCAACTAAACCTTTGTACCAAATGCCATTCTATATAGCCAGTGTCGGATTTAGGCCTTTCTTAGTATGGGCTTTAACTGCCTATCAATCAATTAAGTAGTGTGTAGTTTACGTACATATTGAAAAGTGAAATTCCCTCTCAAATCTTCCGCCCCTAGGCCGCGGCCTACGAGAAATATTTTCAACCCCAACACTGTATCATAGCCCTTTCTTATGTAAAACAACTATAAATACTTTTTTTCATTACATTGTCTTCATATGCAGATATAATAATTACTACTTATAGCAAACATTACGCTGTAGATTCAAAACAATAACAAATCATTCTTATTCCTAGAAATGATTTTCAAACCCTTTCTAAACTGGCTAAAATCTCTATAATTTGGCGGTTAAAGTTTAAACCAACTGAAGCCTGGATCAGAATTATCGATGAATCATAGATCGTCTAATAAGTAAGGCATGGTTTTTTTTAACAAAAACGGTTGCTAAGTACAAAAGCCCTTCACACACTCCCCTCACAAATACCTCCACACCGCGCTCCAAATCTCAAGTGGGCAAGATCGCGTGTGACCCCCCCTATTACGTATGACCTCAAAGACAGGTAGCATGCTATCGAAAAATGCTAATGCCTTCGATCCTAATCGCGGCCTCGGCGCGTGGGCCGGACCACGCATACTATAAGTGTAACCCTTGGACTATCTGATGGAACACGTTCGAATACCACCAGGTTTAAGAGAGCTGCCACGAGAATCGTTGGCATCGCTTAAGACTATCAAGCAACTAGGTTGAAGTTGGCAGAAAGTTGGCAATACCATTGATTTTCGCATAAGTACAATTAATTTGATGCGTCCAGATTCTTCGCAAGCCTGGCCCATATACTCATGTTATGCGTTCCGACGTCTAAACTGAGTAATCGACCGCGGCATGCGACTGATGTAGACGCACATGGCTTATATCTAGGTTGGTTTTCTTGGAATGCAAATTTTCTTAGCACGTTTCGTTTACCTACCACTAGCATCTTATCTATAGCTGTGATTATTAAGTTAATTTTCATTGTCATGAAAGCTCTTTAAAGATTGTATGCTCTCCAAAGTGGTTTCAATGTGTAAAACTAATTTTGCTTGTGTATAAGTCAGTTGTCTTGTAAAGGCGAATTTTCTTGGAATTTTTAGTTGACCATAAGTACCTATGCTGAGATAATCTGCTATAACCTCTCTGGGTTCGAACTTTGGCCAAAAACATACAAAGACCTTAAGCATCGCTAGTAACTGCTAGTGTTACATTAAGTATGTCCAATGACACACTTTGTCGAAGGAGATAAGCTGCAAAACTTTCGTCTAGCCCTACGAAGAAAGCAAAGGCCAACTTATATTGGACGAAACCAACATGCGAGGTGGAAATATGTGTGACGTCACATTTATGTCAGCCAATCCATTAATGCCCTTATCTGGACTTCCGAAATGCGGCTCTTTGGGTAAGAAAGTGCGCGCTTTATTGAAGTAGATCATGACACGACATTTTTTGGGCCAGTGTCTTGTAACATATATCAAAATCATAGTGAAAAACTTGGACCTAATGAATACAGGGTGAATTTAAAATCATGGGCATCCTCTTAAACGGTGATTCAACACATGAGTCCGAGTTATGGGAAAATTCATAAAAATATATTGCTCGAGTAAGTTAACTGTTATACCTTACCAGGGCAATAAATGTCGATCAATTGATTTGTTGATTAATATTCCCTAAATATTCTGAATCATGTGTAGAATCACCTTTTAAAAGCATGCCCATGATTTCAAATTCATCCTGTATAAATGCAATGGGACAGGGTGGTGGATTATGACCCAAATCACCACCTATTGCCATTACCTATTACCCTATTAAATATGCACCGAACTACTAACGATGTGTATATCAGTCCACATCTGCTTAGCCTTTCGGGCAATCTAGGCGTGATAGTGTATTAGCTGTCACACATAATAAAGATTACCTACTAAAGATAAGAGTTAAAAATTTAAATAATTCGAGAACGCCCGTTGCAGTAAAAGTAGCTTAACTTTTATTACTTAAAAACCGTCAAAACAAAAGAACAGCGATTCGGAATCCTTATTCTGGTAAAAAAATATAGACAATAGAATACTAACAATATGTGCTGTTAACATTTCTTTCGGCGTAAACGCTGTCTGTTCTAGGAACTGCGGAATGTGTGGTGTCGCAGGTAGAATTGTTTCACGTTGGGCGAGGGTATAATAATCCTTATTACTTGGATGTACTATTGTTTGTCCGGAATATTCCGTTTTGGTGTGTGACGTCAGCGTTGACGAGTTGTAACATGATTTTAAATGTATTTCAAATCCACGAATTTCTAATCACTGGCTGATTATAACTTTAATTATGACGACCGCTTGGTGCAGTCGTTCGAGCGTAGCTCGGCTTACTGCATCAGGAGGTTGCGGGTTCGATTTCCACTACATTCAAATTACGGAAACGGTCTTTTCGTTATTTGCCGGTCTGGGTATCACTGAGATCGCCCCCAGTTCGTTGTATGACACACATAGTAGGTGTTGCTTAGTTTAGGACCGTACAGAAGGCTAGACAAGTAGCTGACGTCTACGGGCGTTCGTTCAAATCGCTACGCTTCATGTATGGCAATGACATAAGTCACGTGAGCTACATAGCAACTTGTTATTGATCTACATAGCGACGTTTGACATTTCCATACATTGTGAAGTCTATTCTATTCTATTCGATTAGCGTTCATGCCACTTGGCTAGCCCCTCTGGCGAGTCTACTCGATCTAATTTACGATTTATAATTAAGTATTCTCGAAGATAATATTACCTATAGCCTAGTCGTTTCTCAATGGACAATAAATGATTAATAGACGCGAGGCCCAGTAAATATGTTCGTCTGGCGATATATAAAACTACCCCAAAAAATTTAAACTACACCATCCAACTCATTGAAGTTTCTGAAAGCTGAAACGAAACAAAACGAAGCCGACAGGCAGGGCGCTACGATGCAAAATAAGCAAAAACAGAGCGCACCCAGAACGAACTGGGCACGATATGACTATTACCTTGTTACTTGCATGCATAATGCAGTTCACGTTTAGTTTTTTTTTCAAGGTTGTGTGCCCACATTATGGCTATTAGCGGGACCTCTGACAATCTCTGAATACAATAGAGGTAAAACAAAAAAAAAACAATTGCGATAAGTTTTGTCTGGACCCACCAATGATCTTTTATTACTGGACTGGTTAACTCCAACACCTGTCAAAATGAACAAGTAGAAGATTGGACTCTTAGGAGTTGAATCCTCTTGTAATAGTACCTACTTTCATGTGATCTTACAATCATAGCTTGTATTGACACTACTGGACTGATTCAATTAGAACAATTCAAAAGTCAACATTCAAACAGTATTTATCTCGTTGTTATTTTTTTATTATTTACTTAATTTTTATACCTACCTATGTATTTGTCAGATGGGTACATTAGTTACACAATAAAAAAATATTTAATTAAAATCGTATATTCGCTACAAACGTCATCGCCTTTTCAGTACCGTATAGCTGTCGTCAGCCGCAAATACCCCAAATATATCTGCGCTGCGCTCTCCGCGGTTTGCCTCATCCAACTTGCTTCTTTCCTCGTGGTGTTTAAGCGTGTGTGCTACAGCGCACCACGCCACGTGCACGTTAAGCCAACCCGCTAAAACTGTAGGGAAAACATTGAAAATTTGGCCGCTTATCAGCCGGCGGGTTAACTTTTATTTTTGGCGCCCGAGGCGGGCCGTGTGTGCACGAATTGATCGCAGACTAGTTTAGAATTTAGACGTGGCGTTGTTAAATAATAATATTCGATGAGTTTAAGAGTAAGGGGAATTTAGAACTTACTCGATCTTATCAGCTTCATTGGTTGTAGAGCCAATCTGTAGCCAATTGACTGCAGCTCATAAACGGGCGGGCTCGACGGGGGTAGTACCACTCTTTCACAGAAGATCGGCGTAAAGTAGCTATTACAGCTGCGCTTGGTTCGATGTGTGAAAGAGCCAAAAGCCCAACAATGTAAAGAGTATTTTGCTTTATATAAATTATTATTTTTATAAACCAGGACATTTTTTTTTACCTCTAGGGAAAGTGGTGTCCCATTTTAAGTACTTATTTTTAAGCTGCGAAATATAAAATTCATGTATTACTTTCACCCATAACAATGTTGTATAGATTTGTTGGCGGATAAATGGGCGAGAATTTTGATAGTGTGTTTGAAGTTTTGTGAGAAAGATGCATGACTGGTTATAGTTGTTAGTTAGTAGTCCATGTAATTGGCCTGTGGCCGTTCGGCCTACATAAATAAATAAATGTTTTATAGACACTCTATAAAGCCCAATTAAAAAATACTGCCCCTTCTACACAAGCTATGGCTACGTCCAATCGAAGCGCACGCGAGCCAGTATTTACGGGCGTTATTTCGGCCGTATGTTCTCACACGTCCGGCGATACACATCTGATTCATTACCGCGCAGCGATACACATTGTCTATGGCTCAACCATAAACTACGGAAATGTAGTCTATGTACCTTCGTCATATAGATTTATGGTTGCACTCTATTTCAAGTTCACTACGCCTGTATATTATGAACATTTTCTGAAAGATTCGACGAAGGTGCTCTGTTGTAGGTACTCCACATTTATTCAATATGACCTATAGTAAATATAATAAAAAGTTTTTCAAATTCAGATCCGTTATCCCACTAATTCGACAATTAACTCATTAAATACATAAGAAGGAATTATTGACGAGAAGAAAAGCCGTATTGGCTATACCAATGTTTTCAACATTATTTCCTGGGACTCCATTTAGGGCCGAGTTTACCAACACACTAGCGGACCGTTACAGCAGTAACCGATTGTTTGATGTACTGGTGACAATCCATTTACCGCAAAACGGTCCGTCATGTGTTGGTGAACACTATTTTGGAAAGTCACGTGACTACCTCTTTCTTGGAAATATTTTGGTTTAAAAAAATGCCTACTAATTAGTACAAAATATGATATCTTACTAAGTAGTAGGTATCATTATAGGCACGTATAGCAATAATCACCCGATCAACACAGTACAATTATTCTTTTGAAAAGAGTAACCATTGAGTTTCTTGCCGGCTCTTCCCAATGGAAGCAACATTACGAACCGGTGGTAACGCTAAAATATTGTTTTTTTTACGATAATTATGATATTAATGTAAGCTTAGATAAATTTATATTAGCTTACATTAATTAAAAAATATTTTAATTTAATTAGATTTGATCGCTATCGTGTATTCCTTCAATAGTATCGGCCAGTGAATCATGGAGGCATGTAGAAATGACATGAGTGCGTGACCATTATTGCACACATACCATGCTGAACCGTATCACTCTGACCATTGATGTATTATTTTAGTAGGTATGTTACCTTCAAACATCGCAGTCGCTAAACTTATGCCCATTGCGCCACCCAAACTAAGCAAAGCTTGTAGGTACTATGGGTACCATACAATGGGTTGGGAGATCCCAGCGTCACCCAGACAAGGGCAAATTACGAAAAGGCCGTTTCCAAAATTTGTCGCTGGCGGGAATCGAACCCGCAACAACACAACGACTATGAAATAATACATCAAACCCAACATTTTGACGGGCCCGTTAGCGTGGTTGGCGCGGAGGCGCCTTTCACGCTGCAGGTCGTAGGTTCGGTTCCTACCCGGGACATGCATTTGTGTGCATGAACATGTCTGTATGTCCCGAGTCTAGGTGTATATGTATATTAAGTATGTATTTACAAATAAAAAAGTAGTATACCTATGTAGTAATATCAGTTATCTGGTTTCCATAGTACAAGCTCTGCTTAGTTTGGGATCAGGTAACCGTGTGTGCAAAAATGTCCCAGGATATTATTATTTCCATTTCCAAACTCCTTCACAATACCGCTTGGTGATAACGTCAAAGTCCTCCCCTCCGCACATCAGGACTCAGCACAAGTTAGGAACTAATCTAAGTAGCGGGTACAAGTTGCCAGACAAGCGCCAACGTGGACGACGCCTTTTTTCAGTTTTCAGCCGTCGCTGAAGTGATGTGAGCGTCGCATGCATCGTGGAGTCGTAGAGTAGCTGGTAACAGAGACTACGTTATTGTGTTACAATATTTTTTCTTTTTTATCTGTTAAATTTAATGAATGACAAAAAACACTTTTGACATCCATTACTGGTCTGCTAACAATAATGTCACAACATAAAACCATAAATCATAGTTTGGCAATTAATTCAAAATATTACCTATACCTTTCTATTCTATTCTACCTATTCAAAGTATTTGAAAACAAAAAAGAACGCAATATTGTTAGTAGGACAGATATTAAATAGAACATAGAGAATTATTTTAGCATTATATAAAGGTCCCTGTATAGGTAAATGATGGTAGGTAACTAAACTTATAACCTATCTACTAAAACGCCAAGCCAACTAGGCGCTCGGATGGCTTCCCCGCCCACATATCGCCCGCACCGCCGCCACCTTGTTGTGCGGGTGGCGTCACATTTGACAGGTCTCTAGTTGGCTTGGCGGAGAATACCGTATTTTAGGAACCTCTGATTCTCTCGTGTACTCTGCCCACAAAAGCCGTCGAAGACAGCGCGACCTGGGTACGTGATGCCAAAATATTCATTTCTTCCGCCTCGCCGCCGCTCCACTATGCACTCGAGTGAACTTACCCGATGTAGTTTGTTCCTAACTGGACTATCTAATGAAATATGTCTCATTTAACCGCACTTTACTTCAACACTGATTCGACTAGTAATTAGAACTGATAATATTATCGATTTAACGCCCTTTTCTTCATGATCTGAAAATAAATACTTATTAAAAAGATATCTATACTCACCTAGTGATAGATAATTAATGTCTAAGCTCGTCGTTTGGATCAGTCATTAAATAATTAATAATATGACAAGAAAGAATAACCACACTCTTACTACTCATGTGATTCATAATTATTGTAATCATTGATATATTATTTTAGCAGAAATGGTACCTCCTAACATTGCAGTCACTAGATTCGTGCTCAGCGCACCACTACATGCAGCGTAATTCACACATCTGCTAGGCTATTCTGTAACGTCATACTCACTTCGCACGCGTGAAGTTTCTAGTGAAAAGTCAAATTTCAATACAAAATTTGACATATCACCTGCAAATTCACGCGTGCGAAGTGAGTTTGTCGTTACAGAATAGCCTAGCTGTTATCGCACTCGCAAATCGACAATCAACTTAAAGTCATATCGATGCGTATTATTCACCAGAAAACTTTTATGGCAATACCAACAAGTTTCCAACATTATTTTCCGCGAACGACTGAGTCATACTGTGTCCATAGACTTTGTTTAATGCATCCTACTTTGGACTCTCACATGTCTCCCTTTTTCTCTGTAATGTCTTTGATTGAAGTCCGTTTTCAAAGATAATATTTCCTAATATTTTTGGAATAAGTACCTACGAAGGTAAATAACACCTACATAAAAGATCAAAAAACTACAAAGAAGACATTGAAACACGCGAATAGATGCAAAGAACCTTCCATAAGTACTTTTTGTTACATAAAAGGCATCCTAACGAAACGATAAAACATTGACGTCATCGCTCAACTTTCCTCAATAAAAGCTCACATGAAATTTTACGGCCGTAACCCGTAACCCACATACCACGTACGCTTCTAATAAATCATATCGCTTTATTACGGAGCAGTTCCGAAAGCCTATTCACCCCCGACTTTATTAAGTGAGGTCAGATGTTATCGAGAGTGCTCACATATTAACGTTACACACGTAATGGTGATTCGATGTGACGGACACGCATGGGGGAAAAATTGGGGAAAAATTTTGTATTTCACAAAAACGTAGGGGAAAAAGCGGGGAAAATTTTGTATTTCACAAATACAAGAAGAATAAATACAAAAAGAGGGAGACACGTGACTAGAAGAAGAAAATAATGTTGAAAACGTCAACTTCCGGTGAATAATACCTTCTTATGTAGCTATTTAATAAGTTAACTGTCGAATTGCGAGTACGCTGAGTACAAATTTAGTGATTACGATGTTGGAAGGTACCGTATCTGTTAATATAATGGTACTTATTTCATGTTTTGTTAGCGATTCCATTTATATCTCCATTTTCTTATTTTTTCTCTATTATGCGTTGCAACATCGTTACAATCATAAATTCTGCTGTCTATGGTTGCAATGTACCAAATTCATTGATTCCCAGCTCTAATTGTAAATGGTACGGGTTCAATACCCGGGTAAGTGACGGTCGTTGTCACGCGTTAACTGGTTCTCAATGGAACCTTTTTTATTTGTCCAAAGGTACTGGGTGTGAAACTATGTACAAATCCGTTTTCAGATAGCAATAAAAAAATAATTATGTCACATTCTTTGAGATGAAAGGGCTCCGTCAACGACCGCTGGGCGGAACTGGTAAGTCCCTGAACATTTTAACATGATTTTTAACTATCAACCGACCTTAATTCATAGTTCTATTTTTATATAGTAGTACAATTTTATCGTACCTACTATTTTAACGTAGGTCTTCTTATCGTATGGTTAGTGGCCAACCCAGAGTTGTTCAAGCCGCCCGAAGGCCTCTAACATGGCTTAAGGACTGCTGTCTAGATAACAACAACTGGGACCGACTTTTTACGTGCCCTCCGAAGCACGGAGACGCTCAGTTCATATGCCACTAAATGGTCACCCATCTCTTCCTGACCTTGCCTTGCCTGCTTAACCTCCAATCGTTTACCGATCAGTGATTGCAGCTGGCTTTGAGCGCCTCGCGCCTTAACGTACATACTTAGTATGTGGTATCTTGATCAAAATACTCTATTTGATAAAAATATTTTTTCCCATTTTCTTTAGTAAAATTTTTATAGGTACATATGTTAACCTATCGATTTTATAGCAAAAAAATACTTTACAATAGTTACTAGGCAAGTATTATGGTACTCCTATAGTGTTTCCATTAATTAGCACAAAACAGCACAGGTACTAGCGAAAAAGCTAGATTTTACTTTTCGATAAAAGAGTGGAATAGTTTGCCCTTGAACGAAAATAAGTCGAGGTTAGGCCATAGCCAGTTCTAGATTACTAGATTTTCGTCGATTACAGGCCTCAATGATAGAGTGATGTTCCATAAACAATGGAGTTTATTTTTCTTGAAAAAGCTCTGCTAATAAGGCGGTTTAGTTACCTTGGCCAAATAGCCAAATGGCCTAAATGCTTAGATTTTATTCAGGATTTTATATGATAAATAAAAAATAAAAAAAATATAACGTCACGACTTTTTTATCCCCATTCGGGGGGTAGTCAGAGGCTTGAGTGGCCATACATCACCACATTGTGGAGATATTAAGCCAACTCAAAGCCCACGTTTCACCAGATAGTCAGAACCCAACGTGACAGGTGGTGAACCTTGTCGCCGTGTATACACACATGTGCCGCCGTGTGTTTTATATGATATTATTACATATTTCCAAATAAATTAGCATTAGGTATTCTACTAAGTATACGATTATCAACAAAATTATAAATGACATGTGTAATATGAATGTAATTGATTCATTCTTATTAAAATTATGTAATTATTGGTACATAATTAAAATAATCCCAAGAAAATTCGTTCCTAATGCGAACGCACATAGCACGCGAGGCGCTCATAGCCTGCTCAGCCATCACTGATCGGAGGTTAAGCAACGCTTGGCAAGGTCAGGCAGGGATGGGTAACCATTTAGTGGCATTTGAACTGAGCGCCTATGTGCTTCGGAGGGCACGTATACAGTCGGTCCCGGTTGTTGTCATCCAGGCAACAGTCCTTAAGCCTTGTCAGAGGCCTTAGGGGGCTTGAACAACTCTGACTCTTGGCCACTAACCATACGATAAGAAGTAGAATGCGATATCCTAGAATCGCCTAATTGTGTGATATCCTAGAATCTATTACGAAGATATTGAAGGTTAGCAAGTGGCCTAGATTCACTGAGATAATTATCGACACGCAGGTATACAATAACAAATGCATAATTGTTCCTATTGCACTTTCTATAACTATTCAACTACAAATTTAATTTAGTGTGTCCAATCGCCTCGCATGCCTCGCGCGAGCACTAATGTAACATTATGACTAATGCGTTCCGACGTCAAAACTGAGTGCTCGGGCAAGGCATAAACCTGATAGACATTGAACACCCCTTCAGCGGTTATAGTCGTTATATTATGTACGTTTGTATATCTCTTATGAAATCCTTGTAACGTTTAAGTTTAAAGTATTTGGCATGTCAACCGCCATACCTAAGTAAATAATGTTAAAAAAATATTTAGTACACGTCACTCTATAAATCTGAATAGTAAATAAAAAATAAATCTAAAGAATGTGACATTATCGCTAATCCCCTAAATCATGGGATTATGAACGATTACGGTCGCCATTAATTTATACCACAATACCGATATGGCCGTAATTAATATGTTGTAAAAAATTATAATTTAATCTGACACACGTCATATAAAAAATAATTTAGACTTCACAATTTTATTAAATTAATTAAGTCGACTAATGCCCTACTCTATAAATTTGGCACTTTTTGGAAGGTTAGTGCACACTTCACAAAAAGTTTGAGAACAATTCATAACTTCTCGAAGAACTTTGAATAAAAAAAGTTCTAGAACTTTTTTCTTCATACGTAAAATCTGGTAATGATTGACATAACAATAGTATCATAGATATATAACATCGCCAACCTATGTCTTCCTCTTGGGTCCTTTCCTCATGCAACCGTTTACAGTTTTATACAGACAGTCAGTTTCCAACAAAAGATGACCATTTACCTATATTAAAAGGTAAGTTGGAATATTACCCTATTGTTCTTCCTAAATTTTATCTAACAAGTTACTAGGCTTCGCATATAATTAAAATAAAGAGACCTACTCAGATAACATGTATTTAAATGAAACTTTTAATTTGAACCATAAAGAAGGATTATAGTTTTTTTTTATAAACATAAAACCTTTACAGCCAGTAATAAACATTCGCACTTCATATTGTTAGATTTTTATATTCACGACAGGAAACTTACCAGGTAAAATTCTCTTGATGTCTTATTTTAGATTTAAATAAAATATTTAAATACCCTTTTCAAAACATTTATTTTTATTTTAGGAATTTCCAGTAGTATTTCCATCCGCCCACATTATCTCGGACATGTCCTAATTTTCGATCGAACTCGGGTCGACCGGGGTGAGTGGGACAACTGACAACGTCGCATTTCTAATGCAAAAAGTTGACATCTTAAATACACAACAAGAAGACACTTTTATTGAAAACGTCACTTCAGAATGGTATTCTATTTTATTTCTTCTACTTAAAATATTTAACATTGCATTTTATTTTTTGTTTCTATAACATCTAAAATAGATAAAGTAGGTGGTATCCGAAAAAGTATATACCGTGAAGGAGGCGTCACATGTGTGTAGGTATTCAAGTAATGTGACACATGTGTGGCAGGCGGGTGTCGCGGGGGGAACGGGCGAGCCGTCGCGGGCGTGCGTGTGTGTGTGTGTGTGGCCGGGGCGGGGCCGGGGGCGGTCCTCACACCGGCGCGGGCGGCCAGTGCCCGCCGACCGCACGCCGAGCCGATATTCGGCATTCGCGCGACACCGCCGCACCGCGCGCTCGTCCGTCTCCTCAATTCACTCCGCGCTCGCGAGGCTCCCGCGACACACGTACGTGCCGTCTTCGCTCCCGTCGCTACCCTCGATAGAACGCCGACATACCGACGTGAACCGTGCAGTGCTAACAAACTTTAAAGTAACTCAGTGATAACGGACTTTTAAAAAATACTGTGTGAACTCGGACGGAATAGTGCAATGCGAAGATTGCGGTCCGGCGGGAAGGCGATTCTTTGAGCGACGAAAGGGTTGGAGTGCGGGGTGCGAAGCGGGCGGAGGGCGGCGCGAAGCCGCGCACGCGCCCGCCGGGAGACCGCGCCGCGGCTCCGACACACGCGTTGACACCGGCGCGCGCGATGGACGACAAGCCGACCGCCGTCGGCGGCGAAGAGCACTACAGTCTGCGCTGGAACAACCACCAGGCGCATCTGCTCCGATCCTTCGAGGCGCTGCTCCATGCAGAGACACTAGTGGACGTGACCCTCGTCTGCGCTGAAAGGCGTGTTCGCGCCCACAAGGTCCTACTCGGCGCGTGCAGTCCGTTATTCCGGCGGATATTCAGCGAAAACCCGTGCAAACACCCGGTGATCGTGTTGAAAGACTTTCAAGGATGGGAGGTGCAAGCGGTTGTGGACTTTATGTACCGTGGCGAGGTGTCTGTGGCACAGGAGCAGCTCGGGACTGTGATACGCGCGGGAGAGTCGCTGCAGGTGCGAGGACTGGCCGACCAGGATAGGGAAGAGCACGCGAGGTCTCCTCCGCCGACGCCCCTGGCCCGGAGTCCGGTGCAGACGACGCCGCCGGCGCCCTCGCCGCCCGTCAGCCCGGCGAGTCCCCAGCCACGACGAAAACAAGCCCGACCTCGTCGCCGTTCAGGAGAATCAGACACTCCTGAGAACTTGTCGATGAGGCGATCACCGAGCGGAGGTTTGAAGGCGGTCCGTTTGTCGAGGCCTCGCTCGCCTCCCAAACAGGAACAATGCGATGAGCCTGAAGCTGAAGTTCCACCGCCACCGAGAATGTTTCCATCACACCAGGACATGTTCCCTCCGGTGCCACCCGCCGCGGTGTCCGCGTTATCATTGACACCACCACACAGTAAGTACTGATTTATTTTGACGATTTTTTTCTTCTTTGTGTGGTCGTATGATAATAAGGGTGTCCAAATTTTAGGATGTTGTCCTAAAATTTGGACACCCTTATCATAGATTATCAAGACTGATTTCAAATTCCATTAGAATGTGATGTTTTTTTGCATGAAAACTAAAAATTGTGTAAAAAATAAATTACAAACTGCATGAAGTTGTTAAGTGGGTAGGTATACAAAATCATCCAATATGTTAAAAAACAAAGGTCAATCATATTCAATGCCGTTGTGGATGAACAATTACAGAGTAAACAAATAATTACTGGTAAAAACTGACCTCGATCACTCATTGTCAACAACGTCGATTCTAATCTAAAGTTGTTTTTGTTCACTGCTTGGTCCTGTGCACCATACCTACCTGTATTTTATTAATTTAACGTGCATGCAAAATGGCATTTTTTATGCACTAAACTATTTTATTGAAACGTTTATCTGAACAGCTCTCAAAAACACCAATAACATTTTCTAATTAGAGTCTTACAAGATGTGATCTATGTTACGCTCAAATAGAACACGGCTCCATGGGAATAAATCTAAAAGTGTAATTAAACTCGAATCATCAAAGGATCCGTTATCGTTCGAACGTTATCGATTTCATAAATCGCATACAGGTTGCCGCTGATTCGATTAGCGACCGATACAGAGTGTTAACCGGAACGCTTCACAGATAAATTAAGATCACCTATTCATATGTCGGGTGCATTATCTCGACGATCGCGTGAAAGGTTTTAACTTTAAGTCCATTAACTGAGCATGTCGCAAACATTCGCCGTAAAGTATCGTTATAATGGACCGTGGTTCGGTTTAGTGGGATCGTGTATGGTACCCATAAAGGTGTGGCACTGTAAATCTTACACTTCAATAATTATTGCTTGTGGACTCCTTATGCTTATGAGAGGAAGCAATTCCAACAGTCATCATGTTTTACGAGCTCTTTTAGATTTCTAAACGTGTTTATGGTGGAAGTTCTCCGATTGTCATAATCTAATTTAAAAGCCCTACATCAATTACGATCTCTTAAACCTTTATTGTTGCCATTATAGATTTTATTATCTACTATTTAGAAGCAGGATGAAGGTTGTACAAATTTTTGTAAAAGTATTAAATAAAGCTAAATGATTAAATATATTTTTCTTTACGGTTACAATATTAAGTGTTTTCTGACATCTAAAGTTTATCTTATAAAGGAGATATCAATTTTGTCAATTATAGCTCAACATCGAATCTATTTCTGAACGCGCTAATAAATTACGCTTTAATATATTTTACACAACAGACCTATAGGCTGAGCTCGGAATTAGTCCAAGGAGTGGTTTTATACGTCAATTTTGTTTTATTGTTTCCTCAGTTTCGCGTATGTGCCGAGTGCTTGATTGCGCCATAATAGTCGTAGGTTGTAATGAAGGGTTGCACGCACTCGCCTCTCGCCGCCAACGTGCGTGGGGAAACTAAATACACGAGGGTGATTTCTGAACGTTTCCGCACTTGTCATTCAGTTTCCAAAATCAAATTTTAAATTGCCTCAACTTGATTTTTTATTCGTTGTTTTATTTTTGAAACTAGCGATTCGAATTTTGAATTCCAATAAGTTTTTAATGTTGTGATTCGTTGTACTTAGTACCTACCTGTCGTATTTGTTTTAAGAAAAATATGTGATTGTTTTGTGTTTTTCCCGCGTCATGTACCGTGCACGTTCATTATGAGCGTTCATTTTATTGTGTTGGTCATCTCCGTGTGTGATGAGCTTGATTACGGTTAATGGTGGTGCGTAAATGTAATGAGGGGTTGGCGGGGACCGCTGGCAATCACAGAGCGTCGGCAAGGCTTCCTGATTGTACCCACTTGGAGTTAGCAAATCCAAATTTTCTGTACCGCTCGACTATCAGTATTATTAAGACGAGGGTTCGAAATTTGGTTGATTTTCTATTCTACTTTTTCTTTAAGTAAGTATGTGGACTAGGAATCTTATATTTAGATGTATGATTTTTGACTATATTATCTTGAGTATCTTTAAATCCAAATCACGATTTGATGAAATTTTCTCGATAAAAAAAAATTATGAAATGAGCTCTAATTATTTACAATTTTCCTTGCTACCACGATGTTTTTACGATTTAGATCACGAAATTATTTCTAAAACATAGCAAATAATGATATCTAAACTACCCTTCAACCATATTTTAATTCATGAAGTAGTTTTTTTTTAATTCAAGAAAATGTGGTTTGGCGCTTACGTTGTTTATTTCCGAGCGCGCGCACAATATCGCCATCTCACATTTTAAGTACTTGAACTAACCATGTCTCTCTCTAACTTTGTATTGTCAGTGTCCACTCGGACTTGTTCGACGTCGGACCTGTGAAGGATTTTTTAAAAAATATTACGAAAAAATATTACGGTCGTGCCACATTACAGGTACAGTACAGTATTTACAGTCCGCCGACGCCTATGATAAATAAATAAATATCCTTGGAAATTCTTTTACACATGACTACCTGATCCCAAACTAAGCAGAGCTTGTACTATGGAAACTAGATAACTGATATTACTACATATACTACTTTTTGTTTGTAAATACAAACTAAATATACACTTAATTACACCTAGACTCGGGACATGCGGACATGTTCATGCACACAAATGCATGTCCTGGGCAGGAATCGAACCTACGACTTGCACTGCAGCGTGATTTTCGTTTGCTTTTCCTTGTCTTGTGTAATTTCTTTTCATCTCTTGTCATTTTGTGTCATCTCTTGTCATTTTGTGTCATCTCTTGTCATTTCATAGTTATTCGTGTCATTTCTGTAAAAACTCCCTATTTCGCTTACTGTTATATACTTGCAGCATGGTCTTGGGCCGACAGTGGGAATACATTGCTTGTCAAAACAATGGAGTCGCTTTATTGCGTTTGTTGTAGGTATGGATGGGCAAGTAATAAATATATCATACATCAATAAATTATCGTAAAAAATAACATTACAGATATGGATAGGAAAATGTTTGTCCGTCCTATTCAATCTATTATATTATAAACGAAAGTAACTCTGTCTGTTACCTTTTCACGGCTAAACCGCTGAACCAATGTTAGTGAATTTTGGTATGGAGATAGACTGGGTCTTGGCGGAGAACATAGGCTACTTTTTAGGGTTCCAAAGGGTGCTAACGGGACCCTATTACTAGGCTTACGCTGTCCGTCTGTCTGTCTGTCCGTCTGTCAGCGCGGGCTGTATCTCACGAACCGTAACAGGTAGAGAGTTGAAATTTTCACTGAATGTGTATTTCTGTTGCCGGTGCAGAACAAATACTAAAAATATAATAACATTTAAAAATAAATATCAAGTCTCAAACTTGATATTTTTGATGTGTTTATTCTACGGTGGTACGGAACCCTTTATGTGCGAGTCCGACGCCTTCAGATCTTATGAATGTTTTCTTGAAATAAATATAGTGTATTTTAAGTAATTAACTGGCCAACCCTCAGGTCCTACCTACCATGTTAGGATCTTTTTCGTTCTAGCGGGTGTAAACCGTGATTTAACGAGTTAATGTGATAATTTTTGTATTTAAATTATTCAATTCAATGTATTTGTTTCAGACATAGTCCAATATTGATTATTAAAATTATTATAATTTCACAATAAATATAAAACAATAAATAAAAGTAAAATTAAATTTTAAAAAAATATATATTTATTTTTATTTTTCATGTTTTATCATTAAAATACAATATAATATAACATAAATTAAAATAAAATACAATAAAATAAAAACCTACCCCTAATTAAACAAATACCGTCCGCGTGGGATAATGGCTGCATGTCCTCCCTGTATTCAAGCTGTTCCTGTTGTCAAGCGAATTTTTTGAGCAAGGAAAGAGCCAGCCCTCTTGTCACCTGTGGCGGTAACCAGTCTAAGGGTGATTTTGATAGATAAAAAAATAAAGATAAACAAAAAATAAATGCATGGTTAAATCAATAAAATTAATAAAAACTGAAAAATAAATTAAAAAATAAATTAAATATGGTAAAAAAAAATATTATGACACCGCTGATGACTTCATGATCGGCATCGAAGTTAAGTACCAAAGTATTCCTTTGCCTACGAAACATGAAAAAGATACTCATATCCGGCAGTCAGTCACTGACACAGAGTATGTACATTTTTACCCGACTACGGTGGGCGGAGGGTTATGATTTTGACCGATATGTATGTATGTTCATCTGCTCCCGTATAACGTCCAAACTATTTTTATATCATAATAATTTGACTAATGAGATATCGTTGGACGCGTCTGGATCGTCCGCTGGTTATAGGCTATTATACGATCGAAATATTGTTATACGTATCTATCAGCATATTGTAGGTATCGTTTGTCTTCTTTTGACTTACTTTGTCTTCAGCAATAAAAACAACATAGAAATTAAATTATTTTTTTCAAATACACTCGACATAAAAATCCCATATAAAACGAAAAAAATATATTTGAATATTTTCATCCATTTCATCTATTTTAAAAGGTGCACTGGGACATATTATTTTAATTGTACGAATTAAACAATATTGTTCCTTCAAAAAATAACTATACTATAGTCTACTCCATAGCTGTTCTGTCCTAGCTAAGCGAGAGGGATATATCCTTCGGCAGCTCACGCGACGCTAGCCACACCCCGAAACTAAAATTCATTTTTTTCTTGTATCGTCTTAAATCCTAAGATCCAAATTAGATGTAATATAACATTCGAGCTATTACATCTATTGTTGGCTCAATTGTTATATTCAATCAACATGTAGGATTTTCCTGATTTGAATGACGGTTATCAAATTTACATATTTCAAAAAACTCTGCACCGAAACTTTAGAGATCAAAATTGAAATGATCATACTGTTAATAGCTAATACAAAGTGAAAAGAAGAACCCTTAAACAAGAATAGAACGACTAAAACTTATTCCAAGATAATATTAAGGAAGATGTTTTAAACACCTTGAAATAATAAAAAAATTACGTATTGACTCCATTGTTCGCGTTATGACCACTGAACCGGTTTGAATGTCTGACTGGACGGCCATCTGTGTTCTATCGCGCTATTTCAGTTGATCGATCAAAAATACAATCACGACGATTTAAAATAAACAAGAAATAAAAAAGGAACGATGACCACTGACAGCAAATGAAAATAAAAATGTATATCAATAAGAAATATCAAATAGTATTGCACGTTTGAATCCATAATGCCGATACCAGTCATTTGTTTACATTAATTCATCATCTGACACGCGAGGTTCTGCATCATGAACGACCTTCAAGGGTGGCAAAAAAGGTAAAAAAAACTGCGCAGACGACGACATTGGCACGAAGCGCTAGATACTGTGCGCGCACGCAAGGGCGCCTAGAGACAATATGCGTCATTATATTATGGGACAATTTCGCTGTACCACTAATGAGTCAAGAACAATGCTGGCCACTGTTTATTCATAGATAAGAATAAAGCATTGTAAGTTATCCCGCACCACCACAGAGTATATGCTTCCAAGACTGAAATCAAAGATTATTTTTTCAAGCCTTGCAGCATGGTTATCGGTAGGTATGCTGACGTCACATGCGGTTTTTATTATGTAACTGAAGCAATAGACGAGAATTCCAGTAGGTAATTGCTAACAGGAATTATAAATCATATGCAAGTCATACGTTGGATTCTCGGAATTTAATATTATAACTCGAATAATTCCTGTCATTGGTGACATTACATACATGAAAAATCATTAATCATACTCAATTTTACTGATAGCTCGTTTCTGTTATCGTAATAACGAGTTTATTTCTTCATTTTAACTTGATTTATACATTTTGAAAATATATTTATTTTTCTATTTATTAAGTCCATAAAGATACCTATACCAAATAAAATAATTCATCCTATTGAAGTATACAATCAATGGACTATAGGAAAAGTCTCAGCCGTCTCGCATAGCATACGCACCCTACTAAGGATGGCAGCAACGCTATGCGATCTGCACTTGCGCATTTACATTCAATCGACACCGCATCTGCGCCCGGTGACCCACTTGCGCACTTTACACGTTTCATCCAACCAGTTTTAAGCAAAAACATGCATTGTTAGGTACTGCAACACCCTAAAAAATGCATCTAGTTACAATACCGATGCTATTTTCGGAGTATTTTGTGGTTTTTGCGCTAAACAAAAAGAAAACTGATTTACAAACAGAAAACTCCGGAAACGAACTAACTGTTCTTTAAATGCAAAAATTAAAAGTGAACCTTTTATGTTTTTGTGTGTTATTCAAAATGAACAAGCATTTAATAAAAAATAAATAAATTATGAGTATTTAATAGGCAAAAAATCTTGTATTATCCGCATCCTCACGAAATAAACGAGGCAAGTCGTTCGAAAAAATGCGCCTGTAACCTTAATAAAATACTTACTAGCATTGACACAAATCTTAAAGTGTTTCCATTGAGTTTTTAAAAATGAGATCATAACTCGACGAGTCCCCGAGGGGTGACCACAAGTTCGCAAAGTCTGGACATCGCAGCACAGACACCTGCCTGTCTGTCTCGTAAAAACCGGTGCGGGCAAGGCTACAATTTGCTACTGACCTACGACAACAAAAACTTTGAAAAGTTTTTGAAACCCGTTCTAAAAGAAAGCAATTCTTTCTTCGTCCATGCTTTTGTAATAAAAATATGTAGGTACATTTTGTTCCTTTTAGTCGACCCTGATTACCAACTACCTAGTAATAAATATGAACTACTATCTATCTAAGTTTCTAATTAATTTAGCTACAGTACATGGTCTTAAAACTACAAATAAAAGGCTTGATATTTTGGACTTCAAAATATATGTATTATATTTCTTCTCTAAATCAAATTAATTATCCTTTTAAAATAATTTTTAATTAATAACTTTCTAGTTTGTTTTTATTCCAATTTTTTTTTTTTTTTTTTTACATTATGCAACCTACTAACCGTATGTGGACAATAAAAAAGAACATTAAACGGACACACATTACTAATCCGTCAATTACGTCCCATGTAACATTATAATGTCGTGAGCGTAAGATAATTAACATTCTAATCAAGCATTGTGTTACTTGCCGTGAGTCAATTAAAAAAAAACTTGTTAAGTCCGAGTTGAACCCGATAGGCAAAACTCGCGCCAATCATTCGAAACAATATTTGAATTTTGGTATATTTTTAAGATGCCAATGACAAATACCTACTAATAATGATTTTCCCATAGTGAAGGTAGCTTTGTGTGCATTGGTGTGTCATACTTTATGTAAATAAATAAACAATCATGTAACAATTAAAATCTGCCACACAAACACCACAAGATTTTATTTATAGTGAGCTATTAAAAATGGTTTATTCGCGTCTATAAGCGTTCACGGATCTCTAAACCCAGTACCTACGTATACAAGTTTTTGCGGCGCCAGCCACGCCACCGCGCGGCGGACCACGTGTGTAATTAATTGTTTGTTGGTATATCGGCTACTCACATCAATGGCTGTTACATGTACGATCATGAAAAGAAGTGAGTGAAATTGTCTACGGTCGTTTTTTTATTTTTATTGGACACGTGTAAGCGTAGGTAGTAATATTACTATTATCTATTATGTAGAAGTAATTTCGGGTAATGCAATCTTACTTAGGTAAGATCCATTTGAACATTATGATGATTAGGTATGCGTATACGTAATATTTTACATTGTAAACTATGCGTTAAGAAGTATAAATTAAAAAATAGGACAACCCTAAGCCGTATTCCACAGATTGATTGCAATAATTATGCTTAGATACTTATGAGACAATAAAAATAAAACAAACTCATTACAAAAAAAATAAACACCAGTTATGTCAAATTAAATTTGTGAATTTTGACATATCTCGTTTTAACACTGTATAAGTTTTGTCTCAACTATAGTTCCTACATACTCACCCTATTGTGACCGAAATCCGAACGCAAGTAGCATTCCATATCCAAACTTTCACATTTATAACATGAAACATAGCTAGAACATTTCGTACAATCTCAGGCGACAATAACTCACGCGCACATATCTATCAGAACAATTTACAGCAGGTGGCGTCGGCGTCGTGAAAGGTGAGAGTTGTCGCAACGCGGCCGACATACGGACACCGACACGATAAACCGTAGTGCATAAGCTAGCTTAGATTATAGCCTGTAGCTTTCACGCTATACCTTGAATACGGCGAGCACGGAGCGTGTATTTGAGGGTTGACAGTTTGACATGCCTTATGGATTATACAATGTGCAATATGTTATTGAAATAACAAAACACCAGAAAATAGTTTGTCAGAACCGACAGTAGAATCGATAACACTACTTTTGAATAAAGGTTTTGTTCCGAAAAATGCAATATTTATATCATGCCCAGTCTAAAATGTTTATGGTTAATAACGAAAATTACTAATAAAAATTCAATAATTTATGGATAGAAATAATAACTTGCCATATCAATATATTACAAGAAGAATTTGTTGGGGTGTCTGAGGTTTTTAGTTATTTAAAGAACAACTCGGTAAATAACTCGGTACACGTCTGTCTTCCTGAGTGAGGGTCAAAGCTGGGGCTAGGACTACCCAGGGTTGGCGTGCGAACGTGCGAGCCATGCCTTTAGTATTGCAAGTATCTATAGGCTACGCCTACTCAAATAGATACAATTATCGGCCTATGAAAACAGCACGGCACTATTTCACGGCAAATTTAATGACACAGATAATAAGCATCGGACATAATAATTACGATGCTAATATATTGGTTATAAAAATCATTAAATGCGCATGCGCACGAGATTAAAATTTTATGTATCAATTAATGCAAAATTTCTACTTACATGAGAGTACCTGATATTTATCGACCCTGTTGCTCTACCATTATTTATTATACAGTGTGTTAAGAAAACCCTGTCCGACCGGTGAAGGTATTATTGGGTATCGAGATTCGATTGTATTTATGTAAATATATGCAAATGCCACGTAAAAAATAAAATTACCCCATATTAAATTTAAAAATATTTCATAATATGACGCCGTTACGTATTTTGTGATCAAAGGTGCCGCCACACGATCTAACATATATACCGCCGGTGACGGTGTTGTCATATTTTAAAATTGACATTTTAAATTTTCATTAATATATTAACTAACATGAATAATTAATGTTTCTTATTTTATTTGGTCATGTGATTGGGAAACCTATATACTGGTTTTGGATCGGACAGTATGTTAAGAACAGAATTGGGCAAAATTTAATTGCGATTAATTAATTGCAATTGAAAAACAAATCAAAATTAATTGTTCATTGAGACACCATGTGGTGTCTCAATGAACAATTAATTTTGATTAATTAATTGCAATTAAATTTTGCCCCACTCTGGTTAAGAAAACTTAACATACTGTATATACATTATTTAGTTTATACGCTCCTCGCTAAAGTCGCAAGTCGTTAAGACCTGAACAAGGCCTGGGCCTCAAGTCTCTTAAGAATTGTCCATTGTACAGTTACGTGGACAGGATGAATGTTTAATGATCTGGCATAAAAGTTCGTTTGCAACGATAATAACACGAATTAGTTAAATGCATCTGGTTATCAGTGTAATAAAAGTGAGGTTTTTAAAGGTTAACGCTCATCTAACGACTCGGCACCCGACCAGCACCGCCTCGTCGGTCGGCGTCCACTAACTGAACCGGAAAAAAAAGCCGTCAGGTTCATACAAAATTGTCACGATGACATATGCCGCGACGGCACGACGGCACCAGTTTCTATGAAACTGACGGCGATAACTGCCGTCGGACGTCGTGCCGCCCGCAACCAACTCCCACCTTAATGGTGACATCGCATCGTCCGCCCGCGGACCACCTGTCGACAACGAGTGGACGAGCGACGAGGCGTTGCTGGTCGGGTGCGGAGTCGATAGATGAGTGTTGACCTTAATACAGAGGAAAAATTCAAGGAGAGATTCGGCTTAGTTCACGTTTTTTAAACGAAAATGGGATTAAACTTTACTTAGATAGGTATAACATTAAAATCACATTTTACGTCCGCTTGGCGCAGTGGTTCGAGCGTAGGCCGCTCGGCTCACTGCATCGGGTGGTTGCGGGTTCGATTCCCGCCCGAGGCAAATTTCGGAAACGGCCTTTTCGTAATTTGCCCTGGTCTGGGTGTCACTGGGATCGCCCCCAGTCCATTGTATGGTAGCCAATGTAGCCATAGTACACACGTTACTTATTTTGGGACCATACAGTTTGTAAGTCTGGCGATATTATTATCAATAAATACTGACACAGCATAAACTTGAAATATCTAAATCAAATCAAATCAAAAGGTTTTTTATTCATGTAAGCTCAATAAAGCGTTTATAAATAGTCAAGATAAACAATATTTTAGCGTTACCACCGGTTCGTAATGTTGCTTCCATTGAGAAGAGCCGGCAAGAAACTCAATGGTTACTCTTTTCAAAAGAATAATTGTACTTATACATGGCTGTACTTATTCAAACAGCAACGCTATGTGAGCAGGCAGGCATTAACACATTGTGAATAAAAAAAAACAAATTAGGTATTTAAATAAACAAAAAAAAAAAAACTAGCCTAGAAAGCTGTGCATGCCTACTCCCACTTTACAGTTAAACCCAAAGGTGAATATTTCGAACTATTGTTTTGGTGTGATGCCTAGGTGGAACTATAAACACTGCAGATATAATAAGATAGTAAATCAATTCCACGGGAAACAATAAAACAATCATTTACGGTGGCATTTTTCTACGCCCAGAGTAATCGTCTGTCAGGCAAACGTCCAGGCAACGAAGGCCAGAATTTAATGTTTGCTGCAACCGACAATACCAGTGGCAGCTAAGGTAGATATTTGCGGTAGGAACTTCCGCCTGGAACACGGCATGTAAGGCTAGATAATCTATGAGCCTATAAAACTATAGAAGGCTTGAGCCATACTAATTATATCCAAGCCAGAAGTCCCGTTGTAAATTAATAACAATAATTACCCCATTAAAGAGGGAGACGAGTTACAGTTCAAAATACACTGGACCGCAAAGAAAACGGGTCGGTTAGAAAATTCAATATCTTCAAAAGTACCTGACCTAGCTTTATTAAATAAAGACTAAATTAAAGAATACTTAAATGAAAATAAAAAACCGGCCAAGTGCGTGTCGTACTCGCACATAAAGGGTCCGTACCACCGTAGAATAAAAACATCAAAAATATCAAGTATTTATTTTTAAATTTTATTGTATTTTTACTATTTGTTGTTGTAGCGGCAACAGAAATACACATTCTGTGAAAATTTCAAGTCACTAGCTATTACGGTTCGTGAGATACAGCCCGCTGAGAGAAAGACAGACGGACAGCGTAGGCTTAGTAATAGGGTTCCGTTGGCACCCTTTCGGTAAGGAACCCTAAAAAAAATGAATTGAAGCCTTTTATTTTTAATAAATGTAAAATAAATAAAAATGTGATTGAAGATATTATTGAAAATTTTCTAACCGACCCTTTTTCTTTGCTGTCCAGTGTAGTTTGTCCTACTAAACGGGGACTCCGTATGGACACAGTGCGACTCAGTCGCTCGCGGAAAATAATGTTGGAAACATGTCCGTACTGCCAATATCACTCATCAAAATACCTTTAAGTTGATTGTCGAATTGCGAGTGCGATAACAGGGGGGTTACTTTGAAAAACGAAACGAAAGCTTCGGCTGACGGATCGTCCGAAGTACGGATTCGATGATCGTGATTTGACGTTTCTTCTTTCGTGGATCCTACTCTGAATGTTATTTGACATTTACGATTTCAGCGTTTGACATGGTTTTCATCATAAATCGAATCCGTACTTCGGATCCGTAACACTTTCGGAGTAGGAAATCGCCCGATCTGTCAGCCGAAGCTTTCGTTTCGTTTTTCAAAGTAACCACCCTGATGTGTGCATTTCGTTGCATAGTGGTGCGCAGAAGTTTGTGATTCCGATATTAGAAGGTACCATTACCATATCCACTAAATAATACATCAATAGGCGTGTCTACAACATGCACATGCCGCGCGAGGCTGCTCACCCACATGCCTCGCGAAGCACGACGTTTGCCTCAGTCGCATGCCGCGCGAGGCAAATGGCGAGGCAACTGACACTCTAGCTAGACAGAGAAGGGTATATACCCGAGCAATCAGTTTGACACGTTTGACATCGTTCTGTCTCTCATGACTATGCCAAATTAGGCGAGGCAAATGACAGCGCTCAGGTGAGGCAGGACGCGCATTTGCCTCGCGCGAGGCAAGTCAAACTTCGTGAGGCAATTTGCCTCGCGCGGCATTTTAGACATCTGGACGTGGCTAATGGGGAATAAAACATGTTACTACGCATTAGATCTCATCCAATTAGAAATTCAATAGAATATGACACATTTACGTCTCAAACTCGTCTTTACAACTACTCGTATAAATAGCAAGAAAGTATGAAGTTTAATGCGAAAAGGCTGTAGTAACGTTTACTTTGATAAGATCGGGTTCTATTCACTGGAGATAACGTGGGCGACTGGCCGTGCCAAAGCCTGGCCGGTAGCTGGGCGCCTACTACGAAATACGAAACGAAATGCTTCAGCTGACGGGTCGTAGGAACCTACTCCGAAAGTATTTCGAATCCAAACTTCGGGTTCGATAGTTGTGATTTGACGTTTCTTTTTTCGTGAACCCTATAAAAAATCCGAATCACTTCTGAAATACTTTCGGAACGTTTCGTTTCGTATTTCGGAGTAGGCACCCTGATGCTGAAAAATATAAGGTCTTTGTACGATAATATGCTTTTATAGCCTAGGTTCCGCCTGCGGTTCCGCCTAAGGATCCATCGATTTTGTTCTTAGGCTATAAAACCCGTGTGATATCCTCAAGAACGGAACTATTTAATTATTATGTTATGTTTGTATCTGTCATGTAAAAAATAATTATTAATATCCCATCGATTTATGAAAGTATTGCGCGCGAGCTTAACTAAAAACCACCCTACTAAGAGAAGTGTTTTTTTTTTTCAGTTTTGCCGTAGTAACTATTATATTATTATTCGGTACCATAAATTTTGTTCCACATCCCCGCAAATGTTATTATTGGTTTAAAATCTATCTACCTAACTTTCATATTATCACTCCGCATAAATTATCAGACACCATTAAAAGTCATAGAAACAATATTTGTCATGTCCACGACGTTCCCATAAATCAATTAATGGTCTTTGATGTTTCCTTTGGTAACCTGTAATTACGCGAAAGGTGCAATACGCGTAAATCAGTCTGAACATTTTTACGGACAAATTGTGTGCGCAAATGCATTGTGAAAATGAGTAAGTAATAAATTAAAATTAAATTAAAGTATTGGACTTTGAGTTGCACCTTAAAACCTTTGTTTTGGTATTAGCTGTTTTATAATAGATTACGTATTAATTATCGCTGAAATGAGAATTTCCAGAGTGTGTCCACCAGCCCTGCCCCCCTAGCCGAGTATCAACGTCTACAAGCGTTTCTACAAATCGCTACGCTTCATGTATGGAAATGACATAGGTCACGTGATCTATTTATCGACTTCTAATGTCATTTCCATACATTTAAGCGTAGCGTTCTACTACTTACTAGCGTACTTGGCTAGGGGGGCAGATAGCCTAGATAAATATATAGGTACTATTATAAATAGGATGTATTCAAGGAGTGTATTCGGTATTCGAATCCGATTCCAAATATTGTAATTATGTAAGAGAAACCAGATAAAGGTAATATACACGAGTAAATTCTCTTTAATAAGACAACTCATAGTCACTCGCTAGTGTACAGGTGGCCCTCATAGAGAAACTGCAATATTTTTCTAAAGATTTATTTGTCATTAATAACTGGTTTTTTTGTTCCCTCTAAGCCAGCAATTTATCATCGGCTTGAATACGTCCATCGTTGAAACACTCTGTATATTAAAGCTTTCTTGCCCTTGGCCATCTAAACAACGGCCTCACAGGCTACGTCAAGATAAAAATAAGCAATTCTAATTATATAATCTTAATATATCCAATCACATCGCTTTTCCTGTCTTACAGATAATCTCCCCGAGGAAGTTGTAAATTTCCGCTTTTATTGCGTGTTATACACTCAGATTTGCGTCCAATAATCTGGAACTAGTCATGCTTAGCAATCTGAGAATGGCTTATTAGTTATAATCGTTTCAATTATTGGCGATGGAGCCAAGCTGTAGACAATTTGACTACAGCTCATACGGGCTGGCTCGACCGGGGTAGTACCATCCTCTCACAGAAGATTGGCGTAAAGTAGCTAGCTATTACAGCTCCGTTTCGTACAATTAATCTATGCTCAAGATTTCACATTCGTAAACAATCTGGTCTAAATATATCAATCTATCAACTGTTCCTTTAAAACAAGTTCGCGTATCTCCAACGCATTAGATGCATAGGGAGCATGCGCGGGCGCATGGAGTGAATAGCGGATCGTTACTCACGCGCATTGACAAATACTCGCAGTTAATTGGACGAAAATGTGCGCGCGCACCGTGAGCCTGTCCGCGCCGTAAATTACGAGCTTTACGATGACGCCGCGTTATAATTACCGTTGTATTGAATACTGGCCTGTTTTGATGGCTACGATTTTACTATTGGCTTAAAAATATAAAGCTATTGCAAAGCTATTGAAGAAAGCTTAAATCGTTCATTAAATGCTACTTAATTAATGAAGGTTAATAGCTCCTTAATCATTTAATGAATCCAAAGCCAGTTTGAACTTATCCTTAATAGACGTGTCGGCAACCGGCTCCCCTAGCCAAGTTTTTTCATCTACAAGCGTTTCTGCAAATCGCTACGCTTCATGTATGGAAATGACATAAGTCACGTGATCTACTTATCGACTTGTACTGTCATTTCCATATATTTAAGCGTAGCGATTTGTAGAAACGCTTGTTGATGAAGCACACAGGCTAGGGGGGCAGATGTTCTAATGTCATGAAATCTTACGCCTTCCAACCTTTCTTCTCTCAGGTTCTTTTCCAGGGTTACTAGTTGCAATCTTTGAGTTTTAAAACGAAATATTGTTCCGATCTGAAACAAATTGAAAAGGTACTACGGTACTACCTACTAACTGATTGTCATTTAATTTTTCAGAGCGTCTTAATCAAAAGCTCAACTCTCAAGCACCACAATATAATTTTACAAATCATCAAGATCAGCGCTCAGATATTTTTGATTTATGATCATGACTTTATCACTTACAATGTCAGTCTTTGACTCCATTATAAACCAAAATCTGTCAACAAATATAAATATTTTTTATGGTCAACAGCTGACAAATTTGCATAACCTTCGCGTTCTGATAATTGAATATCTTTATTTTCAGTGTTTTTTGTCCTGGCCTTTCCTCAATATAGCTCAGCTTTCAATCTACTGATTTGACTAATCGATATTTACATGCAGTAACTTTCATCTGACATCCTTATTTCGATCCTTACTCTAATTAAATCAGTCTTATTAAGTTCATTTTCAATCGATCACTCCCTATTATTTCTAACGCTGATATCGAATGACATCGAAACTGTCAGACAGTTTTTATATCCCCTGACGAGGTGAAAATTAGGTGAAACATTAGACTTGAATGGGGTAACGTTTCCTTATTTCCGGACGTCTGGCCGCGAATGACTAACGCTATGACACGGGCTATACGTCCACGCTAATAGCCAATTATGCTGCGTCATTCGTCGATACTCGATGACTTATATTGTTTTGCTGTATACTATATGCAGTGCGGGTCCTAGTACGTTTCCCTGAGCAATCCCATAGATTAAACAAAGGTGATCTGAGTCACTTTTTAAATAATTTGTCCAGCAGCTTTCAATTTTTATTAAGATTTAAAACGTGATAATAAACAATTAATTAACAAGTTACCTGTAATAAAAATTTAGTAAAACAATGCTATTAACATAATCAAACGCTCGGCGTGGTTAGATTTATAGAAATGTTGATCGTTATCTCCGTAAGTACGGGAGCATTAGAACTGTATGTAAATCATTGCCATTTGATGAAACAGATTTTGTTTGTTGGAAAATCTCAAAGCACCGTTGTTCGGGTTCCCATCACGCAACCGGAACTGAAATCACACATTAGATTTAATTTTATACGAATTTAATAACAAGTGAGATGCTCGCCCGTCCATTGTACGCCCCGTGACCATGAGAAAAAACCGCTGCTCGATTTTTTTTGATGCCGATAAAGAGGTGCCGACGTACAATTCGGAGCAAGATTGATGCGCATGCGTGATCGTATCTACCCGCTGTGAGCGCCGGCACCGATAATTAATATTCCATAATCCATTCATCCCTATATTCGACCGCTTTCATCGCGCGCGGGCGCCGCGCGGCGCACTCCCGCGCTCATCGCCGGTAGCAATATGTAGTCGTCACACATCCGTAATTGATTCCGCCCGTAAAATTCGAGAATGGGCGTTCGCTGAATGGGAACCGAAATAAGATCACGAGCGCGGCGTTCGGAAACGCTGACGGATCGCGGCGAGCTCTCACTGCGAGGCACAATGACCGCGAGCGACTCATACGGCCAGATCTCTCTCTCGATAAACAGATAAAAAAACGTAACGAAAAAACTACATGTCATGCATCTACGTGTGCTAGTCAATTTCACAGCGACCGTCATGGGAATCGAGCGACGAATGGACTTTAGAAAGCAATTAAAATCTGTGTCCACGAAAACGAACGCGACTAAAAAGTGCGATCGACACACGTCGCCGTTTGTGCACGATCTTCGGATATTCGGTGCATGATGCCCCAGAGCTTCTAAGAACTGAATGGTTTTGACAAAAACTGTACAGTGCATACCGGTAACGAGACGTAGACAGGAAAAAGCAAATCAAAGAGTGATCGCGTCCACGAACCTCGGCATAAATTGGTTATTACTTTAAATAGGCATAACGGCGCCTAGCTGTTTAATCTTTTAGCGATATTTGCGTTGGCGCCACAGTCCTAAAACTGTCATGACAATCTTTTAGGTAACGTATTCCGCCCCGCTCACATGACAGAAATAAACAAGGATGACAGTTTCGTGATTTTGCGATGACGATACGTTAACGACGGAAGATTGTGCCCGAGGGGCTGATGTTCGCAAACAATCGCTAAAACTTTGTATACCTTTTCGACACAAAGGAATAACTACTTAACGGCCGAGAGTGGACTTTACTTTTTATAACAACAAAAAGGTCTGTATGAAATCGAAATCAGATTACGGATCCTGCGATTACAAAGTTTCGGGCGCGGCACAAAGGGCCGGTAACCACAATTTGGTGGCGGCCACCGCGGCCATGTATTATGGAGATACGTTACAATACGTACGTGTTATTCGGACGTGACTTCCGAGATCGAAAACGATGACAAAAACACGATTGGAAAACCGTTTCCGCGGAGTTTCTGGGTTAGTGATCTTCAAACAGATACATTGTTCGCTTTTTGTATTTACTGTGTATTATATGCAAAACTAACTTTCGTAAAATTATTTGGAATACCTGTGTGACTACAAATATTAGATTTCGGTACGATCGTAATTAAAAATATACGTAATTTCTAGTCAATGATATTCCTGAATGAATCACAAATCGTTTAAATTACTACATAACCGCAACGTAGTTTACTAATGATCATATGTTTCATTCATAAACACACGATATTTGAGTCATTACAATAGCTAATTAATTTTGTATTGCATTAACTAAAAGCTTTACCAGGAAATAATAAATGTCATTGGAATATTCTGAGTAATTTAATTACAAATTACACCGGCTCGTTTATCTGCGCACGAGTGACTCACATGTGAGTAATAATGGCGGGCACAAAGCGCCGGCGCGCTGGGTTGCCACACTCCCACATATTCCTATTTTGGTGGGACTATGTCACTGTGAGTTGTTTATGGTAAATACAAAGTTCGAAGGTGTACTAAGTAATATTTAAACCTTGTGAATCATTGATTATTTAACCTGCAATGTTGATGATTAATTTGTTTACAAAATATTGGTTAACTCACTTGTGTAGGTATGAAATTTTAAATACTTTACCGCCTTATACAGGATATTTTTTTAACCACTGCATAAACTTTCATATGTTGTTCTATATCGGTAATAGAACACATTTCCATGAATTCTGTACTTTTCTGTTTTTTTTTTTCTACTTTATCAAATAAGAAATAAACTAAGTAAATCATAATAAAATAAGTAAGTTCGCATCGCATCTAAACGAAACTAATAAAATTTGCGGATAGCGTCGCATCGAACGCGCAAACAGCTGATGAGCGGCTGACCAAAAATCTGTTTAAAAGTTAACATTTTTCGTAAACTTTAACTTTGGTATTTTTAGTATAACAAAAAAACGTGTTTCTTAAATTTCGTTTATATTCATAACAAATAAAAACTTGCACACTGGTTAAAAAAATCCGGTATCAAAAAGGTAACATCCAACATTGTTACAGGACTCCCAAGTTTTTTTTAAGTCATATAGGATAATTTGAATGTGAAGAATGGCAACCCTGATAGACAACAAATGATTTGCGCGGTCAACCGCACTTGTAAATAGCAATTTTGAAATCAATCTACACTTTTTCTTCAGCCTCAATATCAATAAACTTTCTATGCATGCATGCCAACATTGTGTCTTATAAGGAAAGGCAATGACAATGTACGTACCTTGTCATTATATAACTACCTATTAAAAAGCAACAAATAATTGACTTGCGTATGTTCATGAGAAGAAATAATTATTATTATAATGCTTTTAAAATAACATCTTCATTAGAAAGCCTTTAATTTTATTAATGAGAAATTATAAGTAAAGGTGACAGAATATTATAAGTGGATCATCTTACTCACCCAAGGTCTCTCTCACCTCAATTAGGCAAAAAGAAAAAAACAACAATTATAACTTAGTATTTTTAATAGTACCTAATCCCTCGCACGTCGCCGACCTGAAGGAGAGTGGGACAGAGGGAGGGGAGGTTCGGCTTCCGGCTCTCTTAGCTAATCATCGTACGAAACGCAGCTAAGTAAGGTCTTCTATAAGAGGGTAGTACTACCCCGGACTCCCGAATTTTAATTACATCATGTAGGTTTTATAAATCGTAATTCTAGTCCGTAGTATCTCCATAACTCATATGGTTCTCGATACTAAATAACGTCACAAATTAAAAAATACTCCAATATATTTTCCTTCACACGCCGCTTCATACGAGACGTACATTACATTAGCTTGCATGATAACATTGGTCGCTTTTAACGCAACAAAAGGTACTTAAATTATAATTGCACTTCACTTTCATTATGTTTATATAATTTATTATAACGTTTGCTTTGTTGGAGTATAATTTGACTTGATACGTTCAGATGTAATGAAACCAATTTAATTTTTTTAATAAAGAAGCAATTTATTATTTTCAATTATTGTTTGTAGGTACTTGAGTAATTATAAATTTGCTCTATAACATTAAATGGATAACATAAAATCCTATTTAGAAATGAAAAAAAAACTACCAAGTTCACTTGGAGGATAAGTGAACTTGGCAACCCTAATATAGCGAAGTTCTAAACTCAAATAAGAAATCGGTAGGTACCTATTATAGGTTTAAAATCCTACCTAGGTAATAATAAGAAATACATAATTCCAACCGAAACTAATCAAATTATCCAAATTAAAATATATTGTTAGCAAATTGATCGCGATTAAATGACATCGAACATGATTACTGTAATTTTCAACTGCAATAAGATAATAAGAACATTGAGTCCCAACTTAACACACAATTTTGATAATTACAAGATAAGTTACGTTTAATGAATGATTCAATTAATCATTAAATGCCTTTTGAAATTTCGTTCGATTGCCCGATGACGCTCCCTTATCCCTTAGTATTTTCGGTTTGATATGTAATATCCATAATAATTGCAACAGCTGACTATTAGATGCAGTCACCCTGGACCTGACTAATAGCACCTTAACCGCGAACCGCCAGTGTATCGGGTAGCGGTAATCAACAGTGACCTCATCAAAATGCGTGCGGCATAAATAAAATAAAAAAATACCATAGATTTAAAAAAGGTACTCTATTATGTGTACCTATTTACAAATACAGCACAACATTAATTTTCCTAATAAAGAAAAACATCTTAACTCTATTAATATCTTTAAAATTACGCAACAAACTAATTTCATATATTACAATGCGCCTTTTTTATAAAGTTCACAGTGAAAGTCGCTAACACTCGATTATAAAGAGCGGTATCGATTTTTTTTATTTACTCGTATCGCTTTAGCTTTGAATCGATTCTCGAGACCGCAATCGTTTGGATATCATTCCACATGATAGATTACATACGCAACGGAAGCGAATTGCCACCACAAAATGTATTGAGAGAAACTGCAATTCGATTTCGTTCAGTGAAAAAGTCCTAATTTTGTTTTATTTTGATCGTGCCCTACGCATCGATCGGAATCTTTATACATATTTAAAACCGGATTCTTTATTATACGTATAAAATAATATTAAAGTAAGTATGTAGGTACTTTAAAAAATAGGGTTTTCAATATTTTAGAAATATACTTTACAAGCCATAGACACTACCTATATTATTATAAAGACTTAACACGCCCTAAAATGTTTTCTTTTTATTCAAAGCAATAGGTATATAACAACCTACCAACTGAGTAATTATTGATCTAAAAGTTTGAATCCCTCAGTATGTTCTGCATTTAATATTACATAAAATCAATAGGTATATTACACTAGCATAAAATATCGTGGACACACATCACGGAAATTAGAAATGACTGAAAGTTATAGTGTACTTAAACATAAAGTACTTATAGTGAAAGTATTTTAAATAAGATTTAGCCAGTACGCGGGGTTATTTATTCATTGCGCGCCGTAAACCTAAATTGCAGCTTAAACAAGTGCATTTTATAACCGACCACGCTTCAAAATGAAGCTATCTGCTATCTCGTTACTTAGATGTAAACTTTCCGAGTTATACGCCATTGAAGTATGAAAATACTCCGTGATTTTATGTCATTTTTGTTACCTGTAGTGATTCTTCTCAATGGAAACTACCTGGGGTAACATTTGGTGTAATTTACCACTGCATATTTTAACCGTTTAAAATAAGAGTTTTATTCAAAGAATTCCATCTTCTGCGTTTTTTGAACACAATAAACTGACAGTGACTAGTTACACGTATAGTTTTACCCTACTTTCCATAACTTAGGTACGTTGTTTTTTATAAAGACATTTTTCAGCCCCTCTAACTTAGGGAGGTACTTATATGGATTTAATTTATAAATGGAGCCAAATAAAGCGTATTTTACAACTAATATTGGGAAACCTCACATACCTTTCAAACTTTCACTCTTTAATCAATTGAATTAAAAAGTCATTTTATTTTAATAATTCAATAATTACACATCTAATAAGATGGCGAGCCAATTTCAATGCAACAATGGCCAATTTCACTCGAGTGTGAACGGTGTGTGGTCGATAGATCGGGCATCGAAGTAGAGAGGAGGCATATAGTTCAGATTAGGTACAGGGAATAGGTATTTCACGAGATTAGGCCGCACCTAATCCAAAAATATTACATTATTATTTCAGGGATTCCACATAATCCCAGTCCCACAGACTACAAATATCACAATACAATAAAATCCAATAGCTATAAGTAATACCAGGAACGTGAAACGCGTGTTTCAAAGTATTTTTCTTTGTGTCACTTCGACAAAGACTAGTAGTAAAGTTATTATTAATATTAACTAGTGTCAGTTTAGGTACCATCCTCTCCGTCTGTGTACTTCATGCCGTACGTTACGTGGATTCAATGGATTAGGTATTTGGATTAGGTAACTATGGGTATTAGGATTAGGTGGAACGAATCCCAAATTTACCTTATACAACACATCTCTACATCGAAGATGTCTGATATTAAAGGCTCATCTTGTGCATTTCGTACGCATAGACAATGCTCGAGTCATTTTGGTAGCTGCCTCGAAACAATAGAAAGCGGGGCCTCCCACAACTTCACACGGGACTCGGTGGAAAGTTAACGAAAATACATTTCAATAGCTAAAAGCAAAATTGGATGAGTGAGCTGAGCTTACAAAATTATCGCGTTAGTGGCCGTCATTCATTCGCGGCATTCTCCCAGGCGGCGTGTGAGCGTGTGTGATCCCACTAATGTGTTCTTGTTATAACACCTATTGCGCTTTCCGACACCGCTGTCATTGTGAAATCATCTTAATTACGATTCGTACACGGACATCTGAGATTCTTTATTCAAAACATAGACATTACCATGAATGAGGGAGACATTTGACCGTCCAAAATAGTGTGTCCTACTAAACGGAGTCCATGGACACAGTACGACTGTCGTTCGCGGAAAATAATGTAGAAAACATGTCGAAAACATGTCGGTATTGCCAGTACGGCTCATATTTTGCATCATAGCACGCATCAAAATGCCTTTAAATTGATTGACGAATTGCGAGTGCGTTAACAGATGTGTGAATTTCGTTAAGTACGCTGAACACAAGTCTAGCAATTGCAATGTTAGGAGGTACCATATCTGCTAAAATAATAGGTACACAAATGATTCAAAACCATTTTACAAAACACGAGATTGCAGTAGCGGAGAACTTTTAGATAATCTGTGTAGCGGTTCCGAGTAAGCGGGCATTGTTTTATCAGTGGTAATCAAACGTCGCTCAAGGTCCGAGCTTATAAATATTAACTTGCCTTTACGAGCATTCGCCGGTATTTACACCCCATATTTATTATGTAATGGGGACTTATATTGAACACGCGATCTGTTCGAACAATGCAAGGATAGCCCGTCGCGATCGACCTAGACTTCTTTCCACTTTAATTGTTCCCCACATCGATTACAACGCATATTTCACTGAAACAATAGTTTAACCCAGTTACTGCACGCCCTGTAGTTATGGCGTTTGACGTCCCGCGATATTATTGCTTTCGTATCCTTGGCGTGAGCGGCTATCTGTCATGTGATCTATTGTACGTACCCGACATCGGTATTAGATTAAAGCGATAATTAATGCTGATTCCATACGACCTAGATTCGGGACCGCTCGACAAAGTTAATTTACAGTTAGTTGTAAATCTCGTTGCAAAATAAACGGCGAGCACGCGCCTGACCGTGGACAACACGCGGGCTCCCACACGCCGTGACACGTCACGCGCCCCCGCCCCCGCCGTGCAGGCCTCAATGAACCCTTCCTACATCGTAAACAACACGTCACGTGGCGATATGTCGGCAACCCGACCCACGCAACAGGCTCTTCTTTACCCAAACCCCCGAAGCCAAACCGAACCTTCTTCATCCCGCAGGGTTATTAGGCGACGCACGCATGTGAGCCGGGCTGGATGAAACGACACGTATGCGTGACCCGAGCGTGAGAGAGAGGGTGCGTCAACTTTTGTCTGAATGAACGGGGTGAAGTTTGACAAGTTGTGTACACATGCTAGGAAGGGTTGATCCGAGTTGCGAACTAAGTTTACGCTTTCGATTTCAACGCGTGTTGCATATGGGCCGCGGCGATCGATGCGAACTTCGCTGGGTAACTTTGTTTTCGATTTAATTTAAACAATATTAATCGTCAACAAGAATATATTGCGAAAAATCTGTGAAAAATTCGTTGTGAAAATGTTTAAAAAATGTCGGATCGAATCGTGGTGCTAACGTGTTTCGAGTGTCTGTTTATCGGGTGGTATATTTCGTAAATCATTGTTTATGGTCGAGTAGTTCTCTGAAGGGGTCCGAGCGACCGGAATTAGAAAGCGTCAAGTGCGCCGACTGCGCTACGACTAATTGACCACAAGGTTTACGCTATTCTGCTAGAAATTGTGACGTAACCATAATATTGAAAATAACATTGCCTATTATTGTTTGATCCATCAAAAATCTATTTCCTGAAATATTCATAACTGATGACTCAATTGCACAATGCAAGCAGGCAGTGATATATTTTTTAGGGTTCACTTTTAATTCGACGTTAAATTGACTTAAAAGTTTGTGTCTGCGTTAAATTGCACTTGGCAAATGAAATTCCACTTGATTTCAACAATAAATTGATTTTGGATTAATATAACAATGAAATGGAATATCATTAAATTATTTTTTTACTAATATTAAAAAATATAAATAGATTATTAATATTTTGTCGTCATGCTGTTTCTTGCATTTAAATTAATGGAACTCCAATTTAACATTGAAAGTTAACACCATTTCTTTAACCTATCCATTTACGCAAGTTTAAGAATGCACTCAATAATCTTAACCATAATTTCTGGAGGTCTAGGGAATATACTTAAACCCGTACGAATATAATAATATATACGTAATAATAGAAAACCAAAACCATTATCTTAACACTAACCTTGTGTGCACGTAGCACAATCAAACGAGCCGTAAGTTATTTAGTAATGAAATCGGTGCCGGATACGGGATACATTTAATAACAGAAAATTCTACTCAATATGTTACGGTGACACAAACAGTAAAAAGCAGCCAATTAAAAGTACTCAGAGTAATTATGTTTTGATCAAGATTTGCTTGATTTTATTTGGATTCCGTGGGAAAATAATGAAACCTGTACGCAGACCAATTACTAGGAATCATTTACATAACTTTTGTTGACTTTTCTTTTTTAATTAGTTTACTGGTACCTTTAGGTTAAGTTATTCCCCACAACTAAGTTAAAAATAATTGTACCTATATACTTGGACTGGGTTCATTGGACATTTAACCTAGAAGCTCTTGGCAAGGACGATGTCTCCTGTAACCACTAAGAGTTAGACTAACTTATTAGTAATTTAAGTACCTATAGTTTTATTTTTTGTTTTAGTTGTTTTAGGTGGAGGGTAGGCCCACAAGTAGGTGCAAATACTTGTAGATAATGATGACTTTAAATTACATAGAACTACAATAATAGGTAACCCATTTATGTATCCCCACTGCACAACGTTTTATAACAAAACAGTGGCACTTTCTAATCTCCACGTAAAACATGCGGAACCAACTGTTAACATTGACAAACTAACTTGCGTTATAAGCTCCCACCCGATATGAATGTAGGCTTATTGATTGTCGGTAATTATGCAAAATAACGAGTCGCCGGCCGCGGCGCGGGCGCCCCGCTACCGACATGTAGCATTAACGAACCTTGTACAGTCAGTAGTGCGGCTGCGTGGTGCATTTTCATTGCAATTTTTCAGGCAGCCGAGTCCGCTAACAATTAACCATTGCGATACCACTGGTTTCTAATATTATCCCCCTTCCCCCCTTCCCCTCCCTCCATTCCACTCCCCTTCAGGTCAGCAATGCGAGCAATGCCTTTGGTATTGCAAGCATCTATAGGCTACGGTAACTACTTAACATCAGGCGGGCCGTACGCTTTTTTGCCACCGCAGTCATATAAAAAAAAAATCGTCGTGAATTCTTGATTGTAAAACCGTACATTCTTGGCAGTCCACATGTTGTCGGCGACTGTTAATAGATGGCTTACATCATGTCGGACGCCAAATTTACGATTTATAATGAAGAATTCACATTAGAGACCAACGGTTCTCCAGTGGGTAAACGCTTCCGGACAGCACCAGGAGATTGGTCTGACAACATAGTTGTACCGATCGTAAAAAGTCGAAGATATGAATGGGTTAAATTCTAGCACCCTCATTCGGTTCGTCGGGTGTTCAAAACTAACTAAAACAATGTTTATTTTTATTGAAATTAGTTAAATACGACTGACGACCTAGTGAAGATCGCGGGAAACCGCTGGATGCAAGTGGCACAGGACCGGTCGTTGTGGAAATCCTTGGGGGAGGCCTATGTCCAACAGTGGACGTCTTTTGGCTGAAATGATGATGATGAGTTAAATCTACCGCTTTCAAGTAGGTACTTATTCTATGATAGGTATGCCTGTATTAAATATCTATGTTACTAAATGATTGCATGTAGACTGGCTCTAATTCTGTCGGCTATATTAGCATCGAGGTAGTCACAGGCGAAGATGGTGCGACAATTCGGACACTTTTACATAGCCTTACAGTTTGTATAAAAGTTCGTCATTTCATTGAAGTTAGAAATATGGAAATACGTTTCTGTTTCCGAATAAAAGCCAAGGGATAACGGATGATAGTCATTATGGAAAATCTCATCGGGCACACGTGTATTAAGCTAATAAAACATAAATTGTGACCGAATAAGTTTAAATTAAAAATATACTAACGCTCCGTTTATCGTTCTAACCGTACGTATTATAGTAAGTAATAAAACTCGGTTGTCCGTGCGCACACATCGTCGTAACGTACCTATCCGCAGTTTACCTAATTAGAACCGATCTTCAGCACTGCTGCTCAGCCGATAATACGGGATTAAGCGTAAATTAACAGTTGTATGTTACATGTTAGTGGAAAGTTGTTTAGTTGCAAGACTAGGTCTTCATGTATGAGTACATGTCGACCTGAATCGGCAATAAAATGTAGAACTGTGTTATTTTGCGATTTTAATTAATACGCGGCATCATTACCTTGGATGTGGGACTTGTGTGGGAGGCAGATGCGAAGTGTTAAGAGCCTAGATGTTCTGGATTCGATTCCAAACCTAGTAATTAAACTATTGACGCGAATCCACTCTAGGATAAGCAATTAGTTTAATTGGAAGTGATAATGGAACTACTATAACCTGCCTGCCAATAACCTTATTTAAAAATATCTGCAAAGGGCATGTTTACAGGTCCCTAAAAGGTCGGCACTGCTCTGCTCTTCTTAAGTTGCAGATGCCCTACGCAACGGACTACTTACCATCAGGTGGACCTAGACAAAACGCAACATCCTAGGCCTTCCTAGTATCAAAATAGTGCACGCGTTACTTATACTTAGAGCCGCTAGATGTGCCCTTGATTTTCGTTTTACGTCAATACTATACCTAGAAAGAAAGCCATTATTTTCACCATGCACATTCAATTTTAATTTCAATGTATTGCGCGTTCGAACTTACCTACACGGCACTAAATGGCGATTTTACCTACAAACCTTATGATGGTCTTACAATAGCATTACAAATCACTCGTGTTCCTGGCTAGAAATGCTTTGTAAAAGTATTGTAAACTGACTAAATATATTTAGAAATTTGGCGGTTATTGTTTTGGATGTAACATGGTTTTCAAAACGAAGTTTTATGAGAAGGTACACAGAATAAATGACAAAATGGCGGTCCAGACTATCTTGCGGAGAACAGGACTACATCTAACGTCTGAAATAAAACAACACGGGCGATATCGATTTGTCCCATTCCGTTCGCGGAGTCGAGAAAGCTCTTTGCATCTTACATCGTAAGGATTCAGTCATATAACCAATTACGTAGGTTTCTTTATGGCTACTTTCTTAGTTTATGATCTTATCAGTACTAAGTTCAATGGTTTTAAAAATTCATCAGTTGCCTACTGAGTGATCTACCTACTTAAATACTTAATAATTTTATCTCTATATAATTAGGTAATGTTTTTTTAATAGTTAGGTACCTAAATTATGTTTTATGAATCATTTTTTTTTGTTGACAACCATCAACATAAATACTAATAATAATTATCATACAAAATATTAATCATACAAAATATTAAAGCTCATCATTATTTCAAGGTAGATGTGAAAAATAATCGCAGAAAAATAATACAGACACGTCGGTATAAATTTATTACGTAATGATAACAAAATCCAAGATTACCCACTTCTTATTTTTCTATTAGGGCCTCGAGTGAACGTATGGTAGTGACAACTCGCGCCATCTAGCGTCGAGTAGTCGTACCATAGGTTACAATATTTTACGTTTTACGTTTTAAAGCACAGATTTATGTATGGTAACTTCGAAATTTTTATAATTATGTAATAACAATTTGTCTATAATATGTACTTCAGTAATTTTTTGGATTTTTGGAATAGTAAAATGGACAATCTCTGTTCCATCTCTTCGTTCTAAGCACTTGTGTACCTGGCAGTCCTATCGTGTGAACCTATTTGGTCCGTTCCCAGTACTCTTACCGGCTAGTCTTGCTAGTAGGACTAGCGGTAATTTCCATCCCAATATCTAGTCCTCACCGGCACATCCACTACCTAGTACCTACCTACCGCTTGATCTTGCTCTGCCTGCCGTATAATATTCTTTTTATTCTAATTTCTGAAGTAGGTTACTACACATTATTTTGTATAAATATTAATTATTATTATTTATCAATATTTTTTCAGTAAGGAAGACTGAATTCAGGACGTTGTAATTAGCCCTTTGATTAATTGTTTTTCTAATGAATGGTGTTTGTTGCAGTGTTCGGCATGGACTCCCCGCTGGGGCTGTTCCCGCCAGGCATGGAGCACAAGATGTACCCCCTAATGGACATGGACCACCGGCCGCCGCCCCTCGACGCGCAACTCTTCACCAACGTCAAAAAGAAATGTGAGTCCTTTAATACCTCTGTTGAATTCAAAGAACTATGGTTAAAGTTAGAACGCAAACGCCCGTCTGTTACTGTCAGTGTCAGTGTCACTCTTGTTTGTCAGTGTCACTGTGACTGCTCTTTGATTGTTGTTTCGTCGGTTGGAACGTGGTTGGAACTTTGCTCTGTATTACCAATAAACTAAAACTATCTATTGTATTATTACATCAGGTTATGGGCCCAGATGTAGATTTCTTTATTTCTCGTAGGTTTAAGGAAAGCATACGACTGTTGTGTGCGTCGTAAAGTCCATAAAATATGCGGCCGTTTAGAACTAATCTTGATTGACTCCAAAAGTACGTGTAAAATTCTTCGTGTGCATAAAGATCCTATTAATTCATTGAATACCTACTCTTGACAGTCCTTATCATAAATTCCATCGAAAGGAAACGCCTACCATTGACGTAAGGATAATGTCTATCTATAGCATCTGCCTACTTATGTATTATTTTCAAACCTTATTATGGTAAGTTCATTCGTTTAACAAAGCCCAGTTCAATTACAATATTCACGTCTACATTGCTTCAAACACCCAATGTCGTCCAAGTTACCTTCACAATTCATACCTTATTTGAAACAATCGAACAAGTAGCACTTTCCCCACATAACGAGCGAGAACAGGCAGCCGCGCAACAATAGCCCGCACATAATGCACAAACTGCATCCTCGTGTCTCCACACATCGAGCGAACGCTAATGTTAAACGGCCTTTGTTTCCAGCAAATGTTTATTAAGACGATCTGATAGCGTATCTCATAGGGGAACAGACGCCGAGTCTAACGTATGCTTTGAATGCTCTCGTCGACGGCCTCTCACAATAGTCCTCGATCGATTAGCGCCCAGCTCTAGACACACGTCTCACCGCCCGCGCCCGGCTGACGAACGGAAAACATCCCTTTAATTCTCAACCGTTCGCGTGATTACCGACGACTATTAAAAGAAAAACTAATTTCCATAATAAAATATCGTTCGTCCGACGTACCGAAATGCTCATCGAATAATCTGATCGGAATCGAGTTAACGTGCTCAGTCGAAATTATAAAACTATAAAGTTAGGGGCGACGTCGCCGGCGTATGCATGTCCGCGTTTCTTTTTGACAAACCGCTGTAATAGTCGCGTGCTCGCATCGAATTAATGACAAATCGCCGCGAACAAAATGTCACCGCAACCCGCTCATTTCGGGCGCTCGCGGCACAGGGTTATCGCTCAGCCGAAACACGGTTATTAGATAATGGTGCATTCGCGTAATGCCGTCGCGTCACGTCGCGGCGGCACACGGCACATGTCGTGCCCGCGGCTGCACTTCGCCGCTCGTAAATCACAGAGCTCCGCGCTCGCGGTCGTTTAGTAATGTAATTAGTTAGTCAAACATTTCTGTTTATTCGACACGAAAGCTCCAACTAATTAATGCGTTTCGATCGACAGGGCGACCGAAGGGGCAGCACAGCGCGCCGCGCGGCGGCCCGCCCCGCTCCTGGACTAACGCCGAGCTGACCGAGGCGCTGCAGCACGTGTGGAACAAGAAGATGACGACGAGCCAAGCCTCGAGGATCTTCGGCATTCCGTACAACTCGCTGCTGATGTACGTGCGAGGCAAGTACGGCAAGAGCCTCAAGCTGGAGCAGCTGAGGAAAGACTGCATCGGCGGGCCGCTCGACGTGCTCAACCTCAACTCCGGAAACAACAACAACAACCAGCCGTCGAGCAAACACCACGAGAAGGACGACCACCAGAACTCGAGCCAGAGACCGGCGAGTTCCGAGCCAGACATCGGCTCGAATCCGATGTTCAATCCGTTCCAGCAGGGCTTCTACCCCGAGTTCCCGCCGGGGTTCCCGATGCCCCTGAACATGCTGCACCTCCTGCCGCCGAGCGATAAGGCGCGGGAGCTGTATCAGTCGATGCCGATGGCTCTGGACTCGCTGTCGGGAGTGACGAAAGAGGAGGATTGCAAGAGCGATAGGTCGAAGGAGAATTCTGCGGATGAGGAGGGCGACCCGTACCGCGCGCCCGCGCACCCGCCGCACCCGCCCGACGCGCGCGCGCTGCTGCACCACAACGGGCAGGACTAGACGTTCTGTTGCTCTTCCATCGTACGTCTTCTACTGTACCTTCTGTCGAGTGTTCCCGCGAGCGGCATTCCGAACACGGAACTCTGTATATTTAATATCTTGAATGGACTAAAACTGGAATTTAGTTAGTGTATTATTAAGTCTCTTAATTACGTGTTTTAGAAATTAATTTTATATTTTGTGGTCGATTTGTGTGGTCCTGTGACGTTATATGACGTCAAATGTACCTACATCGCAACATCTAGGTGTCGGCAGGATGGATGTGTGAGGTTAAGCGTCGGCCACATAGTGTAATAATTGGATTGGAACCTAAAACTCGCTTATAATAACTCCGACGGCAGCTGAAGCTGCGCCGTCCGCTGTTTTAAATGTGCAATACATCAATTGGAACTCACTTGGAATACACTAGAAAAGTTTCAGTTTTACGGATGACGTAATTCGTAAAATGTATTGTGAGTTCGCGGCCGGCGACGTCCACGTTAAATTAGTTAAATTTATATTTAAAAAGATGTGTTAATATTGTAAATGTATATTGATATCGCGTACGTGGCGATAATTTATTTTGAAGGAGTGCAATAAGTATGAAAGGTGTTGTGATTGTTATCGTTAGGACATTCCGAATTTCATTATTGTTAACATTCCGTTACATTCCCTATTTTTAGATAATAATGTATGTACTATAATTTCTTAGATATTTTTATGACGATTGCTTTCTTCATAGTGAAACCGAATGTAGATATAAAACGTGCGAATTCACTTCTGCATTTCACCAAAGTTTGTAAAATATCTCGTAATAATAGTTTATAATTCGATGATAAACAATTTTTAAATGTAAATAGTTATTGATAAATACAAATTTAATGGGATATAAATTTTTGAATTAACCATTAAATAAGGGGACATTTATATGTGTCTAAAATGGTAAATAGTAGTTGTATTTGTAATTGTTGTAGTAATAGTGATGTGAAACAGTGAGCTGGCCCGGCCGGGGCGGGACAGCACGTCACTAGGGCCCGCGGCGCACTAGTCACTCACATACCACTCACATGTTAATCATAACTTTCCCACTAAAATAACCAACACCGGCGCCAAATAAGGACATCAGAGTCCAAAAAACTTTTATTTTTATTATTAAAAAAACATAATAGGGGGACATTAGTTAAAGATTTTCACTTGTTCCAAACCAAAATCGAATCAATTGATTGATCAACGAAATTAATCTTTAAAAGAAAATTCGGCTCAAACAAAAATACGTTATCAATCAATGGCTTGAATAAACGAGTGTAACGACATAATGTTCGCCTGAAAGATTTATTTCATCAGTATGATCCACTGAAAACGACAGTGCGCGCCATGTCTAGACAAATAAATGTATCTGCACACAATGTTCAAATAAAAAGGAGCTTTCAAAATTATAGTAAATAATGAAGGTTAGAATAAATCGTTCAATACTATCTGGCTTTAGATAAATGTATACAGTGATCACTAGAGATACCGTGTGGTTAGTTAGTTCACATGATTTTACCTAATGTAAATATTATTTGTATAAACTGTTGAATATATCGATTCCTTTATACGCTGTGCCCGAAACAGTACCGTTACTTTCCGTAATATCGATTCACGTTTCCGCATCGAATCATTTTACAATCGATTAAATTTAGTCGAAACATGAAAATCTCTTAACAGAAGACTGAACACTATTTACGATTCTATTTTATAAAAAATATTGTACACTTACAGACCACAGTGGATTCTCACCCATTGCTCGCCACACGACAAAGTGCTTACCGTATTGCCATTATGCAATGGATCTAATACAGCTATAAAAAATAATGTTAATATGGCAACCCCATTGTGTTTGTGTGCGAGTCAAATAACACAGTAGTCACACATAGTGTCACTTCATATTAACAATATTATCATTACAGGGATTTTATATATTAAACAATTAAATATGATTAAAATATTGTAATAGTTTTAACAGATTTTATATTGCTTTTTCTCGTTCCGTTTACGCTGGCAACATTATTTAAAACAAAAAATACCGCGCACCTTTTGTACTTTTAAAATAATATGTAACTTGGAATCGTGTAGATAATAAAAATAAGGTCATGTATTGAGTAAATTATGTCTGTATGAAACGTAAATACATGTGCCAAAATTGTAATCAGATATCATGTGCAGCATTCAATAAATTCAAGTTGTTTTAGTCGAGCCTGAGGGCCTACTCTTTTACAAACGAAAACGAAATTTCGGAGGAAATTTCGCGTATTTCCTACTACGTTTGTCATTCATTGCGACATTTCTTACGAACGAAAATTGTTTGACGTCCTCGTCATCGTCGAATCTAAACGTCAAACAATTTTCGTTCGTAAGAAATGTCAGAATGAATGAGATAAGTAGTAGGAAATACGCGAAATTTAGTCCGAAATTTCGTTTTCGTTTGTAAATGTGTAGGCCCTCTGAGCCCTCCCGGAGCGAGGTTGTGTTGTGACTTGTGACCATAGATCGTTTTGAATATTTACCTAATTCGTACAAATTCAGCAGTATTAGAGTGATTTTGTTAAAGTTTTAATTGAGAAGTTTTGTTTAATTAAGTTGTTATTTGTTAATGTGTACTGCGATTGAGATGGTTATGGATAGGAAATGTCTACGAACTCCCGAGACGCGATAGTTGTCTTTACATTCCAATATTTGATGGTTCCGTAGTATACACCGTACTAACCTAATTGCTTCTGAACGACTGTTATAAAGTAAATTCTGGTTTATTCTCGACGCGCCGTTAGAGACATTATTATAAATCTATGTTCAGCTTTTCAGCACTGTTCTCATTAAGCATAGGTGACATCAGGAGCCAAATGTAATAACGTAAAGAGTATAGATAATATATTGTAAGACAATTGAGTACTTATTTTTAGTTGATAAACATGTGATTGTGTTAATTTTAGTAAAATAAAATTCAAAATATTTAGTTCCTTCAATTTTTGTTACGAGTATTTATAAATTGTAATTGCTATTATTTTAGCTTTTAGATAAATTGTTCTCTCCGATAAAGAGTATAATTAATTGTAAGTTTTATTTTTTCTGTAATTTAATTTGTTGTATTTTTTGCTTAATATAATGACAAATTAAATTAAATGATATCGTTACATTAGGGTGTAAAAAAGATTATCTATTTGATCTTAAATAAAATACGAAAAAAATATTTATGTTCTAGTATCATTCTAACTTGTAATTGAAGTGATGGAGCGATGTAGTAAAATTCGTTTACGGTGACCGACGTAAAATGTAAAAAAATAAAAATGTGAAATACCAACTATGTTGTTTTATTTTCAAATTAATCATAATGAGATCTGATATATTTAATATACTTGGTGAATATATTACGTCGACCGAAATTATAGACAAACTAAAAACTTATCATACAAGTTTCCGCTACTCCCCACGGGAGGCGCCACCAGCGTGAAGTTCGCAAAACAATTTTAATACAGTTTGGTAGTCGTACGAAAGTCAGTGACAACATAATGAAATTGGTAGTTCATTAAACAATATTTCTAACAGCCTATTAAGTTAGACAGACTTCTTAACCACAGTACAACGACAAAGGCAAATCAGAGCTAAAATGAATAACAAAATAATTGCCTGATTGCTGAGCTTTGATATACATTAAACGGTCCATATTATAAATGAGGGTAGCTTGAAAAATAAAATTACCTGTCATCACATGAACTCATACCCTTTATTCTCGGTTCATTAAATATGTTTATAAATACAAAATTATACACTAAATAGTCGAACGGTGGTTTCTACACCGAGTGCGAGTTTTTCGTAAACCATATATTACTTACATGATTTCAATTATAAGGGTGCGTTTCCACTGACGCGGAGCTGGGCGGAGCGGACCGTGAATTGGCCAATCACAGTGCTCGAAATCTCCACTCCGCTCTTGGCTATCACAGTTGGCCAATCACAGTCCGCCACTCCGCCCAGCTCCGCGTCAGTGGAAACACACCCTTAAGAAGGTTCAAATTCGCAAGTGATTTTTCTAGCTGTCAGCTTACATCCGTCTATTAAGAATTCGACTTTATCGGTAAGTTTATAGTTCTCTATGGATTACCTCATTTCTGAAACTTGTGTATCCAAGCTAATTCGCTTTTCTACAAAACACGTATCCTGAAACAAGGCAAAGGCCAAGATCTTGAGATGCTGTTTTTGACAAATGTTCTATACATTAAACGTCAAACTGTATCGTAAGATCGATCTCAAATTTGAGATGCATTTATTATTACGGGCCTGTTTACCAACATTAACTACTACCGATATCACGGTTTCCCATACAAAATAAAAAATACTACTACCGTTTACGTCATCGAAAAACTCACACTTGGTGCACTGAGCGCCTATAATACATTTCTTTACTCCATTGAGCTTGCAAGCAAATGGGGTTTGTTATATTGTTATTTGAAAATATTCTGTCTTACAGTATTATTTTGAACAGTCCTATCTACTGAATCATCTTTAGTTTTTAACTTGTGACGAAGCCCTCTTATGAAGTAGAAATAAGTACGAACAGATACTTCAATCCGCATAGACCTTAAGGGTGCGTTTCCACTGACGCGGAGCTGGGCGGAGTGGAGCGGAGCGGACTGTCGATTGGCCAATCAGTGCTCGAAATCTCCACTCCGCTCTTGGCCCATCACAGTTGGCCAATGACAGTCACCGCTCCGCTCCACTCCGCCCAGCTCCGCGTCAGTGGATACGCACCCTATAGCGACTCTCGTTGCGAGGAAATAAAGCGCTTTTCAATTCGCACCAACAGCGCTGCTTGCCTAAAATTATATTCACCTGTAATTGTTGCTACCGCGTTTGTCTTTAGGGGCCGTCCATAAATTACGTGAGGTGATTTTTGAGATTTTTCGACCCCCTTGGTCCCCCCTTGGTGAGATGTCGTGAGATTTTGCTCGACCCCCTCCCTCCCCGTTTAATCACACGTGAGATTGTTCAAAAATCCAAAAAGGCCAAAAGCCAAAAACATGTTTTGTTTAATTGAACCCAGTTTCCTTGCAATTTTATACTGTTTCTTACGTAAAAATAAAATTCGTGAGATTTGCCGAGACCAATCTCACCAAATCTCGTGGGGGAGCCCTCTCCCCCACATGAGATTTGGTGAGATTTGGCTCGACCCCCTCCCCGCTTAAATGCCTCACGTAATTTATGGACGCCCCCTTACTGGGTGAGTCTACATTAGGCGCATTTCGCCCCCCGAGCACTCAGTTTGGACGTTGAAACGTATAGTCATAATGTCATAACATGAGTGCTCGGGCGAGGCATGACGCACCGAATGACGCGCGACTACGCATCGAGTGGACCAACCAAGTCGAGTACTTGTATCTTATAACTCCACCGAACCAACTAGGCGCACATCGCCACCTGCCTTGTTGTGCGGGTGACGTCACATTTGACAGGTTCCTAGTTGGCTTGGTGCAGTAGTACCTTAAGTGCAAAGTGCGCCAGGCCTGCTGCTAGTCAGAAAAACATTGCAATAAGTATTGCAATATGGCGGACTTTGGTTTAGGTAACACAACATATCAAATCAATACTAATATTATAAACGCGACAGTAATTCTGTCCGTCTGTTACGTTGTCACGATTAAACTGCTGAACTAATGTTGATAAATTTCTAATAATAGAGGCAACATAAATAGGTTTAAGTATTGGGCTTTGACGTCACAGGTTATTCACTAAAAGATGCCTACGGCCAAATGCTCAAACGCTACCAAAATACATTTAGACGTCGTTTTTTTTTTTTGTTAATTTTTAAAATGAAGCAGTTACGGTACCGTTTGAGTATTCGGCCTTTAAACCCTTCACTTGCCTTTACATTAATTACATACAACTAGTTCGATACATATTATTATAATTTAAAATCGGACATTTTGAAAAAGTATTTCCGATTACTAAGGTAACTATTATAACGGCTACAGGTTTGTATTTATTCCTTGAATATCACACGGCTTTGTATTATTTATTCGGTACTTATATTATGTACATAATGCATAATATGTTATTCTATTGTAAGTATACATAGATTAAGTACTTTACTAATTTAAGCCTACCGTTTTAGTGTGTTTTAAGGGCTATTTTCCTGTGATATTTAGGCTCATATTAGCATCTCAAAGTTGAGATCGATCTCAAGATACTGTTTTGACAAATTTTCCATACATTAAACGTTAAATCTTGAGATTGATCTCAACTTTGAGATGCATTTATTAATACGAGCCTTATGCCGTGTGTCCACTGGCAAGAAAACTTGCACAAGTTTACTTGCGCAAGCGACTTCCAATGTGTAAACACTCACGCAAGTGGACTTCTGCGACTTGCCGAACTTGCTGCAATTCCTACATGTACAAGGTTGTGTAAAATTGCAGTCAGTGGAAACACGTCGGCAAGTGACTTCTGCAAGAAATTGCGGAAGTTACTTGCCAGTGGACACACGGCATTAGGCCCGTATTAATAAATCGATCTCAAGATTGAGATCGAGCTTGAGATGCTGATGTTGACAGATGTTCCATATATTAAACGTCAAATCTGCATCTCAAGATTGATCTCAACTTTGAGATGCATTTATTAATACGAGCCTTAGAATCGCATGCGTGTATTTTCGGTGACAGATATAACACACAAGTAGTTTTGTATGCGCAGGAAAACACCTTCAAGTTGTTAATAATTGATTTAAATTGTTATTAACTATTACGTAATTGTTACCTTTAAATTAACATTAATAGTATCTTTGTGATTGCTATTTAATTTATCTTCTCCATTTCGAGCACAGAAATAAATTAACACTTTTTTGTTTATTTATAAAAAAAAATAATAATAATACAAATCAATTTTGTCAAGGAAAATCACTATGCTACATATTACCCTAATTGGTTTAGTTATTTTCTCGTCTTTATTCGACTTTTCGCCTTTCTATTACCATTGATCGTGTCACATGCCCCATGCGTGGACGCATATAAGCAAACTCCACAGAGTTTTCAATGCGGCCTCTGGATCCCTAAACTCTCAAATGAGAATCAATACAAGGTCAACAAATCAACTCATAACGAACACTATAGATAAAACTAAGCTTTCTCATAAATATAAATTTGAAATCATCGAAATCGGTCCATCCGTTGCGATTTCATAACACGACCGGTCCCGTGTGACGTCACACGGGAACGTCGGATTGAAAGCGCGCTGTACCCGCGCCGCCGTTCATTACAAAGCGCGCGTGGTCTAAATGACGTCACAACAACCGCGCGCGAACTTCGCTAGTAATTTGGTCACAGTTTCGTCAATTTTTATCGTAGACCAACATTTTTTGCACTGTATGTTATGGATTTCTTAGCTCTATAAATCTGCGTTCTCAACTAAATTCGTTACGGGTCTCCATTGGGCTTTTATCTACAAAATCCACCAATTGAGATCGAGATTGTTTCGCCTGAAGAGGATTTTTGACCTATGGGAGGTTACCTAGGCACAACTAGTAATTAGTTTAATTATATTAAATTACTTACTAGTGTATAATTTTCTTCTAACAATGGTGCCGCCTACTCACACTGCGTTGCTGTTTCTCAGAATGTACAACAATTTTTTGTTATAGAAAAGAGTAACCATTGATATCTTGCCGGCTCTTCTCAGTGGAAGCAGCACGAACTGGTGGTTGGTAGATTCAATTCTGAATTCATAAGTGTGTTTTTTTAGCCTACGTAAATAAAAACTATTTTGAATGTTTTATTATTTTAACCAGTTAGTTGGCTTGAGTAGGATTGATTCAGCGCGCTCATTGGTCAATCAAGAGGCCGCATTCAAAACTCAGCTAGTGGAGTTTGCTTATATGCTTCGTGGACAGGGTTAGACTAGTCTTACGAACTTTTGCTACGTGTTATAATAAATTAGTGACGTAATCAAGTTTAGTATTATAATTAATATTTTCCTAAATCCTATCTATTAAGATCAAAATTCGCAATTCTCTACACAATCATTCAAATTCGGATGGACACAAATTTCTAACCACAAAAAAACAATAATTTAAAAACTTAACTGAGACTTAATTTAAGATATTATATTTTGTTAGTCCTTATTCTAAGTTTAAGCAAATTACGTTAGCTTATTTGGTAAGTTTAACAACACAAGTCAGTGCATTCAAATATTCATGTTTTCACGCCTAAAAAGCCAAATTGTTTTATTTTTGGAAATGAGTCGAGGTTGAATTTAGTAATGCTGTCAACAACACACTCTAGTTGTCTATAGATTTTTGTCCTCAACAAACCATAGACAACTATAGTGTGTATCGTTAATCCTACCATAGAGTCGTAAAGCAAATAGATTGATAACTATAATATTTTAATAACTCCTGTACATATCACAGACCAGCGCGCGTTATAACAATGAAGAAAACAGCAGATGACACGGCGAGTCCCCCCCCCTCCCTTCACACCCTCCCTCTCTCTAGTCAGTCAAAAATATAATCTATTCTGACTAGAATACAATCTATAATCGCGATTCGGAAATCCCGAACGTGTTATGTTTTCGGTCGACGGTGCGACGGACATCGGTTATGTGTAATTTCACACTTATTTACATGAAGATACAGTCCACATTATAACCACACACTCGTCCCGTCCGCTGCTTATCAAAATTTTAATTGTAGAACCTAACCTATAGGCGATTGAATATAATGCTACTGGCAACTTATTATTCGTTCTAAATTTAAAATTTGTCATAATTTTTTATAGTCTACTGGCAGTCAACACTGAGAACTTGTTTACCGGTAGCATTTTAACCCAATCACTGCATAGGGTCAAGATGTCACTGGCCACTATCAGTGACTAGCCACTACGTATTTTGACCGTCTAAAATAAGAATATTATTTAAAAAACTTTACCCATATGTAATAGCTGTTAGCATTACCTATGGAGTACGTTTTTTGAATACGACTCTTATTTGATTAAAATAGTGACTATAGCCCGTACAAATGCTCGTGGCACGCGGGACCATAAGGTGGAACGGAGTAGAGCATAATGTTGCGTGCTCCCTTGCACTTACGGATCTAATGGGCGGGTGTAGTGATGTGTCTATAGGGCCGCCCATAAGCCCCATAAGTGCAAGAGGGCGCGCAATATGCTCTACTCCGTTCCAAGTTTTATAGTCCCGCATGCCACGAGCGTTTGGACGGACTATAGTTACTGACAGTGTCCAGCTATACCTAGTTTTACCCTAAGTGTAATCACACACACAATTTGGCTGATTAGGAATGGACCAATAGTAAATTTTCCACTACGTTTGGTTACATTTCAATCGATAAAATAAATTCGAACCATGTGGGCAGTGATTCGTTACATATTAAACGATCGCACAAATACCATAACACTAGTTTAACATCTAACGATTTCGATTGTGGGTATATCAATATTCGATTATGAATGGAATGTGTTACTCAGATTGTCGATTTATTCGATTTTAAATCGAGATATCAGGGAGCAGATGCGATATCGAAATATTATTGTAGGGTATCATTCCTGTGTATCCGATTACGAGACTTCAAACTTAACGTACGGAACAAATCCGAATGCCTTAATACCTTAAAGGACAAACTACTATATTCCTTAATTTCCAATATATTAATCAAATAAATCGACACAAACAATAATGATATACTTTTGTTTTTCACATACATTCTGAGCATAAGAACGCTCATTTAGCATAGCTATGAGTCAATAATAACGGGTTAGCCCAAACGAACGTACAATGCGATCAAAATAAGGATAGGACGGGCTCTCGGCTAACTTCACTCATATAAGAACGGTACCAAGTACTGTACTTATGAGTGAAGTTAGCCGAGAGCCTACCAAGTTCCAGTTGTGACGTCACAATGGCGCTAGGCCGGTCCTATTTTAATTTTAACCGCATATTAATCTCGTTCGCTTCGTCTGTACACAGTATAATGAATTCAATACAACAAAATTCGCTCCCCGGCCAGCAGTTCAACATTTTGGTACACAATGGAATAATCTACGAAGCGAACATGGGCAACAACATGGGCGTAACGAGGGAAGTAAAGTCTCCCCATCCATAGGTAAGTATTTTAAAATATTTGAGTCCTTTTCCTACAGGTACAGGAAATTCCTGATTTGCCCTTCCCTACAGGCTAAAAGCCAAAGCCTACAGGACTCGATTTACTTCAACAACTATTACACATAAATTATGGCGTCACAACCTTACCCACGCACGACGGTCGTCTGAATCAATGAGGCCAAAAAATAATTCTACTCGACAGGTGTCGCTTTATTAGATTGGACTGACGTTAGCTGTCACTTCACTTCTGTCATAGTTTGCCGTATGTCATTCTTAGCGACACATTTGTTCATTATTAGCGACACTATTGAATGAAGTAATAATACAGTATGGGTTTTTTTTTTTCAAATCAACGAGTTCGATTCCTAGCTAGGAATATTGATTTTTCAAAAATTCAATGACGCAGTTTTAGTTTTCATCAAAACCGGGCCCGTGCCTCATTTGAGCACGCCCACTTGAATAAATCACCCTGTATACTGATAGACTGATGATGTGCATAGTGAATCTTGATATCGCGATTCAGGATCGTATGTTGTATTGGAGCGTAGCACTCAACGCCATCTGCTGGTAGCGAGACGTGAGATCGCTACAAACTAAATACTTATACGCTGACCAAGACAAAAGATGCTCTATCTCGCTTACACTGCTCTCAAAATGTCCGTTCCACTATCTTGGGTAAAAAAAAAACTTCTATGAAACATTCCATCGCGAGCTCGTAACTGTCAGAAGTGTCAAGTGTTAATGTCAGTCCACACGATCGTGGCGCGCTCTGGTGTCGAAAAAAATAATTTTATCGTCTCATTGTTTCATTTCTTGTATTGCAAGTACCTGGTGACGATAGCCTGCAGTTCCTGCGGCAGGCGAGTCCTGTCGAGCGTGTGCGAGTGCGCGTGTATGACGCGCGCGAGCTGCGAGTGCAAGTCCAGTAGCGCTTCCAGTCCGATGGAGCGCAGCGCCTTCGCGTTCTTATATACAACGTTATCTAACTCAGTCTTGTTTATCAGTACTTTCTCTGCGTCTGGAAATATTAATTGATCGGTAGTTAGTACTTACTAAGCTGTTGGGTGCAAACGGACTATACAGTCAGTTGGCTGACCAGTGGGCTTACCACAAGCTCTTATTAACGTATTAACGTATTAACGTTTCAGCGACTTTTTGTGCAATGACGTACCTTATTGTCATGACAATAAGAAACGTCATTAAAACGTTCCTATAATTGAATCGCAATAAGAGCTTGTGGTAAGCCCCCTGATTGCGATTCAATTACAGGAACGTTTTAACGATTCAGCGTCTTTTTGTGCAATGACGTACCTTATTGTCATGACAATAAGAAACGTCATTGCACAAATGGCCGCTGAAACGTTAAAACAAAACTGCTATAAGAGGTGGTGGTAAGCCCCCTGTAAGTACAAAAATGTTTTTTTTTATTGCCTAGAAAAGCACAGGATATAAGGTCCATCTGGTAGTAAGTGGTAACCGTCACCCAAGGCGCCGAACCGGTTCGCTATTAAAATGCCACTATAGCGTTTTGCTATTCTGACAGACCGTCTGATTGGTTTGTTGATTCTGACCAAACAATCAGAGGGTCAATAGTATTGCAAGCATCTATAGGCTAACTAACTGCTTAACATCAAGTGGGCGGACGTGTGTTTGCCACCTTATAGTCACAAAGAAGTATAGTTTGTGGTCAAAAGGTTTTTATTTTATTTAAAAGATAAAAAGAAAATTAATATATCCGCGAACCTACCTCCGCCCGAGGCGTCATGTCCTGAATTCCTCTTCTTTGGTGATGTCTTCGTCGGCGTTTTCTGGTGTTCCGTGGATTTCGTTGGACTGTAGAAAAAAAAACAAAATTATAAATTTACTAACTGGTACCCGCGACTTCGTTTGCGAAAATTCGACAATTGATTGGTCTCCCGTACAAACTTTCATCTCCTATTTCACCCCTTCATCGTCATCGTCAGAACCCGACGATGACGTCATCTGCATATGACGTCACTATACTGCACACTCACCTCTCCAACACGTGTTTGATGACGCTCTGTGCTGTCATATTGAACACGGAGTCGTTGGTGTCCGGCGGCCTTCGTAGCGGCGCGTCATCGTCAGACCCCGATGATGACGTCATATCGCCGTTCGTGTTCGGTAGCGGCGTGGACGTGATTGGTTTATTCTCTTTCGACTCCTCGTCTGTTATTGGCATGCTCATGTCTTTGAAGTTCTGCGAATATGATAGTAGTTATTTTAGCTGATAGCTCACATAAGAAGCATTTGCGCCAGTTTTAAATGCGCATCGGCGTGAGAAAATCGCTCGCTCCTTAACTCGTAATAATAAAAGAAAACCGGTTCGCACATAAAGGGTTCCGCACCGCCGTAGAATAAAAACGTCAAAAATATCTAGTTTCTTATATGGGCGTTGTGATAAATTTATAATAACGATAGATGGTATGGTATGGTATGGACTGATTTATATAATAAATCAGTCTTGATCCAAATCTCGTTTCAATCACATCAAGGTGACAGCGGTGGTCCCCTTTATTTTTAAATTTTAATTTCATTTTTGTAGCGGCAACAGAAATACACATTCTGTGAATTTCAACTACCTATTACGGTTCCTGAGATACAGCCCACTGACAGACGGACAGACAGACGGACAACGTAGGCTTAGTAATAGCCCCCCTTTGGGTACGGAACCCTAAAAATATCACGTGATCAGAATCGCGGGCAAAGCTAATATAAAATAAAAATACCTTGTTTGTCCTGGGCCGCTTGACGACCAGCCCCTTGGACCAGGGGTTCATGCGCCTGCGCTTGCGCTTCGCGGACTGCGACTCGCTCTTGTCGCCGTTCGCCGGCGTCCGCGTCTTGTCCGCCGCTATCGACTCGATACCGGCCGCTAGAAGATCGTTTTCTAATTGAATATCAAATATTAATAGAATCATATCACATGTTTACTGGCATTTTTAATTAATTACTACAAATAGCACTCGCCATTTGGGATTAAGGACTAGGATTCACACCCCGGCTCTCACCTCTGGATTTTTCTAAATCTATGTGCGAATCATAACTTTAATATGATTATCACTTGTTTACGGTGAAGGAAAACATCGTGGAGAAACCTGCATGTTTTAGAAAATCTTAAAAAAAAACGAGAGACATGTGAAATCCGCCAACCCGCACTGCTAGCGTGGTGAATTATGGCCTGAAGCCTGAAGCCCCCTCGCATTAAGTAGAGGCCCGTGCCCTGGAGTGAGACATTAAGGCGGCTAATATTATAATGTGATCGTTTCAATTGAAATATCACATACTATTGAATGCGAACCGGGCTCCAAGACAATATTCCTCGGAACTCGTCGAGGGTCAAACCTCCTTGCTTACAAGATTAGCAGTGGTCAAAGTGTGGCATGACATTAAAGGTTCCCTACCACCGTAGAATAAAAACGTCAAAAATATCAAGTTTCGTGTATGGGGACCCCCTTTATTTTTAAATTTTATTTCATTTTTAGTTTGTTGTAGCGGCAACAGAAATATACAGTCTGTGAAAATTTCAACTCTACCTATTACGGTTCATGAGATACGGCCCGTTGACAGACGGGTGGACAGACGGATGGACGGACGGACAGACAGACAGACGGACAGCGGAGTCTTAGTAATAGGATTCTGTTGGCACCATTTGGGTACGGAACCCTAAAAAAATATATAAAAAGTACAAAGTCGGCCCGTTGACAGACGGGTGGACAGACGGACGGACGGACGGACGGACAGACAGACAGACGGACAGCGGAGTCTTAGTAATAGGATTCTGTTGGCACCATTTGGGTACGGAACCCTAAAAAAATATATAAAAAGTACATACGTAGATTGGAAGCAGTATAGATGAAGTCGGGCAGGTCGTTGTCGGCCATGCTGCCCTCGTCGCGCCTGCGCTTGGCGATCTCCTGGCACTCCAGCTCGAAGTCGCTGTCCATCTCCACGTCGATGAGCGCGTGCGCATGGTCGCGCAGTGAACACGCCTCGTGACGTATCTGCTTGTCCGACGACGTCCTACGTCACGACACACTCATTTAATACAACGTTATAGTTAAGCGTAGCGTGGGTAGGCCTCCCACAAGGTGGACCGACGACCTGGTGAAGGTCGCGGAAGTACGCTGGATGCGGGTTGGGCAAGACCGGTCATTGTGGCGAACCTTGGGGGAGGCCTATGTCCAGCAGTGGACGTGTTTCGGCTGAGATGATGAATAGTTCATTCAAAGACAAATAAACCTAACAGACGCCACTTAGATCGCTTTTTTATGTGAATAAGGTGACAAACAAGCGCACGGCCCGCCTGATTTTAAGCAGTTACCGTAGCTTATACATGTTTGCAATACCAAAGGCACCGCACGCACATTGCTAATCTGAAGGGGAGTGGGACAGAGGGAGGGGAAGGGGGGTTGGTGTTGAATAAGAGTCGTCATAAGTTGGCGGGGTTATCGGGGAAGACGGCGGATTTTGATTGCTTCTTTCAACGTCAAGCGGACCAATCGAAATAGGTTCGGGGATTTTGATTGGTTCGTACAAGGTCAAGCGTTGGACGGACCAATCAAAACGTCAGAAGGCCTACTCTGTTTCAAACGAAAACGAAATTTCGGACGAAATTCGCGTATTTCCTACTACGTTTCTCATTGATTCCGACATTTCTGACGAACGAAAATTGTTTGACGTCTTCGTCGTCGTCGAATCTAAACGTCAAACAATCAATGAGAAACGTAGTAGGAAATACGCGAATTTCGTCCGAAATTTCCTTTTCATTTGAAACAGAGTAGGCCCTCAGGTGCGGTGAGGCGTAATGCAAGCGAGCAGGGGAGCCCTGCTATGCGGCGTCTACGGCTTATTTGTCTGTGTGTAGATTGGAGCTATCTACGTACTAGTTGTAGTAGAGTACTTGACATCACTAGTTTTATGAATGAACAATACTATATGGTTATCGATGTATATTAATGTGCGACCGAGACCACAGAACGTCATACAGAAGAATCACTGTACTTTGATATAAAAATATAAAAGCTACTCTTGCCATGGAGCAATATGGTGTAAATTTTCCATACAATATGACAATATTCTATAGAGAATCTGTCGAAACGGGATTGTCAAACAGTGGGGATACTCCGAAATACGAAACGAAACGTTTCGGCTGGTACATTTTCCTACTCCAAAAGTGTCTCGGAAGTGTTCCGTTTTCTTCCGGAGTAGGGTCCACGAAAGACAACACGTCAGATCACGTCTATCAAATCCGAACTTCGGATCCGAAACAATTTCGGAGTGTAGAAAAACGTATCATCCGTCAGCCGAAACGTTTCTTTTCGTATTTCGGAGTCCCACAGGTTTTTTATTAGAATTTACTTAAGAACAGAGTTGCAAAAAAACAGGAAATTTAAAATGAAAACTGTTTAAAACGTGTTTAAATCATTGATTTAATACAGGAGGAAAAAAACCATTGTTTTTAAATGTTTTAAACACGGTGTTTAAAACAAGATGATTTTTCAGCAATAACCCTGCTTAAGAATAAGTAAATACTTGTTCATAGACACGGATATGTTAGCATCGTGTCTCGATCGCACATTCCTAAAAATATGATACTTCAATAACTACGAAGACATAGTATACAATTTTAAAGTTTTTTTGCTATCATGATAATGACACGGTAATCATATCAACAGTAGTCCATCTTCATAGAAACATACGGAAAGCGAGTCCTACCTACGCGTCTCGATTTCAATACCCACTCAATACCCAACGTCGCGTGCAGTCACGAATGCGCCGCGGGGACGAAAGAACGGTGGGATGGTTTTGTAAGCGTGCGATTTGTAAATATTCGATTGAAATAAGTACAAATGTAACGTCACGACTTTTATCCCCATTCGGGGGTAGCCAGAGGCTTGAGTGGCCATACACCACCACATTGTGGAGGTATTAACCAACTCAAAGCCCACGTTTCACCAGATAGTCAGAACCCAACGTGACAGGTGGTGAACCTTGTCGCCTTGTCGTAAGTACAAGTACCTACTTAATATGACAAAAAGTAATAATAAACTATATTGTGCTGTTTTTGGTTGCTTGAATTCTTCAATAACGCACCCAGAAATAACATTTTTTAAATTACCTGGAAACTCCGAAAGTTAACCCTATAAAATAATTTTAATAGTACGTAATTTGATTATTTTTTAATAGGTAGGAAGTAGGTAGATGAAATTAATATACTATAGGCGCGTAGCCCTATCGCGTGTTCACGTACCGAGCAGCGTGGCGCGGCTGTAGGTAGTTATTTCAAGGACAGGCCCTAGTTCCACTACTGTATGATATAATTACCGTGATAATGACGTCGAAATACTCTACTATACAATCCTTACTTTCTACCCATTTACACAATTCATGCTAAATAAAAACTAAAACACATTCACTACATGCATAATGTCCGTTATAAGGGTAAGGCCACATTAGTACGTTGCGTTGCGTCGTCGCAACGGATCAACGGATCAGCGAGAGACGAAGCGGGGGAGGGTGATGCGCTGGTAATACACGTTGATCCGTTGCGACGACGCAACGCAACGCCAGATGGGGCCTCACCCTAAGCGGACAAAAGGTTAGAGGATGTAAATATTGAGCTATATATTCAATTACATATAATTATATCGATAATATAACTATTATATTACAAGCGTATGCGTTGTCCATACCTATACATCCCTCTAGCCCTTTGAATGGCACCGGGTACGTGGAAAAGAAAGTGGTAAGTTAAACAAAATTGAAATTAACAGAATGGATGAAGGGAAGACGTGAAATTAATATTTTCGCAAATTAATTCACAGTGTGGCTAGTGATTAAAACATAGAACATCTATGAATCTATCTAGCACATTTGAAAAATTCGTTATAAGATATCAATTATTTTCGAAAAGTATTATTTATGGGATGAAATACACATTTTTTTTAAAGAATACTTCACAAGCTGGTGCTTGCGTCTTCGTCAGCGTAAACTTTGTACTTCGAGCATTGATTGGTCTCCCATACAAACTTTCATGTCCTATTTCATCACTTCAAGTTTCATTTTCGCAACAAAAAATACCCTATGTCCTACTCCAAGATCCTGTCTCTCTTAATACCAAAATACATCAAAATTGGTTTAGCGGTTTAGTCGTGAAAACGTAACAGACAGACAGAGTTACTTTGGCATTTATAATATTAGTATAGATGCTTTATCCAGTACACAAAAAAGTCCTCTTCCAGAATAACCTGTATATGAAAGCCAAAGTCCAATACTTGTATAAAGCCTGGGTTTCCTCCGATAGAGGTGCCGTCATATAGCGGCCGTAATATAGCGATGAATGACGTCACTAGAACGGTGGCTATGTAAACTAAATTGAACGGTTTCCTAGAGAGTGGTGTTTGACACCGTTGTTTACATAGCCAGCGTTCTAGTGACGTCATTCACCGCTAAATTACGGCCGCTATATGACGGCACCGCTATCGGAGGAAACCAGGGCTTAACCCTAAAAAAATATATTACACCATCATATATTATCTAATTATAATGTAACAGGAGACATGGTTACCTGTCCGGGTTATACTCTAGCGCGTTTGCGCAGATGAGATCGATGTCATCTAGGAACTCTTTGGCGCAGTTGTACTTGTGCATGTCTACTTTGGTCATCATAGTCTCTAGGTCCATTGGCTGTTTGACTATGTCTAGATAGTCCGTCACCTGCGAACAAACACAATACCTACAAAATGAAGGCAGCACACCCAACCCCTCCTCCCCCCTTCCGGCCTTCTGTCCCACTCCCCTTCAGAGGGCAAAGTGTGAGAAATGACGATTTAGTCTCATTCTGTTTTAAGAAATTAGAACTCAACGTGACAAAATCTGTGAGATACAGTTATGTCGCGTTGTTGTGGTAGGCCTACAGAGGTCAACAACGTGCCAGTGATCGGCTACGGTAATTGCTTAAAATCGTGCCTATACGGTGGTCCAAAGAGTGACGTCCAATAAAAAATCTGATTCTTCACATCTAAGAGTGTCCAAATATACCACATGTATGTTCCCTGATTACCAATACTATTAGGGTTAATTCACGCTAAAACGGCAGCGATCGACAACATTACATAGAATTCCTAATTAATGAATTTTCAATAGCTTTACAAGCATATTTCAGCGACTTACCGCCAAATTTATAATGATTTTTAGATTACAATGGTTTTACAAAGCATTTCCAGAAACAAAAGTGCTTTGTAATGACATTTTAAAAGCATATTGGACTGAAAAAGCTCGCGGTTTTTATGGCCCCGTATCAAAGAACACTCCAAAAAATGTATTGAATGTACCTCTTCCAGGTCGACGGGCTTGGTGAACTTGTAGAAGCGTCGGTTGGAGGCGAGCTTGCGGCAGATGTCGCGCAGGAAGATGCGCAGCTCGCGCAACTTGTAGTCTTCCTTGCGCTTGCGCCGCGACACCTCCTCCACGCTCTCCCGCGCCGGCGGAGGGGGAGGGGCTGCCGAACGCAAACAAAATACACCACTATACCCTGTCCAAACGCTCGTGACACGCTAGTACGCGAGGCCATAAAAAAATTCCCGGAGTAGGGCATATTGCGCGCTCCCTCGCACTTATTAGCTCGCCTATAATACTCGTAAGTGCAAGCGAGTGGACAGAGTTTAGTAGCGCAGCCGACCGTGACAAAACAAAACGAGTGATAAATCGATTTTGTTTCATTCTCAACTATGCATTATGAAAGACACAGAGCGACTCGGTGCGACGTAATGCGTGACAAAAGTCGTGTCTTAGCATGTGTGCTAGCCCCACAGGGTGCTTTTGTCAGACCGGGCACTAAAAGCAAGTACCTTAACCGTCGTAAATAAAGCAAAACGTTCTAAGGGGACTGCCCTTTTTTTGATTCATTTAAACTTGCATTTACAGATTTTGTTATTACCTCTGGGTAAGGGTGGTGGCGGCTCCGCGTTGTCAGCGGGCGGCGGCTCCAGCAGCGCCTCCGCGACGAGCGGCTTCAGGAACCCGATCACTTCGGACGCGTTCGGCTCCCGCATTCGGTACACGCAGTCCTTGTACACCGGGAACAGCTCTTGGAGCTGAAACAAAACAAATACTAAAGGGTTCTATTTTTAAAATTGTTACTAGCAACTGAGATTGATCACCTCTTAGAACTGAAACAAAAGGGTTTTTTTGGCGGGAAGTGGACAAGTGACGTTGTCATTTTTGTTTTAATTTCCAAAACTTGTGTTTCCTTGTATTATAATGTGTAATGTTGGTGGAATATTAACCATTATAAGTTCATAAATGTGCGTGAGTGTGGGCAATTGGAACAAAAGTGGTGAAACATGATTTTCGGGTTCCTCCAAAAAGTCTTAGTAATTTGTCAGTAAAGTATCCGCCACTTTACTGATAGGATTTGGGGGGGTATTTTAGGCCTAGACTAGGTCTTCCTGTGCTTGACGCAGCAAATAAACTGTAATATAATATTTTACTTGACACTGGCATATGTGAAAAGCGACGCCATATGGAAGAAAAAAAAAACTGAAACAAAACACAAACTTATGAGAGTTCCATTTTTAAAATTGTTACTAGCAACTGAGTTTGATTTGGTGTTTTGGGGAAAAGGGAAGATTTTCCAGCCAGGCGGGTGGTACGCCTGGCGGTGCCGGCCGCTATGCCCCGATAGTTGTTGTCGGTGTCTTCTATATAGCGATGTGCCCAGCAAATCTTGATATCGTGATTCAGGACTACTATTTTTTATTGGAGCGTGCACACAGTGCCATGTGTTGGCGGCAATATATAGTATGTAGCGTGATGTGAGTACACTACAATGTAACAGTTTTGCAAAAAAACTCGCGATAGTAGAAGTTGGTCAAATTTCAAAAAATAAGAACAATAATTTTATTTTATTGGACCAACTTCTGCTGTCCCGATATATAGTAACCAGTTTCTTTTGAGTTGCGTCGTATATAAGGCGCCATGGAAGTACAAATTTAAGACAGAGACCAGTTTTTTCTTAGTAGCGCCGTGAACGAATGGCCTGACACGTGTCAGTTGTCATACCTCTGTGGGCAAGTCCTCGTGGTGTTGTGCGGCTGTCGCCAGCAGCAGCGTGTTGTCGCCGGCGGCGCGCGCGCGGCACAGCTGCCGGAACAGCGCGGCGCCTGGGCCTGTCGCTAGCGACGACCATACAGCCACCACGTCGCGCACGAACAGCACGCAGCCGCGGTCCGCGCGCCGACACTCCGAGAACACCTGCCACAACAAGGAACCTCCCGTTATATCTGTATACAACCATCACCTGAGTTCGATGCAACACACAACTCTTAAAGAATGCCTTCGAGACGCACGAAACCGCTCGTCGTCTCGAGCAGTCTTACGCAACGTATTACGGCCCGGCCACGACTTCGCGATTCAGCGACGGGCGACAGCGCGGGCCACCAAAATGTTGCATCACGCCACGAGCTGCCGCTCTCGGCGGCAACGCGCGCGTTGCAACATTTTAGCACCCCCGCGCTGTCGCCCGTCGCTGAAACGTGAAGTCGTGGCCGGGCCGTTATGTAATATTCATTCAAATTACAATGAAATAATTATCTCTCGATTACACGATTTATAATAAAAATAAATGTCCTCTATTGAGATCATATTCCGAGAATTTTGGTTATCTGGTATAATTCAAACCCAAGTTATGAGGGTTCAAAAAAACGACGAAACGCTTCGAGAAAAGGTAGTAGTGCCCTTGCGCTTCGCTTGTCTCGCCTTGGCGGGGGCACTACCGTGCCCCCAGATTTAAAGATAGTGTTATGGTGTTTCTGTAGAGTGAACTGACCGATATAAGTGCCTGTTCTTGCGTGAAGGTGTGCGGCGAGTGCAGCGCGGCCATACTGAGCTCCTTGACGCTGCAGTGCTCCAGCTGCGCCAGCAGCGCGGGCGCCACGTGGCTGTCCGCGCACGCGCCCGTCACCAGCAGCGCGCTGCCCGACATGCACTCGCCTGACCTACGAGACGGTGGGAATTAGACACGCACAGACTTACATCTAAATAGATGCCGCAAGTGAATGTACTGAGCGTGCCAAAAAAGCAGTGCAGGCCGTTTTATTCAGTCTGTGATCCACAGCTGTCGGTGCCGGACGCCATACTAAATTAAAAAGTGCGGGGGTGTCGAATCGATTGCGCTCGGTCGGGAATTATCACTAAATCGCTCTTCTGACGTCAGAGTAGGTAGCAAAAAAGTGGCAGGCTTGGTTGTTTGTGGACACACGTTTCTTTCAACAATGATCGCTTGCTGGACGGTGAAGGGTATCATAGTTGGGAAACCTACATGTCTTTCGAAAAAGACGTGATATTCACCAACTCAAACTGTGCCGATATTTACACGAAAACGGACACACCGACGGACGGACAGATAGACGGACTGACGCACGAACTGGATGACATTATAAAGGTTCTTCATAGATGTTCTACGAAACCCCTAACAAAACGACACAGAAGTTTAAATTAGCTGTTATCTGACCTATTGTTTTTTTTTTTTTTTTTTTTAATTAACTATATGTCGTTGGCCAATGTGGCCTCTACAACTTTACCCGGACTGTGGTAAGTGCAAAGTGCAAAGTGCGCTCCAACCAGAAGGCTAGGGGAACAGCACGTAGGGCTCGGCCTCGGCCTAGCTGCTGTCTCTAGAGAGCGGAGGTAAAAACTAGCACCGGATCGTAACTAGTGATGGAATGTTCCCGAGAACATTCTCACCCTCGGAAACTTACTGGTGAGAATTTTCGAGAATTCATCTTCTGAAGCATGTTAAACTTGGCATAAACCTCATTAAACATGCAAGTATGGTGGTTTTAATTGTTTTTAAGATTGAAAGTTAGGATAACGTCACCGAAATTATAAGATTCTCAAAAATTCTCACGAGTAAGTTTCCGAGAGGGTGAGAATGTTCTCGAGAACATCCCATCGCTAATCGTAACGCACCTGTTGGTGGTATGTTGGTGCGGGAACACAGTGTGCAGCAGCTGCGTGGCGGCGAGCAGCTGCGCGTGCAGCAGCGGCGCGGCGCGCGGCGGCAGGCGGCGCGCGGCCAGCGGGCTGCCGCGCGCGCCCGCCGCCACCAGCGAGCCCATCGCCGCCACCAGGTCCACGGCACACACTTCCACCTGCGATTGGTACAACCATGGACCAATTACTTAGGAGACTGGGACTAAGCAACTCGGCCGCATGACTCAACGAAGCCGTTGACGTCATCACAGTAGGCGTAGCTTAACTCAGTGTGCTGTTGGCGTTCGTCGTGTGCAGACGTCTTGCTAACATTCGCATGCCAAATATAATTATATTCGATACTAGATGGCGACCCTCTGTTTGTCTTTTTTATCACCCTACACTTAGTGACATCTAGTGTGAAAAGTTAAACTACGTACTAACATCGACATAGAACGAAGCGAGTAGTTTCGCTATTGACCGGTAGATTGAAAAAGCAAAGTAGGCGTTATCTACACCCCTTCACACGTGCCTTCACCCGCGCAAATTGTCAAGAAAATTGAAAGAAAGAAGGATTGTTAATAAGAACAGCTCTACTGTCTATTTTCTCTGTGGGTACAACTATAGCGAATGTCTCAAAAGTACAACTTCTGTGTTGCGGCCTTAGAACATAAAATTGACGAGAAAAAAAAATGAAAAAAAAAAGTGTTTGAATTTCGATAAAAATATTATACCATCCAATTCTATTCTCGATACTCATCCACACTTTCAAGTATTATTTAGTACTTTTGAGACACCCTGTATAAACTAGCCGGGAGACGGGGACCGCTGTCTCCGCTCGCGTGGAAAATCAAAACAGCCTATACCATAGCCACTCTGGGCTCGCCTTTCAGTCTACCCTCATTTGATACCGATATTTGCCAGCGATTGCCATCTGCCCGCCGAGACCCAACTATAGTAGGCCACAGGTTCGGATGTTCTTTTTCTAGTGATCAACTACATAGTTCTATTATTCCTGGCTACGAATTGTTTTTAAAAAAATCCCAATGATGCAGTTTTAGTTTTCATCAAAACGGCCCTGAGACTCTTTTGAGTACTTTTCGCTATTCCTCATAGTTCGGATTTGGCCATCCACGCTCACTTGAAAAAATTATCCTGTATATGCATACTAAAATCAGTAATCGTGAGATAACGACTGTTTTCCTGCCGTATCATCACGAGACAGGCTTATTCTTGCAGGACCTATTTTTTGGTGGGATTTATTCATCTGTAATAATACTAATATCTAAAGTTCATACTTACTTTCTTCGTGTCAATAAGTAACGCGTGCTCGCTCTCATAAACCTGCGGGTACACTCTTCTCAGCGCTTTCAATACTGCTTCTGAGCAAAGGGCCTTTAGGTCAGATCCTGCAACAAACGAAATAACTGTCTTATCAAAGAGAATTTTCCTTCATACAATTCATTTAATGATTTTTTAATTAATTGTTATTTTTGGTGGATAATTAGGTTAAAAATTAAGGTAATCTTTTTTTTTTCATTTTTGTAATGAGAATCGTATACCTTCCTTCAATACGTCACTCTTCTTACCTAACACACTGAAAATAAAAAAATCTCGGGAACAAATCACACAGATAATAATATTAGAGAGAGCAATTTAATAAGAGGTTATAGCTTTGATGACGTTTGGCCCAGCCGGCATAGACATCGGCAGCGTTCACAAGCACCAAACGGCGCACCCGAGCAATCAGTTTTATCGATTGACCGCGTAGTCATAACGTCATAACAGGGCCGAGTCGCTTAGCGATTGAACAGCCGTTGCCATTGAATTGCTATAGTGATCGACCCTCTGATTGGACGGTTGATTCTGACTGACCATCTGATTGGTCGGTCAATCCAATCAGAGGGTCGATTACTATAGCAGCTCAATGGCAATGGCACTTGAATGGGTAAACGACTTAGGGCCCTGTTTGCCGTGGTCGCACCTATTAGAATAGAAGGTCCCTTACCTCCATACCCGCTAGTGGCCTCTGCGATGTACTCCAGCGTGTGTTGGTCTGGCGGCGGCTGCCAGTCCTTGGTGTAGATGTGCAGGATGTCCTGCCTCGCGGCGGCGTGCGGCGGCGGGAAGTGCAGCTCGCGGTCGAAGCGGCCCGCGCGCCGCAGCGCCGGGTCCACGGCGTCCAGACGATTTGTTGCGCCGATTATCACCACTTCGCCTCTGATGATAGAGCCCGGTTTGAGTTACAGTTTCAATGATAATTATAGAGCCCGGTTTTTAGTAACAGTTTTAATAAGCTACAAGTTTTAAGGGTTTCCGTACCCAAAGGGTGCCAACGGGCTAAGCCTACGCCGTCCGTCTGTCTGTCTGTCCGGCTGTCAGCACGCTGTATCTTATGAACCGTAATAGGTAGAGTTAAAATTTTCACAAAGTGTATTTCTGTTGCGCTACAACAACAAATACTAAAAATAAAGGGACCCCCATACAAGAAACTTGATATTTTTGACGTTTTTATTGTACTGTGGTACGGAACCCTTTATATGCGAGTCCGACACGCACTTGGCCGGTTTTTGTACTTCCTGTGGGCCTTTTATCTCGGTCAACTTATCCTGTGGAGTTTTTACATCTCAACACAGCACAACTAGGCTTGTTTTTAAATGTCGTCCGGCACCAACAGCGGTGGAGCGCGGACTGAATGCACTGCATTTTATGCACATTTTAGCACGCTCAGTACATACACTTGCAGCATCTATTTAGATCTACGTCTGTGGGTGACAGTTTTAATGATAAAGCCCGGTTTTGAGTAAGTGTTAATAAGCTGCAGTTTTTTCTATGTCTTTTCCTAGGGGCAAAAGTGTTTTCTGAGATAATTATGAAATTTCAAAAGTACCCAAATAGAAGCAAACATATTCTCAATATGAGTTAAAATATCTGAAACATCTGACATTTACCCAGAATGACGACGAGATAACATCACCTAAAAACATCTTACAAGGCGTCACAGTTTTAAAAAAGGTCGCATTTTACCAGAGACTTGTTATGCTATGAATTAAAAAGATAGATAGGTAATAATATCATGTTACCTGTCGCAGAGGCCGTCCATCTCGGCCAGCAGCGTGCCCACGACGCTGGTGTGTACCTGCTCCTGGCGCACGCTGCGCACCGGCGCCAGCGCATCGATCTCGTCGAAGAATATTATCGACGGCTTCATTTTGTTCGCCTAAGACACGAGTTATATTTCAATCATGTGGGTATTTAATTAAATGACATTCTAAAGCCGACCCCCCCCCCATCCCCGCAATTTCTATCCCTCCCTTTGTTCCACTCTTCTTCAGATGCCGATGCCTTTCGTGTTGCAAGCTTCTATAAGCTGCGGTAACTGCTCAACATCAGGCTGATGGTATGCTTGTTTGTCACGTTAGATAACATAAAAAAATTGCGACCAAGAAGATAGACGGCCTAATGCCGGAGGATGTTAGACTTCCCTTTACAAGGTGGACCAGCATAGATCATTAAGCTACACGGCCGAATACTCGTACGCAACTTAAATTTGAGAGCTGCTTAACTTTGACGCGCCATACAAAAAATGTCAGTTAACGACGTCTCAACTTGCTAAGTGGGACTTAAATATTTAAGTAGCCTTTGAGTATTCTGCCGGCAGACATCTTTTTCAAAGTCAAAGTCAAAAGGTTTTTATTCATGTAAGCTCATTAGAGCATTTATAAATAGTCAATATAAACAATATTTTAGCGTTACCACCGGTTCGAAATGTTGCTTCCATTGAGAAGAGCCGGCAAGAAACTCAATGGTTACTCTTTTCAAAAGAATAATTGTATACATTTTCAAACAGTAACGCTATGTGAGCAGGCATGCATTAACACAGTGTGAGTAAAAAAAGAAAATAAGGTATTTAAATAAAAATTAATAAAAACTAGCCTAGAAAGCTGTGCATGCCTACTCCCACTTAACTGTCAAACCAAAAGGTGAATATTTAGAACGATTGTTTTGGTGTGATGCCTTCCGTGCTTAGGTCTTGTCTGTAAAATCTGTTTTAAAATCATACTAAAGTAAGTTAAGTTTCTCACCTGTTGAAACAGCAACTTCAAATGCCTCTCACTCTCGCCGACCCATTTCTTCAAGCAATCGGCTCCCTTCCTCATGAAGAAGGCCACTTTCCTCCCCCCTACCAGACTGCACTCGTTCGCCAAAGCTCTTGCAAGTAATGTTTTCCCGGTCCCCGGGGGACCGTGGAACAAGACTCCTTTGGCCGGCCTTGTTTTGAACTTTTTGAATAGATCCGGGTACATAAGGGGAAAGAGTACCATTTCTCGAAGGCATTTTATGTGCTCTTCTAGACCTCCGACCTAGAACATAAGGAAATAAATTAGGAAAAAAGTAAAATTCTTACTTCAACAAAGGAGCCAATAAAATAAGAATCAATATTAGATCAACAAATCAACTCATAACCAAAACTATGGTTAAAACTTAAGACGATACAAGAAAAAAATTAATTTTAGTTTCGGGGTGTGGCTAGCGTCGCGTGAGCTGCCGAAGGATATATCCCTCTCGCTTAGCTAGGACAGAACAGCTATGGAGTAGACTATAGTATAGTTATTTTTTGAAGGAACAATATTGTTTAATTCGTACAATTAAAATAATATGTCCCAGTGCACCTTTTAAAATAGATGAAATGGATGAAAATATTCAAATATATTTTTTTCGTTTTATATGGGATTTTTATGTCGAGTGTATTTGAAAAAAATAATTTAATTTCTATGTTGTTTTTATTGCTGAAGACAAAGTAAGTCAAAAGAAGACAAACGATACCTACAATATGCTGATAGATACGTATAACAATATTTCGATCGTATAATAGCCTATAACCATCGGACGATCCAGACGCGTCCAACGATATCTCATTAGTCAAATTATTATGATAAAAATAGTTTGGACGTTATACGGGAGCAGATGAACACACATACATATCGGTCAAAATCATAACCCTCCGCCCACCGTAGTCGGGTAAAAATGTACATACTCTGTGTCAGTGACTGACTGCCGGATATGAGTATCTTTTTCATGTTTCGTAGGCAAAGGAATACTTTGGTACTTAACTTCGATGCCGATCATGAAGTCATCAGCGGTGTCATAATATTTATTTTTACCATATTTAATTTATTTTTTAATTTAATTTTCAGTTTTTATTAATTTTATTGATTTAACCATGCATTTATTTATTGTTTATCTTTTTATCTTTATTTTTTTATCTATCAAAATCACCCTTAGACTGGTTACCGCCACAGGTGACAAGAGGGCTGGCTCTTTCCTTGCTCAAAAAATTCACTTGACAACAGGAACAGCTTGAATACAGGGAGGACATGCAGCCAGTATCCCACGCGGACGGTATTTGTTTAATTAGGGGTAGGTTTTTATTTTATTGTATTTTATTTTAATTTATGTTATATTATATTGTATTTTAATGATAAAACATGAAAAATAAAAAATATTTTTTTATTTTTTTAAATTTAATTTTACTTTTATTTATTGTTTTATATTTATTGTGAAATTATAATAATTTTAATAATCAATATTGGACTATGTCTGAAACAAATACATTGAATTGAATAATTTAAATACAAAAATTATCACATTAACTCGTTAAATCACGGTTTACACCCGCTAGAACGAAAAAGATCCTAACATGGTAGGTAGGACCTGAGGGTTGGCCAGTTAATTACTTAAAATACACTATATTTATTTCAAGAAAACATTCATAAGATCTGAAGGCGTCGGACTCGCACATAAAGGGTTCCGTACCACCGTAGAATAAACACATCAAAAATATCAAGTTTGAGACTTGATATTTATTTTTAAATGTTATTATATTTTTAGTATTTGTTCTGCACCGGCAACAGAAATACACATTCAGTGAAAATTTCAACTCTCTACCTGTTACGGTTCGTGAGATACAGCCCGCGCTGACAGACGGACAGACAGACAGACGGACAGCGTAGGCCTAGTAATAGGGTCCCGTTAGCACCCTTTGGAACCCTAAAAAGTAGCCTATGTTCTCCGCCAAGACCCAGTCTATCTCCATACCAAAATTCATCAACATTGGTTCAGCGGTTTAGCCGTGAAAAGGTAACAGACAGAGTTACTTTCGTTTATAATACAATAGATTGAATAGGACGGACAAACATTTTCCTATCCATATCTGTAATGTTATTTTTTACGATAATTTATTGATGTATGATATATTTATTACTTGCCCATCCATACCTACAACAAACGCAATAAAGCGACTCCATTGTTTTGACAAGCAATGTATTCCCACTGTCGGCCCAAGACCATGCTGCAAGTATATAACAGTAAGCGAAATAGGGAGTTTTTACAGAAATGACACGAATAACTATGAAATGACAAGAGATGACACAAAATGACAAGAGATGACACAAAATGACAAGAGATGACACAAAATGACAAGAGATGAAAAGAAATTACACAAGACAAGGAAAAGCAAACGAAAATCACGCTGCAGTGCAGGTCGTAGGTTCGATTCCTGCCCAGGACATGCATTTGTGTGCATGAATATGTCCGCATGTCCCGAGTCTAGGTGTAATTAAGTGTATATTTAGTTTGTATTTACAAACAAAAAGTAGTATATGTAGTAATATCAGTTATCTGGTTTCCATAGTACAAGCTCTGCTTAGTTTGGGATCAGGTAGTCATGTGTAAAAGAATTTCCAAGGATATTTATTTATTTATCATAGGCGTCGGCGGACTGTAAATACTGTACTGTACCTGTAATGTGGCACGACCGTAATATTTTTTCGTAATATTTTTTAAAAAATCCTTCACAGGTCCGACGTCGAACAAGTCCGAGCGGACACTGACAATACAAAGTTAGAGAGAGACATGGTTAGTTCAAGTACTTAAAATGTGAGATGGCGATATTGTGCGCGCGCTCGGAAATAAACAACGTAAGCGCCAAACCACATTTACTTGAATTAAAAAAAAACTACTTCATGAATTAAAATATGGTTGAAGGGTAGTTTAGATATCATTATTTGCTATGTTTTAGAAATAATTTCGTGATCTAAATCGTAAAAACATCGTGGTAGCAAGGAAAATTGTAAATAATTAGAGCTCATTTCATAATTTTTTTTTATCGAGAAAATTTCATCAAATCGTGATTTGGATTTAAAGATACTCAAGATAATATAGTCAAAAATCATACATCTAAATATAAGATTCCTAGTCCACATACTTACTTAAAGAAAAAAAAGAATAGAAAATCAACCAAATTTCGAACCCTCCTCTTAAGCTTACTTATCAATATAGTTTTGAAAACATCGAAATCGAAAGCGATTTTTTAACACATTTTATATAATGTGCGGCCTGCGCGTGTGACGTCACAGGGGGCCGTCGGGTTGAAGGCGCGCTGTACCCGCGCCGGCCCGCGTCGCCGTTCATTACAAAGCGCGCGTGGCTCAAATGACGTAACAACAACCGCGCACGAACTTCGCTAGTAATTTGGTCACGACATCGTAAATTTTTGTCGTAGACCAAACATTTTTGCACTGTATGTTATGGATTTCTTAGCTCTATAAATCTGCGTTCTCAACTAAATTCGTTACGGAAACCCATTGCACGATAAATTAATCGATTGCTATTTATTAATCGGTTGTTCATTCGGAAGTGATCGAGTTTCCAAATATTACCGAAGCTCTTCGTATATTGTGATTAGGTATTCATGGTTTACAACTGACTTTCAATCAGTTGTAACAGCCTTGTTTCTGTGGCAATCAGCCTATACTGTTATTTTTGTCTTCCATTTTGCAACAGAGGGAAGTGGGTAATCTTCTTCCAACTCCTCCTATCTTCTTTTGATCAAATTCGTGCGGGTTCGAAGACAACTTAGCTTTTCTCGGGACTCGTCGAGGGCCAAACCTTGGCGTCATCGTTGGACACCATTGTCGATCCTGGCTTACAGGAGTAACAGTGGTGGGAATGTATAGCGGGCCTAGTCCCAAAGAAAAAACTAACTTACCGATGTAAACCTCACACTACCATCAACTTCAACTGGTTGTATGTCTCTCAGAGCTCTGTCCGTTTTCTTATCATCCATCGCTTTAGTCTTTTGCCTGAAAGAAAATATTCAATAACCATTTTCAACAAGCATTTCATTTAAAAATAAAGTCTTATTTATCTTATTGTAATAAGCTACGAGTTCGTAGCAATCGGCAGACAGCAGACGTCAGTCGGTCTCATACAAATTGTAATGCCGTCTGCCGTTGCGGCACATGTCATCGCCACAATTTGTATGAGACCGACTGACGTCTGCTGTCTGCCGCTTGCTACGAACTTGTACCATTATACTACTCCACCAAGCCGACTAGGAGCCTGTCAGATGTGACGTCACCCGCACCTTGCGGCGGTGGCGGGATGCGGGAGGTGTGGCCGGTATGCGGCCGTGGAAACCGCATTCCATCCAAGTTCCTAGTTGGCTTGGTGGCGTACTATTAATAGCATTTTGTACTCTACTCACCGGCCCTTGGTCTTATTTTTCATGGAGACATTCAGATCCTCTTCTGTATCAGAACTCGAAGTACTACTGCTGCTACTGCTTGATGGGGATTGTGCTAAAACATTTCATAAACAATCATAAACTCAGTATTCAAATATGTACTCAATTTGTTAGAGTATAGGACTTACATCGAATTGTCTTCCTGCGTAATATTTTTGGTTTCCTCTCCCTCAAGCAATATGGTTTCTTTCTAATTGTGAATGTTTTTGCTGTGGAAAGAACGATAATATTTCTGAAGGATGTTATTTATGGACCGACTTGTTGGAATATGTTAAGCAACCTTTATTTAGTATCATAGAGATAGTTTAGTATGCCTCGTGTTAACACCGTCTCTTTTGTCTTTGGTATAATGTTTTTGAGAACTTTTCTAGAAAGCGTGTACGACGTTAGCCAACAGAATATGTATTAGAAGAAAATAAATAAAATAATGGTATAACGTGATTACGTGTGTGTTTAAATAAGACCTGAATGCACCCAAAGCCACCCTCCAAGAACTGCCATATTATTAAAAGTACTACCTCTAGCCCTTGTCTCGTCCTGCGCGATCTGCACGAAGGCGGGCTTGGGCTTGCGCGTGCGCTTGGAGCGGCGCGGCGCACGCCGCAGCGTCAGCTCGCTTCCCGACTCCGACGACGACAACTCCGATGCTACCACATAACGCCGGTTTTAAAATCACGAAGAGTCGGCGCTGATTCACTGTAGTTACTTATAATTAACATTTATTTAATAACGCGAACATGGCGGGTACCGAAATGAGGAGGGCGGGGACATTTTCATTAAAAACTCATATTTCAGTCCTACTTACCTTGTTATTTACCTACAAGAAACAGTATCCCCTTCCCCATTTCTCCCCCGCCCTCCCCCAACCAATTGCTGGGTAAATTGGGTACGTGAACGCGGACGTGTACCGTGTACGTTCAGCGTGACTTCCGATCATAGGAACCTACGCGATAGAAACAGAAATGAGGAAACCTACTATAACTGGAAGGGTCTAGAACGGTGACCGAATGGCTCCTTCAAAATGAGAATCAATACTAGGTCAACATATCAACTCATAACCAACACTATAGCACAGTGAACTATAGTTAAAGCTAAGCTTTCTTATCAATATAATTTTAAAATTATCGAAATCGGTCCATCCATTGCGATTTCATAACATATTTTATATTATGTGCGGCATGTGCGTATGACGTCACACGGGGCCGTGAGATTAAAGGCGCGCTGTACCCGCGCCGGCCCGCGCCTCCGTTCATTACAAAGCGCGCGTGGCCTAAAACACAACAACCGCGCGCGAACTTCGCTAGTAATTTGGTCACAGCTTCGTTAATTTTGTCGTAGACCAAAAATGTTTGCACTGTATGTTATGGATTTCTTAGCTCTATAAATCTGCGTTCTCAACTAAATTCGTTACGGAAACCCATTGACCGTTGACATCAAACGCGTCGTAAGAAATCGGTAAATGCGAGTGGTTGGAACCTATGACCAGCAATGTGGACAAAAGACTACATACCGGTTTCTTGTCTATCATCCTTCTTTGGTTTGCCGCGAGCTCTTCTTCTAGTCCTAGCGACGGGTTGATTACTAGAAATAAAATAAAACGAAATCATTGCTTTAACAATAGCTTCAGCAATTTGAGCGTAGGTCCTCAGCTCACTGCACCGGGGCACTTTCGGACCTTCATATAATTTGCCCTTAGAACTCCACATTTGAAAAAAAATAAAAAACATAGCCAAACGGGCAGTCTGTCCACCTGATGGTAAGTGGTAAACGTCGCCCAGGACATCTGCAGCTTAAGGGGACCAGACAACCTGTAAACATGCTCCTTGAAGAACCCAAGAGTTTAGTTATGGTTTGACAGCAGCCAACTCTACCTTTCGCTATCCTGCGCCTGCACTGGCTCCCTCTCTGGTTTAACTTCTTTCACATCCTCTTTGGCGTCTTCCTGTGTCTCCATTTTCTCATCTTCTTTCACCGAGTCCTTGTCTTTTTCTTTCTCCGAGGGAAGTTTCTTCTCGATGACCGTTTGATTGTTCTCATCTTCTGAATCTGATTCTGTTGCGTCCTGACGTAGTATATTTACATGTTAATTACTTTAACCCACTGACGTATACCTACAGGGTATTAGGTTAAACAAGAGACGTATGAAGAAAAAATACACTAAAGTTTCGCAATATGGGCCACGCTTACACTAGCGAGCGACTATTAGCTGTCTTATCCCAGGGAATTTACTCGTGTAAATTACCTTAATCCGTTTTCCCATCATACTTTTTTAAAAATTTACTTTATATTAAAGGACTCTACCCACTACAACGTATCATACCATGACCGTGCTATGAACGTATCAGACACGACAAGCAACACGATACGCTCTACTATGCCCACTAGAGCGTATCAATTACGTATCAAAGTCGTATGTATCGGCTTTAATGTCATGCACAGAGCGTATCGCCACCGGCAAAATATTCTCGCCGACAATACTTGCCGCTCCGTGCATGGCACGCTACGGTGCTGGTCGGTAACGGAACGAGCTAGTGGGCATGGTCTCATACTTTTTAATACAGATAATATTTTTTTGCCTGACACGTTCATAGCACGGTCATAGTATGATACTGTGTAGTGGGCAGAGAGCTTAATTCGTATTTTATTGGTCAATTCGGTAAAAAATTATGGTGATATTTTTTTACATATTTGGAATGAGAATCGAATACTGAATACGCTCATTCAATAGTCCCTCGTGGAACCTAATAACTTGTATAAGGGAAAGCCAGAGTGTGTTTAGGCTTACTCACATTAGCCTTTTTGTTGTTGAATCTAGCCGAGGTTCTCCGCTGACGTGATAGCTGTGTGTCTTCGTCAGTGTTCGTAGGAGGGTGAGTACCGGCCTGCGTAAGAACATATCTATTTTGTTGCCATAAATGCATTGATCCCTAACCACTACGGTTGAGCGATGTTTTTATCGATATCGATAACCGTCGCAATTTCCTTTCTGCATAAGAAGGATCGACACATGCAAGACATGTCCATACATACGTATGTATTTAAAATAAGTGCGCGGGACGCAGTGCGTCTGACGGAGCGCGGATCGTAAGATATAATATCTCGCTTATGGATATCGATAGCTGTCGCAATCCGCAAGTGTCAGCCACAAGTCTTTATAGACCCCTATAGGTAGTTGGCCAACAGATGCGATTCGGAGATGATAGCTAAATTTTCACCTGTACGGGACCAAAATATGAAGGACGAGGCGGAAGATTGAAAAACGTATGCTGAGATGGTTTGGGCATTTAGAGAGGATATTAAAGACGAAACAACAGAAATTTCTGAAGTAACATTTGTGTGGAAGGGCCAGAAAAGGGCTCGTTACTTCACGTCATATTATCACACATTATATTTTTTTATTATATGTAGTTATTTTAATAAGGCAATCTATATGTATGTATATGGGCGACAAGGTTCACCACCTGTCACGTTGGGTTCTGACTATCTGGTGAAACGTGGGCTTAGAGTTGGCTTAATACCTCCACAACGTGGTGGTGTATGGCCACACAAGCCTCTGACTACCCCCGAATGGGTATAAAAGTCGTGACGTTATATATGCAATTAATATGTACGTATTTATTCCAATGAAATAAAAGTAGGTACATATAATTAGATGTTTCAGCCGTTTACCTTCTGTAATGTTGGGTTATCTGTGCCGGGGCGCAGGAGCCCTCAGAGGTGCAGTCTGACCATAGAGCTCATAGCTCGAAGCCCGTACGCGCTCAATGCGGGTGATATCAACAAGAACAAAATTTATAATAGATAGTAATATGGGATGATTTTTCTATTCAAAGGCTGAAATAGAGACTCATTTGCGTCTGAGCGACGGCAAAGCGGCTAACTCAATAACAATTGAAATTCAACTTTACTTACTAAGAACGGCCTTTGGCCGTGCTTTGAGACACACCATGTAATTTTATGTCGTTACACTATATTAGCGGCACACTACGAAGGCCGGTTTGTCATGTGGGAGGGGGTAAGGATGAACCTTATTATAACGGAATAAGATTCATTTTCGCATTCATTTTTTGACATTCTTATTTTTTAAACGGCCAGTCTTATTCCGTTATAAAATTAATTTTCTCCCCCCCCCCTCCACATATCAAACCGGCCATCATAACGTGCCGCTACTGTAATTCCAGCCGTATGACAAATTAGTTTTAAATTGTTACTAAATTAGTCGTTTAGAAGCCACTCCGTCCGCTGGAGCTGACCCTAAATCCTTACCCTGAGTTACTACAATACAAATCAAACTTTTGTCATGATTTAATAAGGTATCTTTTCTCGGACTGCCCTTTGGCAAAGATCTCATCCAGCTTGCTGCAATGTAGAATCTGTCTAAAGCAAAGAGTAAAAAAATCTTACTACCTATGGCCTAAAGCTATTCTTCAAAAAAATCCTGTTAGCTTTAATGTCACGTTCCAATCTACTGCATACCTACCCATTTCTCCCAGTGTAATAAAAAGAGGAATTTGTTTAAACTCACCAATTTCTTGTTGACTCTGGTCTCATCAGCTGAAGTGAATTCATCTGACGAACTAGAGCCAGGGAAGCCGTACAGGTCCGGATACCCTTTCACTTTCAGCTCGTTGGTGATCCAGCTCTCGTTGAAGTTGTGATGCAGAAGCTTGCGCTTGCGACAACTCCTTCGAACATCTGAAAGACGGACATAAGTTTAGCGGAAAATGGAAGATCTTCCAGCCAGGCGGGTGGCGCCTGGCAGGGCCGGCTGCTGGGGCTAATGGTTGTCGTCGCGGTCTCGTAAATATACAGCCCCCCTAGCCAAATGGCTTCGTAAATAAGCGTTTCTACAAATCGCTACGCTTAAATTTATGGAAATGACATTACAAGTCGATAAGTGGATCACGTGACTTATGTTATTTACATAAGATGAATCGTAGCGATTTGTAGAAACGCTTTTAGTCGAAGCCACTTGGCTAGAGGGGCTGATGTGCCCAAATCTTAATATTTCGATTCAAAATCGTATGTTGTATTGGGGCGTTGCGAAAGTCATTTGCTGGAAACGAGATGTGAGGTCGCTATATAAGTAAGATTTCACGGATGCCAGCGGATTAACAGTCGATTACTGAAACACCACTCAAAGTTTAATTCCCACTTTGAGACGTCATTTGAGTCTGTCATTTTTGTATGGCGTGTCAAAGTTAAGCAGCTCCACAATTCCAACAAAGGCTGAGCGGCCTTCATAACAGGTGTCAATAATAAAGAAAGCTCACCTTATGTTCGAAATGATACCTTGACGTGAGTACGTACCTACTCAGCGGTTAGGGCGCTTTTAAATTAGAAGCGAAACTGGCGATTAGCATACTGGTTGAAGTTTTTATGGCCAGTAACACCAACATATACCCAGTTCATCAAAAACATAATCGTGCAAAGTGTACACCGAAAATGCACTTCTAGATATTGTATGATGCTGGCTGTACACGCTCGTAACGAAACACCACGAGACATGCCGAGTAAGAGTGTGTACATGGTGCCCTCGTCGCATCGCGTCTCGCGACCCTCGTTCGCCCTCAGAAGCATGTCGGTATTTGCGCTCGAGTCAAAGGGTTTCTTCTAGGTCCATCGCAGCGGGCATCCAGAATCCCGAGTGTGTACATGGTGGAGCCTCTACGCGACGAGAAGCATGCGAGGCGACGAGAGGAGCGTGTACAGCCGGCATGAAAATTAATAGTGACGCGACCTGCGCGCCACAGTGGCGATTTTAAACACCCCTAATATGAAGGCGCCTTTAGTTTGTTGATTCAGTAAAGTACTTACTTTCCTGTATCGGCTTGTCCTCACTGTCTTCCATGTAGTTCTTCCTAGGGCCACGACTGCGCCGTATTTTCACGCTCCTATTGGTAGCGTCATTGTCGTCAGCGAAGAACACGCGGACTTGTCTTGAACTAAAACAAATAATACTCCCTTTCTTGTTGACACTGGTAAAACTTGTGAGAGATATTGTCTCCTAGATGAAAAAAGAGACTACAAGTATAAACCCACATATTGACACATTGTTACTTGAATTGAGAAATGTTATTGTCCCCAAAATGGTACAAAACAGCAATAGTTATGTAGTGAGAGCCAACCTGTCACCCCGTCTTTACACGCTCGTCGAATCACCACGAGACAGGACGATTACGAGTGTGTACATGGTGCCCTCGTCGCGTCGCGTCTCGCGGCCCTCGTTTGCTCTCGGAAGCGTGTCGGTTTCTACGCTCGAGTCAAAGAGTTTCTTCTAGGTCCATCGCAATTTCAATTGATACGAGTGTGTACATGGTGGAGCCTTTACGCGACACGACGAGACGAGACGTGTACAGCCGGCATCACTTACGCCAGGGGTGGCTAGGAAGGTGCAACTTACAACGCCTACAAAGTACATGCACTTCAGTAACGCGGAAGGGAGGCAATGGAAGGGATCATAGCACATTGTAGTAGGTATATTGAAGGCTCACCGTCTGGAATATTTCTCAGGTTCCGTATCACTCTCCGGAAACATGATTCGAGGCATCTTAATTGTACGACGGAGGCGGCTGTCTGCAATCCAATTAGAAGGCAAATATGCTTATAGAGTGATAGACCCAATTACTGAATTATACAATTCAAACTATTTCCTAATTATTTTTAATTGTAAGTGCAATATTGCAGTTTAATTTAAACAATCGGGCGCTCCACCCTAATTACTAAGTATTTAGACCTACATTTATTAGGCCAGCGTTGGATTTTCCTTGTGACCTTGTATTGGCTACTTCTCAACTCTCGGGGTGTCCAATTAGGTGCCTAAAAGTACGAAAAATACATTAGCTTACTCACATGGAGCCATGCATTCCAAAGCAACAATAAATATTGTTATACATAAAAAATCTTTTTCTTTACTATACTTGCAGATTGATTACATTTGCTACTGTTTCCCAAACTAATATTCCATTCTATTAAGGACTAATAAGAGAGTAAAATATTAACTCGGTAAGAAGTAAAATTATTACATAGTGTTGTGTTATTATAACTAGTTAACATTCACCCCATGCTATATAGGATGTGGTAAGTGTCATAGATAAAGTTTATTTTATCCATACTAATAATAATATAATGGGTATTGACTTATAAAGCTGCAAGCTGTTTAAAAAATATATTCTATTAAAAATGTGAACTAAAACAAGTAACATTTCTTTTTGTAGATATGTAATCTTTGTTTGTCTGATCATCACACAAAATGAAGGGTTAAATTTTAGTAGGGTTTTCAATATTTCATAGCTTGTGAGCAGACTGGAAAGGTGCATTTCACACTATGGCTATTCAATGGGTCGAACAACTCAGCAGAGGCATGGGTGGTGTGACACGGAAACAAAAGTATGTTTTAGTATGTTTTATTTTAAATCTACTGTACAATTTTGATACAGGAAGTGGCCTAAATATTTAAGATAAATTTATATGTTTAATTATCTGGCTAATATTATATACATACATGTTATTATGGCCAGTTACAGAATACTGGCTATGTTTAAACATGATAACTAAGCAATAAAAATGACTGTAAAGAAAAAATCTAACTGGAATATCCACTAGGAATATCATTATTACATTCATATCCCAATATCACACAGACAATGTTAACTATTATTCGCTATGATATTGCATCACTATTGACTGACAGTATTTGTATGCATGTCTATAGCTATGTAATCCATTGAATTCATATTCTGAACATAGAACCTTGATGCAATATCTGATGTCATTGAGGGCAGTGTGGAAACCAGTCTATCTGTTACTTAGAAATGTAAAGAAACACCAGGTTTTATTCATCAAATAGGTATAATGCTCATTCTAAGCGCTAAAAGCTCATGCATCGACGTGCAATCGCGAACATTGTACCTACGAGTAAATAGGACAGGAAGTTCGTGAACAAGTGTATCAAACAAAGCCTTGCGACCAAACCACTGCACAACAACTAGTGGATCAAAGAACATGTCACCTTCTCGTCAGAGACGATTCCCACGTCGTTAATAGTGTAATTCCCGTCCTCAATATCCCCATTCTCTCCGTTACTGCGACGGGTTTTCACCATTGCAGTAATCGTGTCGTAACTTTACATACAAGCCCAAATATCCGCTACGTACCGGACGAACTACCTCACCGAAACACGCAGCTAATAAATCATTAACAAACACAACTGTTTCACACTCGAAATAGAAACGAACACGACAAAGGACGAGACGTTATCACCCGCACATGTCGTTACGGAGCGCCATGTTATACGACCAATGTACCTGTGCTCGCAGCGACTTTGGAAGTGCAAAACTCACCAATCGAACTCACTGTTTCGTTTATAACACTTTAGCTAAAAATAATAAACTATTTCATTAACGAAAAGCATGGAAAATCAATCAATATAACTGAAGAAACGAAATCCACAACTCACGATGTTTTTATTGACAACTGTCAAAAATTCCCGCAAAATTGTCATTTTTCAAATTCTCCCAGATATTGGGTATTTTTGGCATTCTCTAATGTAGTGTGTGTACCCGTCTGTCTAAATTAAATACAAAAGCAAAATTAATTGCACGAAAAATATTATTCCACATAGAAATACAATAAATACATTATTTTACCCAAAGATTTTCAGTTTTTTTTTTCCTATCAAATAATTGCGTGAAACCAAAGAGAATATGTCAACAATTTCTGTTTTGTCCATTGACCATTGGTTTTGTCTGGCTCCGACTCTATTCTCTTTGACTCCGGCTGTTTGTGTCTGTCAAGTGCAGTGTTGCCAGATGTAGGGGATTCTCTGCAAATTCGGGGGCTTTTTTCGCCTTTGGGGGGAGATTCGGGGGGACGGATTCTTTGGAGGGATTTTCGGGGAAAAATAAACACGGAGGATCATCAATACTTACTTATTTTCAGTAATAAAGTCTATGTATTAATTCAATTATTTCGATATAGTTTTGTAACGAAGTTATTGAAAGAGTACCTATTTTTGTTTTTATATAAAAATGAAAATTGGAATTTAAAAAAAAATACAAATTGAAATTTCAAATGAGTAAAAACTGTTTTGGGGGATTTTTTCTCAAAAAGCTAATTTTCGGGGGGATTTTGAAGACATTTGGGGGAAACTCACATGGTCATCTGGCAACACAGGTCAAGTATGCTGTCAAGCAAAGACTACTATTACTCTGTCAAGATTATTTTTGTCGTTCGTTCGTTATTTACTGTAAATGTTCTATCATAGGTTTTGGAAATGATTGATAAATAAATATGTACGCATTCAGATTTTTGTAACATAAGTGATATTATTTGGGCCGGTAACTAGATAACGTTCAAGATCCTGTACCTGTGCAAGTGTACCTATACCAAAAAACATCAATAATTTTTAAGTCAGTCAGTGCTCAGATCATCTAAAAAAGTATTAAACATGCAACGTCCGCTTTCTTTCAGTATTTACTATGGCAGATCACGCAGAACCAATCTCTTCATCAGAACAGGTGAATGAGCTAGATGAGGAAACAACAACAAAACATCAAGGTGATGTGGACATGGATGAAGAAATATCAGCTAGAATGACCGCATCGTACAGCGAGATATCGTTTCATTCCGACCAGGGTCGAGCAGAAGAACAAGAGAAAGCTCCTGGACCATCAAGACCTTATGACCTGCCTTCAGAGAATCGGAAGCAAGAGAAATTGCCACTTGATATGGATGGGCATGTCAGATATGAGGGGGAAATGACACATTATGTGGCTGATAACTTAGAGTTTAAAATAAAACTTTCTAGTCCTGTTACAAAAAGAGGTGAAACACCAGTTTTTGGAAGCTCTAGCGCATCGAGGTCTAGCACACCGTCCGGGAAGTTGTATAGACAAATATTGGCACCACAGATTGGTCAAATAGACATAACAGTGTTACATGATCTAGAATATGAAGCTCAGAGAATAGCACAGTCTGTTGATAATTTGATTGAGAACTTATCAAGCATATTACATTCCAATTCTTCATTAACTGCTGAAAATATGGATGTTTATAAAGATGCAGTAGGAAAAACTTGTGATGCCATGGACAATAACATCAAGAGTATGTACACCATTTTAGCAAAAGGTGAAGAAGTATCACAAGCAATGATACCAGTGCAGGCACAGGCTGCAAGAATTGCAGAAATAAAAAAACTTCTTCAAGTATTTGAAGACAATTTTTAGAAATAATATTTGGCAATTATCAGTACTAGTACTTTCATGTAATGTTATTTATCACTCATACCTTCATACCTAATGTTAACCGTAGATCAATACATTAATTATTATCGTTTCTATAGTTGTATCTTTAACTTATTTACTTCCAAGCAATAATAAATGCTCATTAAACAGACCGTGGTCCGTGTAGGTCCTTTAGGGCCAAATGGCATATGAACACGGACCACGGCTATCCTCTAGATGAGAATATTTTCTTGTTTCATACTTTTTAGTTCGCGATTTTTCAGTAGTCGGGTTTTAGTTTTTAAACTTACTTTTTATTTAATTATTTTGGAGTTATAGGTAACAACATATATATTTTTGAAATGTGCTCATCAAGCTCTTTCATTTGATACCCCACACGGTTTTATTAAAAAATGTTTTTTTTTTAGATCATGACATTATGTCCTCTAGAGGGCGCCATATGCAATTTTATGTGACGTCACATAGCCTATAACCAGCGCGCCATTAAGCCGCTTCTAACGATACCTCATTTGTCAAATTACGACAAGTAGTTTGGAAGTTAGGTGGGAACAGACGCACATACATTCATACATACATACATACCGGTCAAAATCATAACCCTCCGCCGTAGTCGGGTAAAAAGAAAAACCTTTTCTAATATAAAGTAATAGTTTCTGGACGAATATTTAAAAAAAAAAAACATCCTCGTTGGCTGCCAAAGCTCGATTCTGTCAACTTCTGTCATTCATCAACTTTCTCATCAGGGCTGCCAGATCGTATTGTGTACACAGTTTGTATAATTTGGTTGTATTGTGTATACTGTGTTATAGTCTGATTTTTAATTAGACGAAGTAAACTGATAGGTGCTAATGTCACTTTTCGATATAAATAGAACAAATAAGGTTCAAATTCATAGAACAGCGATATTTTCAGCTGTCAGTTTACTTCGTCTAATTTAAAATCAGACTATAGTAGATTGTTGTGTATAATTGGATACACAAATAACTTACATTGCACCCCTACTAACACATACATTGCATTCCTCTGTAAGTTCGCTGATGTAAAAATCGAAAATTGCCAAACGCACGGTTCGTTCACTTTTTTTTACATTATTCATTGTTGTTATTTGACGTATCATTCATTGATGGATGAAGTAAATGAAAAGCGGGTGCTTTTTATTACATTCGGAAGTAGCTGTAGAAGTAGAAATAGTGGCCTTGTCTTCTCTGATAACAAAACTGATAGCTTAATAATTGTTATTAAATTTAGGTTTTTTTAACACTCATACCTTATAGGACTACAGGATTTTTTTTATTGGTTAAATACAGCCAATTTCTCAGGTTTTTTTTGGGTGTGTATATTAAGGTTGGATTTTGTATAATTTCGAGTACCCGAGTGTATAAAATAAGGTGGCTCTGCTGGCAGCCCTGTTTCTCATTCTTTCATATTGCATCGACCGAGGTGGTTGTAAAATAAATATAAAAATGTGTTTTAAAAACAAGAAAATGTAAATTGAATTAAAATATGAAAGTTAACAATACTATAAGATTAAGCGTACAGTCTTTGGTCTCATGACCATTTAACATTCAGCTCTTTGCGAGGTACAACGTCTAAATGGGCGATGTTCTAAGCTTATTTTCTGTGATAATAATGAAGTTTAAATCCAAGTTCAATGAGAGTAAGATATATTTCCATTATGATCTTCCGTGGGAGAAGCTTAAGGCCGTGAAGTGGATGAATGAGAGGGCCACCTCGAACAAGGCGTATGTGCCCACTACTGTGAGTATACCGCATACCTACTTGAGCTATTTATAGCTTACAGCTAACATTATAAAAAATAATGTATCGTGTGAAACCAGAATGGCTAGTTCAATTGTTGCCGGCATTAAATTAAAACCCGCGCCAAAATATTTGCGCGCTTTTACAATCTGTAGAATATTTTTAAACTTTGCCACAAGCACCAGTTCATTGAATATTATAGATATTTCAATTATCAAAAAAAAACTGCATCAGCATCCTTCTTCTTACTTATAGAATAATAATATTAATTGGATTAAGGAACCATTAATCAAATTTTTGCCAACCACATATTCATGTTATATCTACTTACATACATTATTATGCATAATTTAACAAAAAAAATATATTAAAAATTATATTGCTTTCTATACAAATATGTCAGTCCAAGTAGGTTTAAATCCCACCTGTATTAACTTAATAAACAACTGTTTATGACCTAAATCTAATCGGTCGGTCCAGTTTGACACCTTTTGTGTAATATATTATTAACACATTCATTACACAGGGTTATTGCTGATATGAAATGTAAACATGCAGCTCTAATCAGTTCCTTCAACATTCCAATTAATTTGTGAAGGTTAGAACTGATATTTAGGTAAGTATTTGTATTATTTATTACATATTACCTAATGTTATCTACGGAATGTAGTCGCCAATAGACATTTAAAATATTGGCTTATCAAGATTGTAAGTAAATGTTCTTCGAAGGGCATGTTTACAGGTCCCTAAAAGGTTGGCACCATTTGCTCCCCTTAACTTGCACATGCCCTGGGCAACTCCTTTCATCAGGTGAATAGTCTGACTGTGTGACTTCTTAGGCAATAAAAAATATGGACATTTAACCTCATTTCCCTAGACTTAGTGGCTTTCATCCCCATGCATTAAAAATACTATCTAAGGGTATAATTAATTACACCATTGAGCAGATTTTTTCCTAAAAAGCTAGTGTAAAACAGTCCTGACACTACTAAGCTGAGTAAAACTCATCCCCATTTGTCTTAAAAAAAATGCTGTGAATAGTCCTGAATTAAATGAACTGAGTCTGAACTAAGTGCCTATCATCTCTTCCCATTCATCATAAAAAAAAGTTTTATAAAAATGTTTATACTACTAGCAAAGCATAGAAATGACCTCATTACACTGCCAATGGGCTGAGTGATTCTCAACCTTATTCATAATTTAAAATTTTAATTTTATTGGTGAATGAATGATTAACAATTACATAACAATTGTTTACACACAACATTAACTGGTTTACTATCTGTTCCGAGATACGTGTGCGCCGTGCAATCGGGCACGCGATGCCGGGATGTTACTCGATCACATTACAACCGTCAGTTATGTTATGTCGCAAGTTATCTTTAATATTTGTGAATACTTCTAATTTGAACGTATGAAACGCACACGAGGTTTTTCTAAAACTTTGTACCTACTTCCAGTATTTTAATTAAGTACTCGTATTAAAAACAGACAGCTCACACCAATCGTATGGTCCCAAATTAAGCATCGCTACATCACCCAGACTATGGCAAATTATAAAACGGTCATGTCGGAAATTTTCTCCAATCCGCACAACCGTGCCACAGCCTGTGCAGCCAAACGGCCCACCAAATAGTCGAAAAAAATGGCTTAACTACCTAATAATCTTGCGTTAATTTTATGATTTGTTTGTACTACTAACAAGATATGTACTCAAAGTATACCGGTTTGCGTAGTACACACAGGGAACCATGTAAATACTTAATAACTAGCTTTGCGAGCAGTCACGTGAAACTAAGACTTGCCTGACTAGCCTTGGCCATACACACTATTAAGCCCCAGGTGTTAACTAATAAAATACTTAACTAGGTTTAAACAAGTTTTCCCCAAGGCTTCTGGATTAGATGGTATTCTTACTAATTTATTTATTTATAGGATCATTTGGTGAGTGTAATAGGCATCCTAAACGGCGGGGTCAAGAAAAAGAAACCTAGTTACACGATATTATGGGACGCAAGGCATCTGCCTCTTTCTCTCTTAGAACTTCGTCTTGCACATTATCGTAACATGACTCCGTACCGTAACCGTGTCATCAACGCGTGCCAGAGGGCCTGCTCTTTTACAAACGAAAACGAAATTTCGGACGAAATTCGCGTATTTCCTACTACGTTTCTCATTGATTCCGACATTGCTTACGAACGAAAATTGTTGGACGTTTAAATTAGACGACGACGAAGACGTCAAACAATTTAAGTTCGTAAGACATGTCGGAATCAATGAGAAACGTAGTAGGAAATACGCGAATTTCGTCTGAAATTTTGTTTACGTTTGTAAAAGAGCAGGGCCTCAGTACTCTACAAATTCCGCCCACACTACCAGCGGGGCTAATAGCGACGCTATAAAACATTGCCTACGCAATTTTTTTTCTGAGGAAACCTTAGCAATTCCACTAAATTTCTGTAAAATAGTTACACATTTTACGCCATTCTTGACCGTTTCACGGTAATTTAGCGGATTCTGCTGGAGGGTCGGAAAAATGAACTGCTTCTGCAGAATTTCTGCAATGTTGCATAGTGTCGCTATTACCTTCGTAGTACTTACACGGTTACGGAGTCATGTTTCGATAATGTGGACGCAGCATTACTCTGTTGAGCGGTTGATACGATCATGTAGACGGGTTTTTACTTAGAAAAATATGTAGCCACTAACACAGTAATATAATAATATCCTGGGACATTTTTGTACACACGGTTACCTGATCCCAAACTAAGCAGAGCTTGTACTATGGAAACCAGGTAACTGATGTTACTACATATACTACTTTTTTATTTGTAAATACATACTTAATATACATATACACCCAGACTCCGGACATACAGACATGTTCATGCACACAAATGCATGTCCCGGGTAGGAATCGAACCTATGACCTGCAGCGTGAAAGTTGCCTCCGCGACAACCACGCTAACGGGCCCGTCGAACATTAACAATTCAAACAGTTTCTTTAATTGCATAGAAAAATGTAATGTAACGTCACGACTTTTATCTCTGCCTACTGCCGACTTTTACCTCTGACTACCCCCGTTCGGGGGTAGTCAGAGGTTTGAGTGGCCATACACCACCACATTGTGGAGGTATTAACCAACTCAAAGCCCACGTTTCACTAGATAGTCAGAACCCAACGTGACAGGTGGTGAACCGTGTCGCCGTGTATACAGGAACTGACTATTACCTAATCCCGAGGGATAGGTAGGTTTCCTCACGATGTTTTCCCTCACCGTCAGCGAACTGTAAATTATGCACATAGATGAAAATTCATCCATTGGTGCATGCCCCACCGGGGATCGAACCTGGGACCTTGTTACCTTAATTGCATAGACCAAAAAAATAATATTTGCTGTAAGTTTAAATGCTCTTTAAATTCTTTCCTTGTAAGCTGAAATAACCTATATTCTGAAGTAAATGAAAACCTTCCTAGTCCAAGAAGCTAAAAGTTATTTCTGCCAACATGTTTTTAATACCCGACCACGATTCACGACGACATCGCGACCGCGCTCGTAATTTTCGTCCACAACAAACATAAACTTCATTCCTTTTTTATTCGTATTCGCTCTTAGGAAATAAAATTTTGTCCTATTTAACGATGGAGTAACACCAGACTGGTTCATACATTTATAGCTAAGTTTTATAACGATTTGTAACGATGGGTGTGTAACGATTGAAGTGCCTATTTGTCTTACTTACCCTAGTAATTTTTCTAAATGTTCTTAACAGTAACCTGGGCTATACATTAAGCGAGGATAGCAAAATTAGTCGAACTCTAAACATTCGGACGTCGTAAAAAACCAACAATAGATCGTCAGATGTTTTATTTCACAAACGTATATGCACAGTGCACACGACATGACAAGGGCAAGGTCCTATTGGCATCCAAAGATTAAAGCAATGAAGTCTAAATAAACCTTATCTTTTCTTCCTACTAATGCCCAAACCCACAAGCAAAAATTGGTCTAAACTTTATACGTAGTTTTGTGTATTGAAACATCTTGATCATGAACGGCTGATTGAAACTATATAGCTCCAGTTTCATTTACACTTACATATTTCACATAGAACGGTTAAATGAGTTCCCTTCATAGAATTATAACACTAAATACTGCTTGCTTGCTGTGCTTTCTGTGTATTTTTACGGCTTATTCATAAACCTAAACCGATTAATGCAAAGCTTTTCATTATAATGCAAGGAAAATATTCGCTGTAGAATCTGCTGGACGGAAAATATTCACTGTATAATCGGGATTAACGGGATATTATTTTAGCAAATTCAGCCTGTGGGCATTTTAATGAATATTTAGCGATACAAACGCCCCAGATTTTAAGAAGATATAAAATATTTGTCATACATACTAGCATAGATTATTCATCAAAATCGGCACGGAGGTTCGAGGAGGTTTTTCGCTATTCCCTATACGCCCAATTCAAAAATATCGTCCTGTTAAACCGTAAAGACTAAAGCCCGCCACATACATACGGAATTGCGTTTCGAAATATCGAATCGGTGATTCCGAACGCAGTAAATCCATTCAAATAGGTATATGGACGTATCGCGTTTGGAAACCCCGATTCGATATTTCGAAACGGAATTCCGCACGGAAATTCCGTATGTATGTGGTGGGCCTAAACAAATATACGACGAATATATACGAATATATTGACGGGCCCGTTGGCGTGGTTGGCGTGATGGCGCCTTTCACGTTGCAGGTCGTAGGTTCGATTCCTACCCGTGACATGCATTTGTGTGCATAAACATGTCTGCATGTCCCGTGTCTGGGTGTATATGTATATTAAGTATGTATTTAAAAATAAAAAAGTAGTATATGTAGTATATCAGTTATCTGATTTCCATAGTACAAGCTCTGCTTAGTTTGGGATCAGGTAGCCTTGTGTAAAAAATGTCCCAGGATATTATTATTATTATATTTCATTGTTGCAGGTGGAGAACGTAGCGAACGTGTGCACGCACGCATTATGCGTCGCGCCCGCGTCGCTCGGCGCGCGGGAGTTGCTCACGCGCTCGGCGAACGCACCGCAAGCGATCGCCGCTGTGGTGTACGGGCTCGCGCTGTGTTTGCTCTTCGCAGTCTCGACTACCTTTCATTCAGTGTGTTGTTGCAGATCAGACACGTAAGTACCTTTGTGACTTAAGATTCTATGAAAATTGGTCATGCGTCTAAATCACTGGCACTAAGTAGAGTTAATAGAAGTCTATAGATATTTCGATTGTATATCAACTAACAAATTTTATATCTGGCGCCTTTCCGAATTCGTGCTTACTCCTATATGTTAGGTATAAGGCAAAATAACACTTTAGAAAATACTAGATTGTAGACAAATAAACCTAAACTTTGTAAATGTCTCCTAAATATCAGTTCATTTTAATGCGGTTGCCGAATGCGGTTTAGATAGATAACTGCTATTGCGTTCAAAGTTCATTTGACATGTGTCTCAAAGATAAATAGCATCATATCCATTTTTTTTATAAAAGCACTTTTCTCTACCTCTTCTCTCCTCCCCCCTCCCCTCTTCTTTCTTCATTTTTCTCTTCTTATCTCTCCTTCCTTCCGTTGGCAAACCAAACTCTGTGGAACATTCAATAATGTTTATTGAAAATAATGCCCCAACTCGCTAATGCTTTGCCCTTGTTCACAAACTTTTCTCATTGCGCACAAGTTCTTGCTGTATCTAGCAAACGGAACTAGCTTGCGGCGATCACGATACTAAATGACCCCTTTCCATACATCACAAACGTTGCCTATACATCCTCCATACAAATAGAACTAACGGGGTCATGTTTGTATGGAATTACATGAAATATTTTTTGAATACATTTTCCACTCTACTTACATTTATAATGGACCGTCTATCCGACTCTGCGCACATCACGCAAAAACCGCTTGTTGGGTTTTGACGAAAATTGACCTTAGAGTGACAAAAAGGTCTCAAATCTAGTAAGCTTATAAATAGATGGATAGATAATTCTTTATTATTCCACCACTACAACAAAAAAAAACAATTAAATAGTTATTAAAAAAAATACAATTTTTACACAGCAAGTGGAAAATGGGCGGCCTTATCACTAATAGCTTTATATCCTAGTTCTGGCTATAGGAGTCGTAATATTTACAAACAAAAGTCCACGCGAACCAAAGTCTCGGGCGTCATAGCTTGCATGGGTCATGGAACGCAGAAAACTCCAACTTTATGTTGATCATCTCTTATTATAATTTCTCTATGAGCACTCGATTTATTGAACTATAAAAGCGTATTAAACGGATGATGTGTTGACCTATTTAATTAGGCCAAGGTTGGAACGGAAGGAATGCTATAAACGCCCACGATGCCATTCCCGGGACGATAGTTAGGGTAATTGAGGTATTTATTGCTTCGGGATTAGTGATGGGATGTTCTCGAGAACATTCTCACCCTCGGAAACTTACGGAAACTTACTCGTGAGAATTTTCGAGAATTTATCTTCTGAAGCATGTTAAACTTGGTATAAACCTCATTAAATATGCAAGTATGGTGGTTTTATTGTTTTTAAGATTGAAAGTTAGGATAACGTCACCCAAAATAAAAAAATCTCACGAGTACGTTTCCGAGGGTGAGAATGTTCTCGAGAACATCCCATCACTATTCGGGATTGGATATTGTTGAGATTGTCCTCGAGTTAATCCAAAACGTTTAGTAAAGCCTTTGTTTCGTAATATCCATTTATTTTTTAAACGTCATGCTGTATTTCGATTTCACCCGTGTTTTGTACTAATAAGTACGTACGTACGTATAACTAAGTGCCAGCTTAACCGGACGATATGAAATGCTGGCACGCTGTTGAAAAAAGGTTTTCCTTTTATGCAATTTCCCGTGCGCATCCAATTTCACGCATCAAATTTTACCAGAAGTCTCCAATCCCCCTGAAAATCTGTTTTGTCTATTACAAAGTACTAAATCAAGGTGCCTAATACTTTTAAGTATATTGGCCATCTTGTTGCAGATGTATAATTACGTACTCAACCTTGATGCTATTTTTTCCCGTGCATTTCCATTAGTCCGTATTTTCATTTATATTAGTGCTCATGGTCTTCAAATCTGTTATGTCATTTATTATTACATTTTCTTTGGTTATGTCTTAACAAAATAATGATTATCGTATAGTCCTCTGTTTTGTTTTGATTTCGATACTTGATTCATTCGGTTGAATTATCTTGTCTAGATCTCTAGAAAAAAGAAATAACAAGTTTTTCATTACTACAAACACCTATCCAAATATTGCCTTGAGTGTTTATTTACTCAACGAACTAGTGTTGCGAATACTTGCTTACATTACGAAGGTACTTATAATAGTGTGCTCAAATATACCCAACTCACTGACAAAAGTCGAGTCCTTTCACAAGTAACTTAATTAATAGTCAAAAGCTACTGAAAGTTTCCAGAACGACTTTGAAATAAATGTCATTACCACCTTTAGCATAAATTCAAAGTGTCCTAAAGTCCTGGTTTAGATAAAAGCCTTTTAGGTGCTTATTTACCAGACGAAACGAAGCGGCAACTGGCAAAGTGATCGTAATTGCGTCTCCCGTGTATAAAATCCATTTATGTAGATTGAATTCTATGTATACTGGTTCAATTTGGATGTGTTCAATCTATTTCGGATTGTGTAATTTTTGCCTTTATTATCTGGGGAAAAATCGGTGCCATTAGCTTTGCATTTTGCCGTTTCGGTCATTATCTAACATAATTTCATCGTGCTTATCTGATACAAATCTCCTATCACCATAGCAAGATTCACTATCTCTCCCGCTCCCCTCCGTCTCCCCTTTCCGCTCTCTCATGTAATATTGCCCCCATAATACTATAAAGACTGACAAAATAAATACCTAATATACAAATGGACCCATGATAACCCGTTTCTCGTAAAAACGTCAGCCCCAACGAGGAGTGCTAGTGATTTATTGCGTCTTATAAACTCACCCTTGTTGTTCTATGTGACAGCTAAACGGATTAAAAAATACTGCAGATATCTATTCTTGGACATGTTTTATTAATCGCATAAACTGGCGAGGTCTTACAAGATGCTACGTATTTTCTTCATTCCCCTGTAGGAAAAATTAAAACGTGTGAGGGTGTTATCAAAAATATGCAAATTTGAGGCTAACTTTTCAAAACTTGTTGCATTGGATAATTCATCTAATCATACTTTTGAATACTCGCTTTAAATGGATAGTAATGTAGGTACCTACTTACTATCGAAAACATTAAATGTTAAATAAGTCATTATGAAAGCATTGTGAACGCGCGAATTTAAACGGGTCTACTTGAAGAAAAAAAGCTTTTAGAAATTAATATCCATTGCTTCCGCTGAACGATAGATCATATTCTTCCGGACCGAAATAACATTGCCGGAGTACTCTTTATTTCATTTAGATTAAATTGCTTTACAAAACTAATGATGAAGCTTGAATCATTAAGGTTTAATGATTAATCCGTACATCTCATTTGTTAGGCAAATTTTAAAAAGCTGACCCAAAGCTGAATGTAGTAAGTAACTTTCCGGAGGGTCGTTATTAAGAAAGCAGTAAAAGTAGAATATGTTAAGTCGGATAAAAATCAAAAAAGAGAGAATTTTACTGAAAATGTTTATGTAAGTACTATATTAGCTCAGCGACGCGTAGGCGTTGGTATCTGGGTTGGTTTTACAATGTATTAACATTAATAAGAAGTAATTCTCACCTGGAAGAATATGTCTGTGAATATTTTAGTACCTACCACGCTTCAGTTAATCAAAATGTATTTTTTTTATATAGTTCCAAACCAAATGATTGGGTTTATTATACGGACCTACTAACTCGAAACTTTTTGCTTGTAGCTATCGCTCGTAGCGTAGCAGATGTTCGGATTTTAGAAGTTTTACAAACTGTGCCGCGGCTTTCGTTGCCCTAGAAACTCATTGTTACATATAAAGTTTTGTTCCCACAGTTCCATTGTGCTAACATACAAGTATATGTTGTTTTGCTTCGCCATAGGCAAAGGCCAAACTTTATGAAATTCAAATTGCGATCAATACAAACGCATATCCTCTTAATTGGTCGTCTGACTAAATCCTAATTTTTTATGATTCCACCTTTACATATTTATCGCCAATTTACAATGGTTTTACCAAGTATTTCTAGGAATACAAGTGATTTGTAATGCCAGTGAAGGTCCATCATAGCTTTCTATAAATTTGGGGTATTATGTTATTACCAACAAACCCCTAGTAACACGCTATAGCAACTCAAACGGAGCACTAGTTTAATAAAGGGTACGTTACATAAATACCAACAATCCTTACATAAGCTGGTTAAGGCTTCGTGTGTGAGGCAAGGTCGGTACGCAGGAAGTCGTTCGTTACGAGAACGTACACGTTTGAGTTATTGTGAGATGATTGGTATAGTGTGCTCGTGCTTGAATTAGACTTCGCTTCTGTGGCCGTAAAATAAGAAGTTGATTCCCTTGTTGACGAGCATAAATTCGAAAATATGAAGATTACGTAAATTACGGTTCAATTGTATACCTTCCCACGTCAAGCAAGATCTTTATAAACAGCATGTCTAAATGCACTTCATTGGGTCGTGTTGGTCTCGTCAAATAAGTTAGGGAAAGGAAGAGTATAATATTTGTATGAATAAATAGCGCGTTTTTCCCCCCTAATTTATTCAGTTGTGCTATATTCCTCCACGGCAGGCGGATCGCTAAAAAAAGAAATGCTTTCCCATTTTGGGAGGATTGCTTATGTTTTTATATTATTTCTTACTGTTTTTATAAGCAAACCCGTGGCAAACTATTTCTACAACTTCCATCTTTAGGTTTTTCGGAAGCTGAACGTAATTATATTTACGTTGAATGCACTTTCTCGAGAAATGAACGTTGCTCAGCTTTGCTTCGATGTATTCAATTAAGCTACAGTGGAAAATTGTACTTAAATAAATATTGACCTCCGAGATATTGAAAAGAAGTGAGATATTCCGGACCATGGTTAAATTTACAAGAAAAGAGAACATTTCGTGAAATCAATTATGCTTGAGTACCTACCTGTTTAAGTAATTAAAATCTGAAAATCTGATCTGATCTTTAAATCTGATTAAGGCTGGAACCATTGCAACTGACAGCTCGAGGTTGACCGCTTTTTGCTCAAACAATGTCGTAGGACCGCGAGTTGAATTTTTTGAATTTAGAATTTTCGATACGCCGCGATACATCAAAAAGACGACATGATAAATCAAAAACAGAAGTGACTCATATACTAAACTCGTATCTTGCCTACTTTTATTTAGTCGTATAAGGGTAACTTCGTAAAGGAAAATTTTCACTAAATCTTAAGTACAATTTAAGTACTACATTTTTATTAATAGGTAGGTGGGTAGGTTATTTTTTCTTTGTAATCTTTTTTATTGTTATTTTGTTGATATTGTAAATAAAAGCTCACTAACTGTTAATTTTTAATTGTTCTGAATATTAATTTTGCCCAACACTGGGTAATAGGTAGTAAGTACTACTTAAAAACGACTAGTACATAATTTAAATGTTTAATATTATAGGACAAAATAAGTAAAATTAAAACAACTTAAAATTCTAAATAACTGAAAACAAGAAAAAATGTTGACAACATCGGGTAATAACTGAAATAAAAATAGTACTAATCCTTATTAGTTACTAGCTGTGCCTGCGACCTAGTACGCGCACATTTTTGGAAAAGGTTACCCCTTATTTGACTGATGGATTGATGGAGGATGACGGACGGATGGAGTGGCAATGCAACGCATGCCGGGCATGCATGCAACCCTCATAGGATCACTGTTTTGCCCGTCAGTCTATCTGTCCGTCTGTCAAAACGTGCACAGCCTAAACCGCTTGAGTTAGAAACATGAAATTTTAACTTTTTATAGCGTAGAAGAAGACCACAGGAAGGATTTTTGAGAATTCAACAATTAAGGGGAGAAAGTATATATGGATAGTCCCAGTTTTTCTGAAGCTAGAGACGGGAATATTTGTATTTGTAGGCTGAGTAGCCGAAATACTAATTTTCATGTAATGTCAAGATTTTCAAGCCAGAGCCATGGGTCTGGAGCAGCTCCATGATAATAATAATATATGGTATAATTAAAAATAAAATACTGGCTCCACAAAACGCCTCGTTTTGTGAGTTTTTTGGGTTCCGTACCTCAGAAGGAAAAAACGGAACCCTTATAGAATCACTTTTTGTCCGTCTGTCTATCTGTCCGTCCGTCAAAACGTGCACAGCTCAAACCGCTGGTGATACAAACATGAAATTTGGACAGTAAGTACCTTTCATAGCGTAAAAGAAGTGCAAAGGAAGGATTTTGGAAAATTCTTACCCTAAGGGGGTAAAATAAGGGGTGGAAGTTTGTATGGAATTCCCTCATTTCTGAAGTTAGAAACATGAAAATTTCTATTTAGGCTACTAATACAAATCCAAATTAGTAATTTCAGCGCTTTTGAAAATTCTACCCCCAAGGGGGTAAAATAAGGGGTGGAAGTTTATATGGGGGTTCAAATTTTTCTAAAGCTAGGCACAATAAAATTTGTATTTAGGCTTCTTATTAACTAAGAATAGTAATTTCAGCGTTTTTGATCATTTCACCTCTAACGGTGTAAAATAGGGGGTGCAAGTTTGTATAGGCGTCCCAATTTTTCTGAAGCTAGAGACATGAAAATTTGTATTTGGGCTACTCATTACAAATTAAAACCGGACAAGTGCAAGTAGGACTCGTGCTCTGAGGGTTCCGTACAAATGTTATTATGTTTGTGTGTGCATCATATCTTTGGCGTGCAAATACAGGGCAATGAAGCAAGATGTGCTCCACTGTCTCGCTGGGGTTCTTTGAGCTTCCACTTTGCTAGTTTTCGGAACAATACATAATAATTACAACACCTAAGTGTGTATTGTTCCGAAAACAGGGAAAATCATGAAGACTCGAATCTCGGGATAACAACTGCACTGCAAGCGACTGTGGTGAACAGGTTGGGCTAACAATCAAAAGGTCCCAGGCTCGATCCCCGTTGGGGCATGCACTAATGGATGAATTTTCATCTATGTGCATAATTTACAGTTCGCTGACGGCGAGAGAAAACATCGTGAGGAAACCTACCTATCCCTCGGGATTAGGTAATAGTCAGTTCCTGTATACACGGCGACAAGATTCACCACCTGTCACGTTGGGTTCTGACTATACAGGTGAATTTTTCAAGTGTGCGTGGATGGCCAAATCCGAAACTATGAGTGATATCAAAAAGTACTCAAAAGAATCTCGGGGCTGATTTTGATGAAAATTGTAATTACTTCTCAAAATTCATTTCTTATCAGCGACACTATCGAATGCTGTAATAATACAGTATGTGGTTTTTTATTCTTAATCAACTAGTTCGATTCCTGGCTACGACTATTGTTTTTTCAAAAATCCAATGATGCAGTTTTAGTTTTCATCAAAATCAGCCCCGAGATTTTTTTGAGTACTTTTCGATATCACTCATAGTTTCGGATTTGGCCATCCACGCTCACTTGAAAAATTCATCCTGTATAGTCAGAACCCAACGTGACAGGTGGTGAATCTTGTCGCCGTGTATACAGGAACTGACTATTACCTAATCCCGAGGGATAGGTAGGTTCCCTCACGATGTTTTCTCTCGCCGTCAGCGAACTGTAAATTATGCACATAGATGAAAATTCATCCATTGGTGCATGCCCCACCGGGGATCGAACCTGGGACCTTCTGATTGTTAGCCCAACCTGTTGTTGTTGTTAGGCAAGACAATAAGATTAGAAAGTAGGTAAGCGGTTTTTAGAGGACGATTATGCTTTTTAATCATATACCTATTCATCATTCTATATTATTCATAATCTATGATGACAACAAAACGCGTCACTGACATAAATATTAATTTAAAAATATTTGTAATCATATAATATCCTAAAAATTATGTTCAATATTATATTTAAACTATTTAAAACGTGATTTAATTCATAAAATGCTAAGAAGACGTAATTTTTTTACGAATTTCACGCAAAAATTTGCGCGCACGTCCAGCTTTGGAGGCCGCCATCGCGGATCTGCGACGAACATTTTGCAGTCCAAGTCATGATGACCCATGACGTTTGTAGCATATTTAAGGTTATTATTGATTATTTTTTAAATAAAATGACTATTATTAAATCTTGGATCCACGGATTCTTAGACAAGTCTTGACAATTTTTCTGGTATAGGTTTCACGTAAATCTGTTCAGTTGCTATGGAGAACATTTACGATTAAGGTTGACAATTTCATATTTTGAAATCGATTTCTACAAAATTTGGTAACATTTAAAGTAAATCGGCTAAGCCATTTTATTCCCGACCATATGAGGTTTAATGTTGTATACTTTATATTGCACATAAGCCAGCTGCTTCATCTAACCATTTACTTAGACCCACCCAGTTGAACATTTGTATCACCTTAAGAAGAAGATTAAAATCCCCACGATATACAATGTCACATTAACTTAATTAAAACTGAATTAGCAACCTTGGAATTTTGTTGGGTTTACAATTTTAATAAAAATAACCCGCCTTCATGTCTCTATTTTATGAAGATGAACGTTTCATTTTGGTAAATCTTTTACAAGATTTTCCTTGTCCGTATTAATTTTAACGGGGCGTTGGTCAGAAAATGTTAGCGAAAAGGTTTGACTTTTCTGTCGTTGTCATAAAAGTCCATAAAATGCTTTTATTAATATTCAAGCGATAATGTTTAAAATTGTATAATATACGAAGTACTTTATAAATGGCGTTATATAACTTATACTCGCTCGGCATGTTGCAGATTGCAGAATTTTCTACACGCTAGCTCAAAGCTTTGTTCATAATTCTTTTTATTATAATAAACAGTAAACTCCCGTCTATTCAGGGATCAAGCAATTTATCAAATAGTTTTATATGAGCTTATTTCATTTTATACATTTCAACATCTAGGCAGCAAAATAATGGGGAAGATGCCTATTTTGTTTGTATAATAATATAAAGTAGTCTTACGGTTACTAATAGTGAAATAAGGTTCGGTACTAGCTATTGAGGTATGTCTTAGTAGTTTATAACTTAGTAGTTTTAGCAAACTTTAATAGCAAATATCGTGGTAACCAATTAATATTTTCGGAATATTCTTACACAATATATTAAAAATTAAAAAAATATTGATACCTGCATATGAATTCATATAAAAATAATACTAAATTCCTATTCCACAGACTGTTCCTACTTCCTAGCAATACAACTACCACTCAGCTTTCCAACATAACCAAGCTAAAAGCGAACTAATTTCCACAGCAAAATGAAACACTTCCTCCACCGGTGCGACCGGGCAATGATATACATATTCATCGCGAGTTCCTACTTCCCGTGGTTGACGGTGGGCACGCTCTCCTGCTGGATGCTCCGCGAGCTCCGCTGGGCGATCTGGCTGCTCGCGGTGCTCGGCATCACGTACCAGCAGATATTCCACGAGCGGTACAAGATGCTGGAGCTGCTGCTGTACCTGGTCATGGGCCTGGGGCCCGCTGCCATCATTGTCACGTCCAATGTACGTTACTGAATTGCACGTGATGTTTTTGGCATGGTGGTGGAAATTTCTCATTACGCCTGCATAATGTACCTACTGCTACCTGGGCGCTGAGTCTGCTTATGTTCAACGAATTGAAAGCCATTGATCATTAAATATTATCTATGTTCATTCTTCATAGTAATTTCTTGCGGCCAGAGTAGCATTGAGAATGTATTTTTTACGATGCAGAATTCTCGCGGGTATTAATTACGAACGGTTTTCAATCGGTTTGAAGTTAGCGCACTCGGGACTCTGGACGCATATAACTATACTAGATTCTAGCGGGTTACTACGTTGCCACTTCCTTGTAACTTCGTTTAAAAAATTAAGGACATAGTTCTTTGCTGCTTGCTGCTTGTCCTTGTCTGCTAAATCAAAGTGATATAATACGGTGATCATTGAATGGTGGCGCTCATTACAAATCATCTACTTTATATTTTTGTTTTACGGGTTAGTTTTGTTCGAGTACTTCACACATATTGTATCTTTCCCGCATAATACAATATCATATGTTATTGTAACAAGTGAATGTCTTCAATAGCATTAAGAAACCATTGGAGATATTCACTTTCGTTTAGATCGTGGATATTCACATGTTTGTTAATTGTTTAATTTTTCATTACTTTTATCTCATTTAAAATACTCATTCTGTGAGTGTTAATGCACAAACTAATGACACAACACAGTTATTCCGCTGTAGAAGGTCATTGTATAGCGGAGCATTGTTCACATAATAAGGATACAAATTCTTCATTCTATGTAAATTGTAATCTGTTGAAGATAACGCCTTACCTATGATTTGAGACGACTTGTTTAATTCTCGAAATACATATTTGAATTGAGAGTACCCTTTTTAAAATGTCCACGAAAGTGTAAGATGCTGAAAATATCACGTGCCATTGCAGCCTCTGTCTGTTTGCTTACTTGTTTTGGGCTATGCTTTTGTTGTGAAGTTGCTTGATTGGTGCTTAGCTTATTTTTATAGGACTTATTATAGTTTTAGTGCACTTAATTAATGTCATATATGTTTTTTAGTTATATCTACATTTATCATTTTGAGTAAAAAATAATTTAAATAATTAGTATATTATTTTTTTAAAAAGTAAAAATATCATTCCAAAGACAATTTTTGTGATAATCTAGTTATAATATGAATACGAATCACACAAGTAGAGTCTATATAATATAGTAACATTGCCTTCTGAGAGTTTTTACCTTACGTAAAACAAGTTATGACGACAGTAACCTAACCTTGCTTGAAGTATTACCATACCACATCAACGTTACTATTTATTATATGTTGTAAACACATAATTAGAAATAACTACACTTAATGATCTGTTACAACTCGCCTCTAAGTTTATTTTTACTAAACCGTGGAGCACTGTCTATTTAGGCGCAAATATATTTTAAATCATAATATTTTAGGTACATATTTTTTTACATATTCATGTATCTAATCCATCAGCCTACATTATAGCCTAGCTTTTAGCACGCTAAATATTTATAACAAGCCTTGACTCACTTCAAAAATATAGGGCACAGATTTAATCGCACGGAGTCTTTGGGTGTAATCTAATTCGTGATTGGATTTATAATGTGGCTCATTCTCAGTCTGACCATTTTAAGTGGACCTTCGGTGTCAACCTTTTTTTATTGACACCGAAGGTCAGCATAAAACGGTCCGACTGAGAATGAGCCATGTGTTAAAATTAAACGAGAGTTGTTTTTTTTACCTGAACAATGTTTTAATTTTATTCTACGATTCGATTTATTTTACTTTTTAATTTATTAATATGTAAGGCCCTTGTAGCCTCTGTAGTCTTCACAGCTTTAGCCTTTTTTAAGAAATCTTATGCTAAATGGAACCTTACTCCCTCTATTTTAATTAATGTCGGGTTCAATAGGTACCGTTGTCATTTAAATTGTTTTATTGTTGACCGTGTTGGAGGACCTCATAATTGTCTTTTATTACATAAAACGATAACAGTATTACTTCTAGCATTGCACGTTAGAATTGTGTATGTCATAAATTTGCATGATTTTTTACGACTTAAATTTCGTAATAGTACCTAAGTAAGAAGAAAAATAGTCTTGCAGAATCATCTAGATTGTATCAAACGTGATGGTTGTCAAACTGGTCGTTTCCTTAGCATGTTGATTCAATTGTCATTGTCATAGGCCGTTGTGGTCTCTGGGCTATTTACCTATTTAGGAGCCGACAACCTGTCATTACTCAGTTACGCGTAAGATCCTTGCCCAGTAGTAAATTACTGGGCAATTACGTACTGTGCGCGTCTTTTGAATTGGATGGTATTTGAAATCCGTATCAATTGTAATCGTAAAATCCTAATTAGAGAGACAGCCATGCGAAAGGTCATAATTAGAATTTTTATTTATATCACATCCAAAATAATCTTCAGAGTTCTATCATGAAAGCGGGGTTAGCGTTTTTGCAAACGCCGTCACCTTTTCGACGCTATAATTAATTTATTTTTTATTAATTAGTTTATAAATGAAACTATTTATTTTGATGGTTTATGTATAAAAACAAAATACCTGTGTACTTGAAACGTGACCTTTAACCCTAGTTATTGTACACGCTACAAAAATATTTGGAAACGTATTTAGTTAATTATTCTTACTATTCTTGACATATTATTGAAACAGTGTCGTTAAGTATACGCCTGTGTATTTAAGAACCTCAAAATCCTTTAGAATAAACTTCTAAAGATTTGAAAGGATCAACTAACATACCAACGTGACTATTCGACAATGCATATTTTATGAGAGAACTACATAGAAACTGAACATTCTAATTTCCTATTCTCCGATTTTACTAGGTCACTATAGAAATATGGACTTCTCCAAGTCCAATTAATATAACCGAGTTTAATTAAAGTTATTAGCTTTCGATTTCCCAATACAATTGCTTTTGTTGGTTACGCGACGACCCAATTACGAAGTCCAATGAACATTTCTGATTCCTAAACTGATGGGTAAAATAATTGTGTTTGTGCATGTATATATAATAGTTTATTATTATAAAATTATTTCCGTTATTCATTTTTACAATAGATGCCGACATAGTTGCATAACAATAAGCATTAGGTACACTCATGTATGTATTGAAGGCGATCAAATTACATATCGATACGTTTTTATTTTTAACTTTGTTCTCGCTAGACATTATGTGTTTATCATTTATTGGTGTTTAATATATTTTAATTATAGAAATAATGACACATACTTAGCTACGTTAACACATTAGGTATCTCATTTTAGAATAAAAAAAAACTGATCTATGTAAATAAAATTCTACTAGTTTTATCAAAGTCAAAGTCAAAGCGTTTATTTTGTTTAGGCCTACGGGGGCACTTACAAATTGTCATTTTACATTTTTTCCTTAAATTCTACTGCCGGATTGGAAACGCGACCTCGACTGAGAAGATCCGGCAAGAAACTCAGCGGGCTTGTCTTTTTTACATTGTTTTTTTTTTATCGCCATTTACTTATTTTAATACAATGTAATTTGGTAAACAATAGCTCCAGTGTGCTGCCTTCCGAAATAAGCAAGGCAAGACACGCTACACTTTAACATGACACTGTTATTAACAAAGTGTATTTGAACGATCAGTCCCAAGCTGATTTATCTTCCAAGTAATCCGAGATTTTGTAATAGGCCTTTTGACAGAGTTTAGTTTTAACTATAGTTTTAAACTTATTAACAGGCAAATCTCGGATTTCTTTAGGAAGTTTGTTGTAGAAGCGTATGCATTGTCCTACAAAGGAATTACTTATTCTGTGGAGACGAGTTACATGTACGGATAGCTTGTGTTTATTCCGTGTATTTATCGAATGAACATCGCTCCTTTTTTCAAAGTTGTTGACATTTTTCTTAACATAAATTAGGTTTTCATAGATAAATTGTGACACCACAGTTAGAATATTTATTTCTTTGAATTTTTCTCTGAGGGAGACTCTAGGAGCTAGGTTATAAATAGCTCTTATAGCTCTTTTCTGCAGTACAAATATAGAATTTAAATCTGCAGAGCACCCCCAAAGCAGTATGCCATACGACATTATGCTATGGAAGTAACTTAAATAAACAATTCTAGCTGTGTCTACATCAGTTAAATGCCTAATTTTTTTAACAGCATATGCCGCAGAACTCAGCTTGCTTGACAGTTTTTTAATGTGAGGACCCCATTGCAATTTGGAATCTATGGTAATTCCCAGAAAGACAGTTGACTCCTCAACGTCCAACTCTGCACCATTCAGTCGTAAATTGGTTCCTATTTGTCTTACATTAGGTGTCGAGAACTTTATGCATTTAGTTTTATTGTCATTGAGCAAAATATTATTTACATTGAACCAACCTACGACTTTAGCGAGTGCATTGTTCACATCGTCATAATGTAGAAGCTGTCTTTTAATTTTAAATAATAAAGAAGTATCATCAGCAAACAACACAATCTCGTGATTTTTGCCCACATGATATGGCAAATCATTTATATAAATAAGAAACAAGAATGGTCCCAGTATTGAACCTTGAGGAACGCCCATAGAGACTACAGAACCTGGTGATTTTTCACCGTTAATAGCGACTTTTTGAATTCTATTGCTCAAATATGAAGTCAAAAGGTCAAGAGCCTTGTCCCTGATACCATAGTGGTGCAATTTCCTGGCGAGTATTTCATGATGGACGCAGTCGAAGGCCTTAGACAAGTCGCAGAATACACCTAAGGCATCCTGCGAGTTCTCCCAGGCACTGTCCTATCTTTTAATGTTATATGATTAAATATAAAATTAAAACATAAAACTATTGGACAACGAAATATCGAATTAAAACACAGTATTTTTTTTTTTTCAAAGAAGTATATGGTTAGCTAGAAAGAAAAAAAAAGAAACGTGCATATTCCCTATTTTTTTAAAAATTAATGTGTACGAGCTTTTGGTGAACTTTTTATGTTATATGGTTACTCGTTTAATAACAACATTAATGTGGTTATCCTTTTTTTTCAGCACCAGTTCCCGGCGATGTCTGACCTGAAGGTGGGCGGCATTCTGTACCTGATGGGCGTGTTCTTCTTCAAGTCTGACGGTCGTATACCCTTCGCTCACGCCATATGGCACATATTCGTGGCCCTAGCCGCCACCGTGCACTACCTGGCCATATTACGACATCTCTTCCCCGAACTTAAATCTTATTGAAGACTGCCCGTTTACCTTATTGAATCTCCATTATTAGAGCTCTCTAAACCTATTTTTGTATCCTGACTCGCCAACAAGCTCGCAGATTAAATAATTCAGCCGGTAGCCCGAGAACGACGGGCGATATCGGTTCTATGCAGCTGTGAATTGTGTCTTTGTTGGGTCGTTATGTGAACTTATGTGTGTGTGTGTATTCTGTGTAGTGTTACGAATTAGACCAAAGTTCAATGCTGTTTACCGGAACCGAACGTAATTGTATACATATTGTCTAATGACCAAGACCTAAGGGCTCGAACGCACTAGCGGTTAACCGTGGGGGCGGCTAACCGCGCGGCTAGCCGCTTTTTCATTGTAATATATGCAACCGATTGTGATCGTACGCTCTTACACGCCACAAAATTACCTTTAAAATGAACAGCCTAGGCGGCCAACCGCTAGTGCGTAAGGGCCCTAAGCGCGTGTAATGGCTTGAACTACATTTTATTCGGTATTGTGGCTGTTATGACGGATCGGTCATAACATTTGTTGCGGTTTTTACTGCGTAACATTAACTTCGGGTTTCATTTAGCAAATGTTACGAGGGTATACGTTGATGACGTCATACGTTTCAGTTTTCATGGGACAGCCAAGATAACGATTTATTTCGGCAAACATAATGTTGTGGTTTCGTAGGTATGCATGTTACCAACGTATAAGACTGTCCGGTATGTGAATATGCCCCATAGTATACAGTTACGTAGACTTCCGGACAGACGATAGTGTACCGCTCACGTAGGGTAGCAACCGAATGTCTTTCGTGTGTGCGCGGCAATGGAAACGCTACGTACTTTGACCGTCGTATCTGAGGGCCCAATACGCCGTACTGCAATCGATACTGCTCAAGCCTATATCAAGGTTATGTAGTAGGATCGATAGTGGACATTCCGGTTCGGTTGATGGAATGATCGATTACTTGTATCGCAGGAAATTGCAAAGGAAGTATATATTACACCGCAGAGTTGGGCAAAATTTAATTGCAATTGATTAATTACCAATTGCATGTAGTGTCACAATTAACAATTAATTTTGATTTGTTTGTCAATCGCGAACAAATCACAATTAATTGGTAATTGTGACATCACCTGCAATTTGCAATTAATTAATCGCAATTAAGATTTGCCCAACTCTGTTACACCGGTCGGTCGCTATCGAAGCGGTGGTTCGCAGACTGATACGAATGGCCTGTTAGAATAATTAGAGAACATTTATCCACTTAATATGGCGTTTTCACAGATATTCTATGAAACCGGCCAAGTGCGTGTCGGACTCGCACATAAAGGGTTCCGTACCACCGTAGAATAAAAACGTCACGTGTGAAAATTTCTATTCTCTATCTCTTGCGGTTCGTGAGATACAGCCTGCTGAAAGACGGACAACATAGGCTTAGTAATAGGGTCCCGTTGGTACCCTTTGGGTACCGAACCCTGAAAACTGTCGATACGCCGTATTTATTTGGTGGATAAAAGTTATCTGACGATATTAACACAGGCCCTAACAGTTATGCACGGTAGGGAAGGCTACAGTAACTCAATTTGGACTTGTTCACTGAAACTGAAACATTGGACGTTGCTCGTGTATAAATTATTAGACATGTGTGCCCTATCTGTTTCGAATTCCTTATGAATACCCGTATAAAATATACCACAGCCAACGAGAAGCGATATGCCAATGAATATACTATTTTATTAAATGAGTTGATTTTAGCAATTCAACTTTATTAATTTTAAATTAACATTACAGTTTTCGATACAGAATGAATCACGAATTTATAAGCCTCCTATTTATAAGCCTAGCCTGGCGGTGACCAACATTGATGATGAACATTATTACCATATCCTATCGCTGCTCGTTGACTGTGGTATATTTGATGTTAAAGTAAGTACATAAGATGTAATGAGAATGGCAAGAATAGTCGATGCAGTGCGGCGTGTTAGCAATGTTAATCAGTTGCAATGACTGTAGATAATTTATTAGATCAATTATGGCCGGCGCACATTGGCGGACGGCATGGCAGAGGATTTTTTCATTCGAACTTTACTTATCCAATCGAAATAAGGTGCTCCAGCGTGCTCTTCGATGCTCCGAGTAAACTGCGCTGCGATTTTCCGAGGTTAAACACCGAGCATTGAAATATATACCTTATTACGATTGGATAAGTATTAAATTCTATTGATAAATTTAAAATCCTCTGCCATCCCGTGCGTCAATGTGCGCAGGCCATTAGCAGCATGAACCACGTTCGGCCAAACTTTAAGTACATAATGATCGTAAATGTGTGTATATTTTGTATTGTTGAATATTGTACTATTGTTGTAGCGTGTGTAGAACTATCTCAGAATCTCGAGACCAATCCAACCCTTTTTAGAGTAACTATTTAAAAATCGTATTGAGGGTTTTTAGAAACGTTTATACCTATTAACTTATTATACTTATACGAAAATCCAGATTTTTCAGTGAAATCTTTTATACAACTTAATGTGAATTGTTCCTTAGTATTAGTTTGTCATAGCGTAGCTTAGCTAGTTGAATATTCCATCTCGTGTGTCTACGGTAATAGGATTTTATAGATAACGCCTCTGATTCATTATACATTATTTATTATGTCCCAATTTAGAATTCTTAAGGATTGCTCAATCGTTCGTGTGACTAGGTAATACTTTGCTAGACTTCCAATCGTAAGAATGTTGAATTTCAATAGCGGGTACCCGATACTCATATGATTAGAGACGAATGCGTTTTAATTATATGTACGATACTGGAATGATGACACCCACTGGGCATTGTTCGATGTTTGCGCTCGCATTACGTCTAACAATCGACACTGTTTGAAAACTAGGACATCGACAGTAGCTAGTTCTTACACAATTAACAGTGGGAGTTCAAATCTAAAAGACTTTAGATCTTTAACCCCTTTGTACGAACAAAATGCTCTTGCAAAAGCATTATGCATGAACGCATTACACAAATTATTTCAACACGGCAACTATTGTGATTTTATTCCTGTCACATGAATTCAAAGTGCTGATATTTTGTTTCTATAAGGACCTGTTTGTCAATTCAGATAAATGTTATCTACCAAATAAATATTTATTTAACAGTTTTAATTAGATATCTGACACAACGCCATATTTATTTGGTAGATAAGTTATTTGACGATGCTGAAACAGACCCTAAGGATTTCTAGTCATTTTATTTGCTACAAACATTGTAATATAGTAAAATTGAGTATTTATTGCAGTACATTCATTATTGTACATTCGCGTACTACAGTACAGTAACATCTCCCTGAATTGTGTGTAATGTTTTATAATAATAAGGCATCATTTTAATTAGATTTGTATAATTATGAATTGTGCGCGATTTTTTAATTATTATTTTTAAATGAATTGATTGAGATTAGGAGCATTAACATGGTTAGTCAAGGTTATCACAGGGTAAAACAATTACAAATATGCACAAAATTTGAATTACTAAAATATTATACATTATTTTATTCGGTGGTTGAATGAAATCAGAGTTATTTTGAAACTAAGGAAAAGTAACGATTCATTTGTTATGTAAAACAGCATCAGGTTGTGGGGAAATTGTACCTAGTTTAATTATCATTATTGAATTATATTCCTCGTAAAGTGCAAACTATTCGTAAGTAGGGAAGGGTAGTCGGATCGCGTTTTAATCGTATTATTAGGGTCCTATAATAATATACGTACCATGGACACAATTTTTCTGTAGAAATATTATAATGACATAGTCTTCACTTTTGAACGCGACTGTATTAATCAATATAGTCCGTTGCTCTTTAGGCCCGCCACATACATGCGGAATTTCCGTACGGGATTCCGTTTCGAAATATCGAATCGGGGTTTCCGAACACGATACGTCCATAAATTTGGATGGATTTGCTGCGTTCGGAATCCCCGAATCGATATTTCGAAACGGAATTCCGTACGGAAAATTCCGTATGTATGTCGCGGGCCTTATAGTTGTTATTATGCATGCTAGAATCGCTCCTATTTTCCAATACGGTCCATTGTCGCCTGTGAGCTAATCTGAAGCAGCTATATCAAGTCTTCCAGGGAGAGCCTCCGGTTTGGTCTTTGAAAGAAAAGTAACATTCCACTTTGTTTTAAAGGGTTTTAATATGTTGAAATGACAGTCTTCCTTTATTATTTATTTTTCAACCACCTCGAGTTGTAGAAACTTTCTTTTGATCCTGAGACAGCTTTCTTTTATCAACCCTTAAATTGACTTTTGGACTATCGTAATTTTGGTACTGTGAGACAAAGTAGGTGTATGCCTACCGTATAACTTACCATACTAACGTAATATCCCGTAATGCAATTGAAAATAAATTTATTTGTAAAAGTTTCACACAAAAATCTAAAATCATTTTGTGTTGTATTTTTAACAAAATGTGATAATGACGCCGGTACTTCGGATCGTATCAAAGGAAATTATAGGTGCCTACATAGATTCCATAGCAACACGTACTCCAATTATTTCGTAATCCAAAAATTCCCACCAATTAGAAAGTTTTACCCTACGAATTTACATTCAGGATTCACCTACATACTAAAGAACTATTACATAATAGAAATGTTACCTTACTAGTGGAAAATAATCATAAGTACTAAAATTACTTTCGCAAAAGCATAAAATTTGCTTATAATAAAGTGTCGACTGCGAACTTATCGAATATTAATAATTTTTAAATATTTGAAGCATGCAAATGCAATTTGGCGCAATAGGGGGCTTCCATAAATTACGTGAGGCATTTAGGGGGGGAGGGGGTCGAGCAAAATCACACCAAATCTCACGTGGGGGAGAGGGGGGGTTTCGGCAAATCTCACGTAATTCTTTTTTACCGTAAGAAACAGTGTAAAATTGCAAGAAAACTGGGTTAAGTAAATTAAGTAAAATAAATGTTTCTCCGCTAGAATATTTTTTGAAAAATCTCACGTGAATTTAGAGGGGGAGGGAGGGGGTCGAGCAAAATCTCACGAATTCTCACCAAGGGGAAAAAAAACGAAAAATCTCAAAAATCACCTCACGTAATTTAAGGAAGTTAAGCAGTTATTAAATATATTAATTACCAAAGAATGTCGGCAAGTATACGCTTATGCGAAAGCAATTAAACTTGTTGTCTGTGCAATGTTTAATGTAAAGTGTATTGTTGTAGGTGGTAAGTTACAGTATCCTTCAGTTAATGTTAAATGAATACCCAGTGATCATTCTGTATAGTTTTTCTAACAGATTAAATAGTGTTATTTCATTAATGTTACCTTTGATAACGGACCCTGGTATAGTTTTGTAGAGGTTTTTGGGAACTCAGTAAATAAAAATTTTACAAACTGCTTGTGTCTTATTATTTATTCTCTTTTACAAACGTTTCGGCAATGCAAAAATACTAATATTTTTATGAACCATTGAATTATGAAGGCAATTAGATATAAACTTGACAGCATGAGATAATTTATAAATATTGTGTTTTTAACTTAAGACCTTTACAATTCAATGTTACATTCAACTGACCATTAAAACTTATTGCCTAGGTATTGATTAAATAAATACAAACTGCTTTCAGTAGTTTACATTTTAGATACTGTTTTAATTCCTAAGATGTCTAAGCATTTCTCCATTACCCTGGCTGTAACCTCACAGAGCATCAATCTTTCATATATTATTTTGACAATTTTTCCTTCTTTATCCTTTTCAACACAGTAACATTTGTCATAGAATTCTGTGAATGCTGATGAGATTTCATACAAGTACTCGCATAGACTGTGTAAGAATAAATCTTTTGATACTTTGAGAATGACCTCAGGGAATCTGAGCAAAACCTTGCCAAGTTTCCATTCAGCTTCATGCGCGAATTTGAAGCCAGTCTTCTGAGCTTCAGCCAAGAGAGTTTCAAGTGAGATTTGAGCAGTCCTTGCTATGGACCTTATACGAGTTAATGCATACAACAGATACACAGCAGTGTTGCCCTTGTCATCTAACATTTTGTCAAACGAAAATATGTAATCATTGACCCTGTTGTGTGAGAGATCAGCATATTTGATGCATCCATAAGCTACTGCTTCTTGCGCTTTTTTGAGTTCCTCAGGAGTAAGGACTTGGTCCCTTCCCTTCTCTACAAGTTTATCCAATGACCTCTTCAAACCCTCATCAAGCAACTCAATAAGTTTGATTGTATCTCCAGATCTTGTTTTGAATTTCTTTTTGTCTTCTCCTAGAACAACTCCGAAACCCACATGCTCAACTGCAAGACCGTTTTTGAGGATACCAGCTCTACGGGCACAACCATCTATTAACATAAAGTGCGTCGCCTGCCCTGCATCTGTGACATAAATAAACCTATCACCTTTCTCTTCTTGTACCCTTTGTTTAATAGTTGCCATATCCGAAGAATCATAGGTGTAACCTCCATCAGATTTTACAATAGTTAATGGTATATTCTCATGTTTCTCAGGGTCTGCCCACATGATCCATCTGCCCTCATCTTCTTCTAAGTAGCCACCTTCCTTCAGCTCTTTGACTATGGTGTCCATTCGGTCCTGATAGAAGGATTCTCCTCGAGGAATTATTTTGATGTCAAGACGGTCATACACTTTCTGGAATTCTCTGTATGAGACATCACAGATTAATTTCCAGGCGGCAATGTAGTCAGGCTGATGGGACTGTAACTTGACCACACAAGCGTATGCTCGCTTTTTGAAGTCTTCATCTTCATCAAACCGTTTCTTTGATTCTTTATAAAATGCTTGCAAGTCGGCAATTGGTGGCGAGTGAGTCTTGTAGTCAGGGAATTTGTCTTGTAAATGTGCAATCAACATTCCAAACTGTGTTCCCCAATCTCCCAAATGGTTAATACGCAAAACATCATTACCTAGAAATTCAAGAACTCGGCAGATGCTCTCTCCAATGATTGTTGACCGTAAATGGCCAACATGCATTTCTTTTGCAATGTTAGGTGATGAGAAATCAACAACTATTCTGTCTTTTTTAACTGGAGGTGGTTTAACTCCAAATCGAAGTATACAGTTCAGGACATGTTCAGCCAGAGCTTTATTGAGGTAAATATTTAAGAATCCAGCTCCAGCCACTTCCATCCTCTCAATAAGAGGTGATGTAGGGGTTTTGTTTAGAATATTATTGGCTACTTCTCTGGGATTCGTCTTTATGTTTTTAGCCTTGAGCAACTGTGAGATGGCCATAGCAGAGTTGCATTGATAGTCGCCGAATTTTGGATTGTTGCCGGATAGCGTGATGACAATGGGTGGGTCTTCTAAGTCAGGGTATGCAGAAGTGATGGCAACTTCGAATACATTTCTGAGTTCGTCTAATAAACACACGTTCCCTTCAACTGAATTAATGTCAGTGATTAGTGTGGGCCGCTTCCTAGCTTCCTTTTTGGCAGCCGGCGCTTTTGAGCCGGAGCTTTCGACTTTGATGGCATTTTCTAAGATAGCGAGTCGGTGTTTGAGTTTTTCATTTTCAGTGGACAGTTTATCGAGCTGCGGGTCCCCGATATAGCTCAGGTCACCTCTAGCGAGCCTGTCGAGCTCGTCTTCGATAGCCTTCGCTTCCTTCTCTGCCCGGCTGGTTCGTTCTTCCATTTTCTTCTGCTCAGGATCCGACATTCTTTATAGTGTTTATGTTTTATGACACTGAATGTAGTTTTACTCAGAGTTTTATTTATATTTTGATGAATACTTCTAAGATAATCGATATAAATAGAAAATAGTTTTAGGTTATTTATATGCCATTGCCACCGTTGCATAGGTACACGTTGACGTGTGTCAGTGTCAATGTCATACTTGCTTGACATGTTGACGCTCAAAAGTTCGTTCAGAAAGCAAGTAAAGGAAAGATAAAAGAAATAGAAAATTAGTAGGGGTATATTTTGTACTAAATAATGTTCTATTTGAATTTGTCCAACATGATTCCAGTGCACATTGCCCGTAGAACGGATGGCCGATGGGGCCGAAAAGTTCTCGAGTGGCGGCCGCGCACCGGAAAGCGTAGCGTGGGTAGGCCTCCCACAAGGTGGACCGACGACCTGGTGAAGGTCGCGGGAATCCGCTGGATGCGGGCAGCGCAAGACCGGTCATTGTGGCGAACCTTGGGGGAGGCCTATGTCCAGCAGTGGACGTCTTTCGGCTGAGATGATGATGATGATGATGATGATTCCAGTGCCGTAAATGCAAAACAATGTTATAATCTCATGGTTAGGTGATTCTAGGTACGCAATCCTCAGTTTTTCACAATGACCTAAGAGAGAAAGGACGAGCCCTATGTGACGTCATCTGTAGCCAAACACGAGCACACGATCGTCCAAAATGGCGCACAGCAAAAAGTGTTGTACTTTTAGTTAGTCGATAGTATCCATATCGATATACCTAACGATCATGTCGCGGGAAAAGTGCTGGGTCCTGATTAGGTAGGTTCAGCTATGCTGGGCTAAATCAAATAAGGCAAAAAAGGGGGGAGACAAATCTGCAAGGCTCAGGTCAATGTCAAGCGTGTACATTAACGACACGATGGAGGCGGGTGCATTTCCAGGGTGGTATGGCTGGATCGTCAGGTTCTTCTGCGCAGGTACATCACTAGAGCACTCACTTGGGTTTATCCAGTTCACACAACACAATTACACAAAGGATTGAGTAGATTTCGTGCGATTAAGGTTTTTAGACACAGGAGGCACCGCGACGACGAGTGTACCAAACGAGTCAGTCAATCAAGTGTCATGAAGGGGGGAAAGAGACCGCAGCACAAATATCACGTTAATCGGGAGTAGGCAGTACAAAATTATGTTTTTATTTATGACTATTATGTTATTTTATGGCTCTGTGGAGCGAGTCACCCTCTTCCCTCTAAAATGGTTGTGCAGAGTGACGCTGCTGCTCAAGTAAAGTCATTTTCACATGGCAACTCTTCGGGGTTCGCAATTTAACGTTAGAGACCACCAGAATTTCAATGTCTCGGCCTTGTTGGCGCCTCAACTTTACCACGAAAATATGCACGTGTGGAGAGCCTCATGCATACACGGCCATCATCCCTACCTACCACTGCCCAGTGTAGCAAAAGCGTAAAATTAAAAATCGACAAATTTATCAGCTAAAAATCTTGCGAAATCGGGAGATTTTGAATAAACTCTATTTTAACTTCTTTAAGCCGTTTTAGCAAATCCCACATTTAATTTTAAAATGTTCACTATCCATAAATCAACTTGTTATCTCTTTCGCGCATCTTTATGTTCGTGAGTAGTGATGACAAATATTATAAAACTAATTTAAGGCGGCGCAGTCACGCACCTTCCTAAACAGAAATAATTTCTTTGTGGTCACCCCGGGGTGACGGCGCGGCCCAACGTGTAGGTGAATAGAATTTGTATCGATAACTTTGAAACAAAACTTATAAGAACAGCACTACGTTTTTATGTAAACATAGCAAATATTTGTTAGTTCTATTTTATATGAAAATATGAATTCGAGAGTACGATTATAGACGGGAACTCAATTAAAAATTAATATAATGTACCCAAAATTTATTTTCACACACTATAAATACACTTAAATATGAAAATAACACAACTAACCTGGAAAATAACCAACCTTCGAAATTCTTTCGAGAATCAGAACTGCATGCCCTAACGCAACACTAAACTATATTGTTTTTTCCTTAATAATCCCAAATAACATAATAAAGAGTCACAAAATACACACAGTTCAGCGTAAAATTTAAAATAATTTGTTAAGACGGTAGAATGACAGATGAACTACTAACCAGAGAGAGCCGAACATAACCGACGGTCCAATGGCCGTTTTTCGATTACACGGCACGGCACCGGCGACGGCATGGCGGCAGCTTTTTCATTGGTCAGTGACCGTTGTCATTGGTTACTGACCAATGAAAACCCCGCAAATAGCTGTCACTGTGCCGTCGCCGGTGCCGTGCCGTGTAATGGGAAAACGGCCAATATGTCGGTCCAAAAAGATCTTCAAGGAGAATTTTAATGACAGAACCAACCAAAAATTTCCAGAAAAAGGAAATATATGACATATACTGTACTGTTTTACATAGCTAAATTGTAACGTGCAAGAATGAGACGGATATGTTTTCGTTAATGTGGTCCATATTTGCATCAAATATGTATACCATAAACAATAGCTTCCGATCTATTACTATAAATCTATGGTTTTTCATCAGTCCGGCTGAAAAGGGAACTATGTTACTATAGTAACCAAGGTCAAACAAACAGCGGCAAAAATATGTTTCAAAAGTGGCAAGTGTGAAAGAAGATTAAATTAATAATAATATAGACATAAAAATCCTTCTAATTTATAAGCGCATACCACGCTGTACGTCTGAAACCGCAGTCTCTTTACAAAAACTTAGATTTCTGAGTTGTAATAATGTGCGTAAAGTTTAGCAGATTTTCTTATTCAGTGCGGAGATAACAATATAATACTCCGATGGCTCAAGGATGGCACAGCAACCAAATGGGCTCGACTATGCAAGCAGGGACACGGATGTACCACACTGGCTCGAAAACCTTACCAAGTGAGTAGTTCCAATATTCCTATTAGCGCACAGAATGACTAATGAACCTTACCCATTTTAGCTGAGACGTCAATACGTCGCTGAGTACAACACGGAAATTCTCGGAACAATACACTCTACAATTTCCGTGTCAAGGCTGTGCCGACCCTATCATGTGACCCTCCTATGTCAGGTCGTTTCATTAGTTATTTTTTTTAGGGAGATGAAAGAGACGCATATCATAAATGACTCGTCCCCAACATTAGAGGACACGAACTATAAATGTGGAAATTCTAAACTGGATAACCACAGGTACCTAATGCTTATTTAGGAAGTGTTATGTGGACTCATTTGCTTTAAACCGTGGTGGAGTTTTGACTTATTTTCCGCTTGGAATTCTTAACTATTTAACAATTTTTTAGATTAACACGACGAACATCACTGGAAACAACGATGGACCTGCTGATGAAGCCTCACGTGTCAACAGTGGCGCACTCTGCCGGTACTTTACGAAATCATAAAGGTGGCCTCCAGCCCTTTTTAAGTCCCGTCATACTTATGTCAACCCCACGTTAGTATGGGGATACTGGAGTCGTAACAGACACCATACTTTCGTCTGTGGTGCCAGTAGGTACTTGACCTTTCGAGAAAAGACCATTAATCTGGTCTGGATGGTTTTCTTGGGCGTGCTCTTCAGGCAATCCTATTCACGTTCGCTTGCTATTATATTATTAGGTATAAAGATCGTACAAAAACTCATTTTATTTTTAGGCTACAACCACAATGGAAGACGAATATACAAAGGAAAGGGCAAAATGGACTGGGGGGATTCGTCGGATGCGAGTTCAAACGACTTCTTGTCGGACTTGTTACCGCACTACGTCACACCTAGACACAGACGTCTGAGCAACGCTGTGGATGAAGACTTCCATGATGTTATTTTGGGGTCCCGTAAGGAATTTGATATCAATGATTCAGGACCATCGCAGATTACTGATGGTACTGAAAAATAAACTTGTTTTCAGGGGCTCAGGAATGTAAAAGTCGTAAGAAGTTAATTTCAAAAGAATCTTCAGTTAATTTACAACAGAACACAACATCTACTAAAAGGTCTTCAATTAAAAATCCCACGAAAAAACCAGCTTCGCTGAGTTCCGTTCATAGCAAAAATACGCAAAAGGAAAAAGTTAAAAGTGAATTTGTGATCCCTGAACTTCCTGAAGGAAGGCTATTGGAGTTGAAGATATACACCAACTGGGGTGACAAGTACTTGGTTGGGTTAAATGGGATAGAGCTATTCGACTGCGACGGCAATCCTGTTAAAGTTGAAAAGGTAAGATTAGGAACAGATTTTGTGACTGACTCACTGACTGACTATCTTCAATCATGGTTATACCTCTCTGGCGCTAAATTATTTAAGCATTGCGCCTTGATGATAACATCCCATACAATAACTGGTATGGTAAGTATATTAGAGAACTTGGCGCACTGGTACTCCTGAAAGCCAGAATAAGAGTGACCTCAGAACGCCAAAATTAACAGTGATCTCGAACAAAGACGCCGAACAAAGCTGAACCAACCCACAACAGGCTAGCATGATATACTACATCACCAAGCCAACTAGGAACCTGTCAAATGTGACGTCACCAGCACCCCAAGGCGGTGGCGGTGTGCGGGAGGTGTGGCGGGTGGGAAGCCGCAGGCGGTGGCGGGTGTGCGGGCGGGGAAGCCGCATTCCATCCGAGTTCCTAGTTGGCTTGGTGGTGTAGTTCGTACCTATCGCCCGAGTAATCCCTCAAGTCAGCTTGCCTATTTAGAAAAGTACGTAAGTATAATCTGGAAGAAATCCTCTAGGTGTGGACGGATTCGGACACAGGGGATCAATCTAAGCACGGTCACGCCGAGAACATAGTGGATGGCGTGGTACGGTCGCGGGACGAGCGGCACGCGTGGAGCGCGGGTGTGCCGCGCGGCGCGCCCGTCGCGCTCTCGCTGCTGCTGGCCGCCGCCGCCGCGCCCGCTGCGCCCGCGCGCCTCGCGTTACTCAGGATATGGGTTAGTATAAACAAAAGAAAAAGACAAGCCCGTTGAGTTTCTTGCCGGATCTTCTCAGTCGAGGTCGCGTTTCCGATGCGGCGGTAGAGTTAAGTAAAATATGTAAAATGACTATTTGTAAGTGCCCCCGTAGGCCTAAACAAAATAAACGCTTTAACTTTGAAGCGGAAGAAGGCTTCAACCAGAATAAGGACTGCAAAGAAATTAATCTCCGGAGCGAGGTAGCCTAAATTCCTAAAGCTCTTCGTCTCTTATAAGTGTATCAAGCGGTTTTCTGTTCGCTATTAGTTTGTCAGTCCATTTTGTGGGAAACCGTTCCAAATTAGATCGTGATTGTGTTCGCCAATCTTTATCCCATTGCTGTGCAGGACATATTGTAATTAATATTCTACTTACTGAATACTAATGTAGAGTCAAATCTCCATAAATTCGAAAAGCGTTTGCTCCTTCTTAGCTTTGATCTGTTTTTTCAGAATTACAACAAATCTCGTATTTATTCAACTCGCGGCGTGCGGTTAGTTCAAATAAAATTGGACGATCAAGTCATATTCCACGGAGAGATTGCGAGATCAAGCGGCGAGTTGAAAGGACCGCTATCATCATTTGGTGATGTAAGTTATAGAGTTATTTAAGTTCTCGCATTCTTCGAGTTCTGATTGTGTAGATTTTTACAAAGACCTACATGATACCTACTTCTAAAAACAACCTGCAAGTAATAATAACTTTTCAGACAATTCTCTTCACAAAAGACGCGACGATCCTCGAATCAATAATGGTGAACGACAAGAATTTCCAAGCATTGCTTAAAGAAAACGAACCACTGAGCGACTATTCTAACATTATAGAGAAGAGGCCACCAACTGCTAATGACAGCAACCATAACATCAGCCCAACGGCGCTGCTGGAAGCTTTAGATATAGATGATAAAGAAGTGAAGTATGTCGCGAAGAATATAAAGTTAACACTGATGTCCAACTGGGGAGAGAAACATCTGATTGGACTAACAGGTATGATACTGTTAACGATAGACAACAAAGCGGAGTTTTTAAATCGCCATCATCCTAAATACGTTTCGGCTAATAAAACCCTTGCTAGAATATATTTTTTTATGAAAGAAGACCTTCGTGATACAGTTTTTCGAACATAAAACTATTGGCAGATCAATTTATCTAATAATATTCACCACAGGTATCGAAATTCTCTGCTACAATGAAACAATAAAGGTCCACCGCGCGTACGCCTACACCACCTTAATATCAGACGAGGAAACGCCAGAGCGCGGCCTCATCGAGTGCAAGAGTCTGTTCAACGGGCAGAACATTACCACTGACTTCGAGGATATGTGGTGCACCAGCTTCTCCTCTGGCAACAAGTTCTGCCACATTGTCATGGAGCTGCTGGAGCCTACTGAGATTACTAGTGAGTCCATGTTCAGATTGATTTTTCAGAACTAGCCTTGGCTAAGACCGTTCACGAGTCTTATGCATCATGCAATAAAAGAAAATGTTATAATCAATCTTTTCTAGCTATTCCAAAGGCAACATCCAGAACCGAGTTTTGCTAGCCTCAGTCTGTACTCTTGCTTGCGAGGAGGTAAATCATACTATTGGCGTATCCTCTCCTTTAGCTTACTTCTGTCTGGTCCAAGACTTGTAGCAGCGCCTTCACGAAATATGTGTCCAAATCGTGACTATCTTCGCCTTGGTCTGTCTCGACTTCGGAATACCTACAGGAATTCTGGGCACCGAGTCCAAAATACCTGCGAAACGAAATGCTTCGTCTGACGGATCGTAATTTTATCCTACTCCGAAAGTGTTTCGGATTCGATTTTCGTGATATGACGTTTCTTCATTCATGAACCGTACTTCGAAAGAATCCGGAACATAGGTGAAATCTATCTTTCCCCCCGCCGCTTCCCGGACGGAGCAGACGCACTTTAGTTTGCTCTTCAATTAAAATTAGGATTTAATAGTAAAAAGTTGTAATTCAGTGTATAATTTATAACAGTGATAAACATTAAATAAACTCAAGTTCAATTGTAAAAACTACCTAGTGATTAATAACATAATTAAAAAGTTATAGTGATTTGAACTTTTCAAAACATTAATACAGTGACCTAGGACAACCCGCGGTTGGCTAGCGCTCGGTCCCGGTCCCGTTGCCGCGCACCCTCCGGGCGCCTCCCGCTTAACGACGCAATCCTACGACCGCGACCCGTCATCGATACCATAGCGCTGACCGCTTGGAGAGTCGGCAGAGGTAGGAGGTAGATTGGTGCATACAAATTATAAAATGGTCAACACCTGCGCAGCTTGCAATAAAACTATAAGAGCGACTGCTCTGCATATAAAATGCTCAAAATGTTCATACTTTTACCACTCTTTATGCGTAAATCTATCAGACCCACGCAAGCTATCAGAAGACGCCAAAAGCAACTGGTCATGTCCATTATGCCAATCTAAAGAACCCAAAAAGGACAATACCAATATGCCACTGAACAATTCCGTGGCAGATGAACAAGTTAACACCACACCAATAGGTAAATCTACCAACACCATGAATAGCCCTACATTTTTGTTACCTGTCAATAGTAATGCACTTAATGGTCTCACTTACGAGATCCAGTTGCTGCGAGCGGATGTGGGCGAACTGAAGAATCACATCAACTCTTTAACCTTGCATCTAACACAATGCAATGAACGTCTAGACGCGTACGAAACGAGGATAAAAACCTTAGAAGACCGTGAAACTATGATCATAGAACTCAACAACACTATTACCTCTCTGAAAGACCAACTGAGCGCTCAGACCCAGCAAAATCATAGAAACGAAATTGAAATCGCAGGAGTCACTGAACAAAACAACGAGAACCCACTTCACATTATTCACGTCACAGCCGTAAAAATTGGCGTAACCATCGACGACCAAGACCTGGACTACGTGACTAGAGCTGGCCCCCGCCGCTCAAAACCTAACGCTGCTGGTAACATACTTCCCCGACCTCTCGTCGTTAGATTTGTGCGTCGCCACAAGCGCGACGAGTTTTTGAAAGCCGCTAAAACCAGACGTAACTTGACCACCTCTGACATTGAAATACCAGGTAACGCGAATAACATTTTCTTCAACGAGCGGCTCACGCAAGAAAAGCGTCAGTTATTTCGTGTCGCCAAATCCAGAGCTAAAGAACAAGGTTTTAAATACTGCTGGATCAAAAACGGATCTATACTCGTACGCAAGCAGGAAGGTGCCCCTTCCATCCTTATCCAAAATGAATACGACGTGGAGCGCCACCTCGGCACTTCCGGCGAAACAGCACAACTCAACGCTTAAGATAAGGCTTTTATTTATGTTAACAATTGCTTTGTTTTTAATGCTCCAATCTCTTGTTATGTCTACTCTAAGTATCTACACACAGTATACCACACATCAAAACACCACGCACCCCAACACACCCACACACTCTCACAACACTTCACAAACTTCGCTCACTACACACATACACTTTCTACATAACACAAACAAACGCTTCGCAACATATATGGGCCCATTTATCTCGAAATCCTGTAAATACAAATTATCTTCACAATCTCTGCGCTTACACATAGTTATAGCTTTCCTGCTAATACACAAAGCTCCATACGGTGTGACATCAACTACTTATAATACTATTATTATCTCCTTTTATAGCTATTCTCATGGCTTTACTTGACGTCATCCAAAACATTGATAACTCTATTACATTAGAATGTCACACCGTTGAAGATTTGGATCTATGCAGGAACCACCTATCCAATCCTGATACAAATTTTACTGTACTTACATACAACGTAAGAAGCTACACGCGCAACTTTGACAAATTCATCGTCGCACTAAACAGATTAAATTCTGATATTGATGCAATTATCCTAACCGAATGTTGGCTCAAAGAAGAAACTATCCTAGAAAACATACCTGGATATAACGCTTACCGATCCAACCTCCAAATCAATAAAAATGGAGGTATCGTCGCTTACATAAAATCATCTTGGAAAACCACGCCAAAAGAATCCATTCTTAAGGAAGCTGACAGCCTTCTCCTCATTATCAACAACAAAATATCTCTGCTATGTATCTACCGTTCACCATCATTTACTAACCTCACAAACTTTATAAAGTCCCTTGACACATCTCTTAACCAATTAAACAATTACCCAATCCTTATAGCAACAGGCGACATAAACATAGACATCTGCAACTCCTCAAACAGCAACCAATCGGACTACTTGTGCCTCATGGCTTCTCACAGCTTACTGCCCACAATAACCAAACCAACCAGATCACAGACGTGCCTCGACCATATATTTGTTAAATCCAAAACGAAATCCAAAGGTCTAATTCTAAAATCCTCAATAACTGACCACGATATTGCTGTCGCCTCTATTCCCCTTTCAGACTCTCAAAAAGTTCACAACACTAGATGGAAACTAAGAACGGACGAAGATGCTGTAGCGGAAGAATTATCAAAAATTGACTGGTCTGAAAATTTTAAAAGCAAATCTGTCGACACACTGGCTGAATCTCTTACTACAATTATAACCAACACTATACAAATTCACACACGCAGAGTAAAATCATCACGAAGCAAACATACCCTAAAGCCATGGATTACCCCCGGACTTTTAAAATGTATGCGGCAACGAGATAAACTCCACCTTGTATCCCGATCTCACCCCGATGATAAAACAAAGAAACTAATCTATACGCGTTACAGAAATTTTTGCAACAAGCTTTTACGTAACTTAAAAACTGATTACTACAGCCGCCAAATAAACGAAAACCAAAGTGACACCAAAAGATTATGGAAAACGCTTAAAACAATATATGACCCCAACTACAAAAAAAGTAACTGTCCACTTACGAACTCAAATCCACTAGATCCCAAAAAAACTTTAAACGACTGCAATTCATATTTCACATCAGTTGGCCAAAACTATTCTGACCACATCCTAAAACGACTAACCGAAACTGAATCCTCACTCGCCAATAAATACAAACCCTACTCAACAACATTAACATCACTCTACTTTCTCCCAGCAGACGAAGTCGAACTTACGAAAATAATTGCACAGCTAAAAAATGACAGTTCCCCGGGTCCAGACGGAATTGGAACTCGTTTAATAAAGAAAGCCCAAATCGCACTTTTAAAGCCCTTAACTCATTTGATAAATCTCAGTCTTGAAACTGGTACTTTCCCCTCCTGCTGGAAAACCGCTGCAGTTCGTCCTATATACAAATCTGGCCCTGCAGATAGTCCAGAAAATTACCGGCCAATTGCACTACTAAATGTCTTATCTAAAATTCTTGAGAAAGTAGTAAACACTCGTCTAGTCAACTATCTAGAAAAAAATAAAATCATATCTAACAATCAATTCGGATTTAGGAAGGGTAAATCCACCGAAGATGCAGCTCGGCTCTTAGTAAATACTGTGTCAAACCACATAGAACAAGGCGACCACTGCATAGGTGTCTTCCTTGATTTAGCTAAGGCGTTTGACACTATTTCTTACAAACTTCTTATAAAAAAACTTGAAGCTGCTGGCATAAGAGGCATCCCACTTCAGTGGTTCACTGAATACCTAACTAACAGAACGCAATATGTAAAGTCAACAGATCTATCCAGTGACCCACTCCCGATAAACTTCGGTGTGCCCCAAGGTAGTTTACTTGGACCCACACTTTTCACAATCTACATCAATGACATTCTACACCTAGCACTACCCAATGGAAAACTCATATCCTACGCTGATGATACAGCTATAGTATTTCACGCTAACACATGGGAGAGAACATTTCAGATAGCTGAAGACGGACTCACAACGGTAGCGAATGCGCTCAACAAGAACCTTCTAACCCTAAACATAAAGAAAACAAAATTTTTGACATTCTGTAAAACTCTAACCTCCAGTCCTCCACATCACCTAACACTTAAATTTCACATTTGTCAGAACACCCCTCTCACTTGCACTTGCGATCAGGTCGAACTGACACAATCCTTGAAGTATCTTGGAATAACATTAGATCAACACTTATCTTACAAATCTCATATTCAAGCTTTATCCAAACGTGTAAGAAAACTTATTTATATAATGAAAAAGATCAGAGACTGCACCCCACCGAAAATCCTCCGTACTGTGTACTTAGCACTATGCCAAGCAGTTCTGAACTACGGAATCGCCATATGGGGTGGCGCTAATAAAACAGCATTTATTGAAATTGAAAGAGCACAAAGAGCCGTCATAAAAGTAACTCTACAAAAACCATTTTTCTACCCAACGGACACACTGTACAGTGAATTTAAGGTGCTGAGAGTGCGTCAGTTGTACATACTAAGAGCAATACTACTCACACACCATCATTTAAAAGACAGGCCGGACTATCAATCTCTTACCGGAAAACGAATATTCCGAATTCCCACTCCAATCACTACATCTCTCTTAGCTAGACGCTCTCCCGATTTCCTTCACCCACACGTATACAACAAAGTCAATGCCTCTTGTAACATTAAAGACCTCACGCGCTTCTCAATTAAAAAGACTGTCAATAAATTCCTACTTAATTTGTCATATAATGAAACAGAAAACTTACTCACCACCCAACTATAAATTTACAAAATAATAATCACCCGTAACTACTCCATCACACACAGCCCATACACACACACACACACTCACACATGCATACACACACACGCACGCACTCACACACACACCACACAGACGCACACAAATTTTCCTTTTTAATATTTTAACTTTATATTTTTCAATTCTTAGCTACAACGCTAAAGCACCTTCTTAATTTTATCTAAGTTTATTCTACTGATTTTAAACTGATCTCATACAAATTATTTATTTAATTACTTAATAATTACATAACTTTAAGTTTGAAACAGATGATATTTAATTTTTTGAACAATTTTTGTAATTAATCTTAATGCTTAAATACACCTACATTTATGTAACCTCATATAAGTAGGTTGCCAAGATACAGGCACTCGCCTAGTTTGGCCACCGCAGAATATTATACTGTACTAGGTTTTTATGGAAATAAACATTTATTATTATTATTATATTATATAGTTTGGCCACCGCAGACTAATTTATTGTACTCATGTTCTTATAAAATAAACATCTATCGGAAGATAGGTGTGCTCGGAATAGGAAAACGTGCGATTAGTCTGCCGAAGCATTTCGTTTCGTATTTCGGAATAGGCGTCCGTCCTGGTACTAGTAACGCTATTTGCCGCTTGCTCTCCTTCCAAATACATAAGAGTTTCTGACAAGTGTGCCGACGCAATACCTACTTAGTCCAATACCTGTGTGCAGGCATCCGCATCTGGAACTACAACGCGAACATGGAGCTGTCGTACCTGGGCGCGAAGCACGCGCGCGTGTGGCTGGACGCGCGCGCGCTGCACTGGCGGCCGCTGCTGCTGCGCCGCGCGCCCGGCGCCACCTGCTACGACTACCTGCAGCAGATCGAGCTGCGGGCCATCGACGACAGGTCACTTGCCTCCAATACAGTTACCTCTACACCGTACCCATATTCCGAGAAGTTTCTTTGACATTTCTCCGACTCAAACTCTACTGAGGAAACCTCAAGGAATTCCTCAGAGAAATCGACTTACGTATTATAGTGCAGAAATTATAATCGAAAATCTAGGATTATGTCGCACAGAGTTGCCCATTCTCGAAAATATCCTTCATTCTTCCTAGGTGGTATTTTCCCAACTTTTTGTATTGTGATCCACATCTAGTCTAGAATGGATGTTGATTGATTCAGCTGACTAATATTCACACGACTTCCAAGCTAGTGAGGCTACAGTTTTTTCTGTCATTACGCCCTCGATTTGTGCTGACTCTGGTGCATTCTTGCAATAGTCTGCCCACACAAGATTTAATTTGCTTACTGCATTGCATGGGTAACGTTCGCGTTTGGCCTGATGCCCTCTATTTTGCCTTGCACAAGACACTAGACTAAAGGATTAGATGACCGATATTCCAACCAAAAGTGAGGCAACTTTTAGTACCACAACAGACTTATCGTTCAGGTTGGAAGACGCTCAGGACTCCGACAGCTTCCGCATGGACTGCCTGGTGTACGGGCGCGGGCTGGACATGGGCGCGCCCACCGGCTTCGTGCTGCAACTCAACATATTCTCCACCTGGGGGGACCCCTACTACGTGGGCCTCACCGGGGTCGAGCTCTTCGACCCGCACGGCAACCTCATACCCTTGACTGAGACCAGTATGTTGCACACCTATTTATTAGGAAAACATTTTTATAGCAGGGTTTCCCCTTTTCGTCACCACAGGGTCCTGTCAAAAAAAAAATCGGCTGAGAACGAGAGGGGATGTAATGATGACAGACACTAGTTCTAGAGGATTAATCTTAAGTTATGCAGAAGTTTATTTGAGCAGAGAGGGCGGCTACTGACCTGTACTGAAGTTTCTTTGAGGCAGAGGGTGGTGGGTCAGTGACTCCTGTTTCCTACCCAATAAGGGTCCGTAGTATTTCAGTTAGCGTTCATGGTGACACAATCATGAATTCTGAAGAACTTCATACGGAGCCGACCATAAGTAACTCAGGGTATTAGTCAAAAGACATGATGGACGTTGCGCAGACGTGTGCGCGCACCCGGCGAGCGTGAACGTGCTGGACGCGCGCGCGCAGGACGTGCGCACGCCTGACAAGCTTATCGACGGGGTCAACGACCGCGTCGGGGACGGCTCGCACTCCTGGCTCACTCCTGTACTGCCCAATACACTTAACAGGTACACGATTTTACATAACATAAACATGTAAAACTTTTTATGGACGCATTTTTTTGCTAAAGTCCATTTTACTGTAAAAGTGCGATTCCGAGCAACGCGGCAGACGGCAGACGTCACTCGATCTCATAGAAATTGAATGCCGTCGTTCCGTCGCGGCACGTGTCATCGTGACAATTTGTATAGGATCGAGTGAGGTCTTCCGTCTGCCGCGTTGCTTGGAATCGTACCTTAACGGCTTCACGTGTATTCAAAGCAGTCATCCTCCTGAAACAAGTATTTGTTTGGTTTCTCTGTTTAACCTTGTGTTATATAACACAGCATATGCTACTGCTTAACATGAGGCAAGCCGTACGCTTGATTGTTAAATAAAAAACAAGGCTACATGCATACAGTGTAGTAGGTATCTTACGGCCGAATACTCGTACGCAACTTAAAATTTGAGAGCTGCTTAACTTTAACGCGCCATACAAAAAATGACGGATAACGACGTCTCAAACTGCTAAGTGGGACTTAAATATTTAAGTAGCCTTTGAGTATTCGGACGTATATCTCTCACCTTTCATTCCACAATTTCTTAACTTTTTTCCTAATATTTTTTTGGCCTTCTTATACATTAATTTCAGGGTATTCTTCGTGTTCGACGTACCGATGTCAATATACGGAATTAAGGTCTGGAACTATGGGAAGACACCGACACGCGGCGTCAAGGAATTTGGGGTAAGTTATCTATACGGCCTGTTGTGTGAAGTTAAAGATGCTCACCTTACATTGCCGTGTGCGTAGGTGCTGATGGATGACCTGCTGTTATACAACGGTGCTTTGGACTGTGCTAAAAACGAAACCCTCGCGTCGCAGTGGATCTGCCTCCAGTGCATTGACGCTGACGGCTTAACACCGACGTACGTACACGTATTTTGCAACTTGTTTATAACATGGGGACGTGGGGATAAAATAAACATTCTGTTTCCCACTTCAGAACTATTGTGCTAAGCTACTTTTTATGCTTTGCCCGCGACTTCGTCCGCGCATAATTTATCCCACGGGAACATACTATTGGGATAAAAAGTATCCTACGTGTCAGGTTATAAACTATCTGTGTTCAAAATTTCATCCAAATCCGTTCAGTAGTTTTTGCGTGAAAGAGTAACAAACATCGATCCATAAATCCATCCAAACTTTCACATTTATAATATTAGTGGGATGGGATGGGATGGGTTGGAACCGTGTATTCAAACCACACCACACCTTGCTCATTCAGAACTCATATTGGAGTCCTACTGACCTTGTCTTGCTTGCTCTGAATTTGCCTCCCCCCCTTACGCCAAAGCTCTGGCAATCCCTCCAAGACTGGTTTCGCCCATGTTAATCGTTATTTTTTTAGTTCGTCGGACATCAGCCAGCGCACCACGACGAGCGGCTCCAACGAGTCGGCCGATCAGACCGCGCGGCCGCACACCAGCGTCAACAGTTTGCGCGTTTTCCACAACAACAGACATCGATGAACACATTCTAGACACTACACGATTTCGACATTAACAACTTAATAAGTGTGTTGAATTCCTTGTGTACAAGTTGATATAGTAAAATATAAGAAATACATTATTTCCATCAGATATGTGCAAGAATTGCGCTCTAAAGATGTGCAAATTATTGTCAAATTTTACAAACGGTTTGCGAGATTTGCCCCATTATAGAGTTTAAGATGAAAAGAGGGTTCATTAGGTATCACCTTAAAATCTTTAAAAATGCATTTTTTTCTAATTGGTCACAAGTTAATAAAATGGATTGTAATAAACATAGATAAATAAGCATATAGACGCTGCATTGCCTGGCACCGCGCTCACCTAGCCTATGCATATGTATGACCGCCCTGATATTTGATTGGTCCATTCAAGACAACGGACCAATCAAACTTCGCAGTCTTCCTCAATACCCCAACTTTGACGATTTCATACAATAGGTATCGTGGACGTAAGTGGCGTCTATTAAGCTTATAAGTCTGTGGTTGTAAAGAACGTGTATTACCGAGCACATAATTTAATTGACAATTTATTATTTGTAGTGAGCATGTAGATTTTAATGTCCTGTAGACTGCGCACCCGCCAAACTATTTTTACTTAGCTTTTTTGTTGATCCAGTTATTTGTAAAAACTTAAAAATAGCAATGCTTAAAGTAGATAATTAATTATAACTGTCCGTTTAGTGCATCGACTTTATAGCCAGTAGACACCTAGTATAGTCAGAACGTTTTCAGATACCATATTATTAGGAAGACTAATATAAATCCACGCCGAAGAATGTTTGGTCAGTAACGACCGATCTATGTCTGTATGCGTGTGTCATGCCTTGTGCAGACCAATGAGCATTCAGTACCCCGCGCCCGCGCAAGACAGTTAACTCAAAAGTTTGCATTAAAAATTAATAGGTATAAGGCGTCTACTGGTTATGTGGTCGATGGTCAAGTGTTTGTGTTGTGACGACCTGTGATGATGTTGCTAGATTAAAATAATTGTAAGTCATGTCCCGTATAACGAACATCTGAATTTTTGTACAACAATATAAAAGATAATTTTTAAAAATATGGTTTTATTATTTTGAACTAGAGCGCGGAAGCGGAAATGAAAATCCTATTTATAATTCAACTTATGTTTTATTTTCTACTAACAATCACAGTTTGTTCTGTTGCTTGTCATATCGCAACGACTACTAAAATGCAAAATTAAATTTTAATTCTGCTTACATATTATTTGGAACACTACTTATTGGTTGGGTTGCTAACTACAAACATTAAAAAAACATTCGGAAGAAGTAATCGAGCATTATTCATCACTGGGAATTTTAATACTAATTTGTACTCTACAAGAGTAAACACATACGAAATACTATGGTTTCGCTACACTAGCTGTTTGCACACTATAACCCATAGGGCCGTATGATCAACTGTAGTTTAATTCACGAAGTTTAACATCCCATTCTTCCATATCGATCGACTACCACTGGTCTTACGGCCCTTAAACACTCCTTACTAGGTTAACAAGACTTATCGTCTGTTAGAAATTAAACATACCACAATTTATTATAATTGAGACCCATTATTGTGCTGTGGCAGTCGCAGTACTTCCAATATGGCAGTTGAATAGAAGGTAAGAACGTAGTTAACAAATCACAAGCATTCATACTGCTAACGTGTCATCGAGCGTGCAAACAGCTAGTTACAAACTACAAAAAATCGCTTTGTAAAACTACATTGATTACCAACTATCTACATCCAAAGCAATTAAGAATAGAAATATTATAATAAGAATGTACAAAGTTCAAAGTGCATTGACAAAGGCAGTTCATATTAAAATTACAAAAGGCAAACATTCAGGCCCGTCACATACATACGGCATTTCCGTACGGAATTCCGTTTCGAAATATCGAATCGGGGTTTCCGATGGATTTACTGCGTTCGGAATCCCCGATTCGATATTTCGAAACGGAATTCCGTACGGAAATGCCGTATGTATGTGGCGGGCCTCAAGCATGTAAACGCGCAAGACCAAGAACGATAGCGTCAAGCCGAGTGGTTTGGGGCGGCCCTCGGATGGGGACCTCCATACTGTCTATAGCTTAGTTGGAGGAGCAAAAGAGTCTACTACATAACATAAACAATTGTCATCATTTAACCTTATGGACCTTACTTAAGCTGTTGTCCTTTGGTATATCACAATTCGTCGATAAGTTTCATAAATAAATCTTATTGTATTGAATATTCGATATAAACCGTCGTTCGTGTAAACCACAGAGCAAAGACTAAAGAAAGAGGTGCCCTTATTAGATATTTGTATGAAAAAAAACGTGGTCAATGTTTTTTCATTTTCATTTTACTATTTACCGGTAAATAGTTGAACTACTCGCTTCGTTTTATGTCGATGTTAGTACTAGGCCGACCACTCGGCCGACTTGCTTAGGGCCAGTCCCCTTAGTAACTGGTGGTGTAAACGTAGACCTCATCTTTGTCCTTGCGGCAAGATTGAGGTCAAGAGCAAACCCATTTTTAAGGGGGTGTCCATAAATAACGTGAGGTGGTTTTTTTTCGACCCCCCCCCCGCCCTACCACTCTAATCTCACGTGAGATTTTTATAAGCCATAATATTCTAGTGGAGAAACATGTTTTACATAATTTAACCCAGTTTACTCGTAATTTTACACTGTTTCTTAAGGTAAAAAAAATTACGTGAGATTTGAAGAAACCCACCCTCTCCCCACGTGAGATTAGGTGAGATTTTGCTCGACCCCTTACACCCCTAAATGCCTCACGTAATTTATGGACGCCCCCTTATACAACATGTTAAGAAAACCCTGTCCGAGCCGAAACCGGTAATAAGGTTCCCCAATCACATGACCAAATAAAAAAATAAAAAATAAAATAACATGTAAACATATTAATGAACATTTAAAGTGCCATTTTTTTTTGCCTTTTTCCCACATAATGTAGCTAATTTTAAAAATATGACAACACCGTTACCGGAAGTAATTATGTTAGATCGTGTGGCGTCACCTCAGACCACAAAGTATGTGATGACGTAATTTTATGAAACATTTTTTTATGTAAACGGGGTATTTGTATTACAAAAAAATATGGGAGGCCTTTGCCCAGCAGTGGGACACATACTATGCCAAAAAAATGAAAAAAAAATTTTTTGAAAAATTAAAAAAAAAAATTAAAAAAAAAGGTTTTTTTTACAAAAATGGAATCTAATCTCGATACCCAACAATACGTTTTCGGGTCGGACAGGGTTTTTTTAACATATTGTATATTATTTTTTAATAAAAACTAGTTTCTTGATCCCGCGACATTTACACACTTGTTCAGTCTCTCATTAGATTGTGTATTTGAATATTCCACTCTACATACCACACTTTAGTCTTTTCATAATTACCCCTGGTCTGGGAGTAACTGAGATAGCCAGTCCATATAGTACCCATAACACATCACTTATTGACATATACTTTGGAACCATTCGAATGACCATTTCGTTTAAAATACCACAATCAAATATGATACTTTTTCGTACAAAAAAACCTTGCCATAGTACTGGAATTAGCATATCATTGGCAAGACATAACCTTCAGAATTCGTTATAGTAAAGTGTTTGGTCTGACCGAGTGTCTAGCTGAAGAAGTACACGGATCGCAGCACGCTGTGCAGGTCGAAGTTGCCCTTGTCGGGCACGCGCCGCAGCAGGTTGTTGACGCGCTTCTTGTTCGCCGCGCCCACTGCTCCGTTATCTAACTCACTGTGGGAACGAAAGGAGAGAGAACATGAATTCTGAATATACGCCTGTTTTCCTCGAGGAAAGCAAAAGTGTATGTGAACCCACGATTGTACAGACAAATTTTAATATTTTGATATTTCCTTAAACTTTGACAAGTTTTCGTAATTTAAACCCTCGAGTGTTTCGGGCACGCATGTGCATCAAAACCAAAGAAAATCTATTGACTTTTTTTGGGACATTTCACGGGTTAAGGGAGCCTATTGCGATTTTGCATTGTTCGAGAATGTATGGTAACTTACTCTTCCGTGTAGCTGTATCTCTTCACGAGGAATTCTGACAAGTCTTCCAAGATCGGCTGCGAGTGGAGCGCGACGAATTGTTCACGGCAGATCTGTTAAATATACCATAAGCTTAGGTTCATCGGGAGTGGGACAAGCGCGTTACTAGATTATATTAATAGATACGTAGATTCATAAGTAAGTAAAAAATCTTGGTATAATTAGTTATTGTCGATTGAGTCCGAAACCAATGTTTTTGGAATTTTGGTCAAGGGTCTAACATTAGTCTCAGAAAATTAAAATGCAAGATAATACGAGATTAGATTTAAAAAGTACGCATACAAATACGCGGGCACGGTTAAGTCTTACACGCGGGTCGAATTCCGGCGCACGGCTAGTAACAACATTTCATACAAGCCAGGATTTTGTTGAAATCGACTCTTGTAAATGCTGTATAAGGCCCGCCACATATATACGGAATTTCCGTACGGAATTCCGTTTCGAAATATCGAATTGGGGTTTCCGAACGTGATACGTCCATACATTTGGATGGATTTACTGCGTTCGGAATCTCCGATTCGATATTTCGAAACGAAATTCCGTACGGAAAATTCCGTATGTATGTGGCGGGCTTTAGAATGTGACATATGTTATGTGGGACGTGTCATATTATGTTATGTGGGACGTGTCATATGTTATTTGGGACGTGTCATATGTTATGTGGGATGTGTCATATGTTATGTGTGATGGTGGCACCTGGTTCATGCGGTCGACGGTGTGCGGGTGCGTCCAGAAGCAGTCGTGCACGGACACGAACGCGACGTCGTCGGCCGCGCAGCGCAGCCCCGTCAACATCATGTGCGCCGAGTCCAGTGAGTGGATGAAGTTCGGCGGGAACGCGTTGCGCTGCTTCATCGTGCACGGACGCCTGACACACACATACCATTTTTAAACACTTCCTTGGTACGGTCAGCAACATAAGTCGCTGAACAATCTAAATATTCAAATCGCTTGCACACTTTTGTTTCGCATCAAATCCATTATTTTTCTACATCTAAAAAAAAATAGACATTGCTAATGTTTCGTTTCGATAATATTCACCAACGTTTGTAAAATAAACAGTAATTAGTATGATCGATTACAAAAAATAAGAATGTTCAGCTACTTATTTTGTTGACTGTACAGTCAGTACTCTGCATGTCAGTGTCAAATAATATATTTATTCATTTGTTTTTTTGAAGCCACGTAAAAGCGCCTACACACGACCCTAAAATCAGAGGCAAATTAGGGAGCAAGGATTGTGTCTAAAAGGATTGTACACTATGCAAAAAAACGTGCCGACAAAGATTCCCAACGGAGCATTGCATCTCGCTATAAAGGCTCGACCTTCGATCTCCGCCTTTATTTCAGCTTGTCCATCAAGGGCTGCAATGCTGACCGCGCTGTGGAGGTCTCGAGCTGCGCTGCGCTGCGCTCTCGGCCATCAACACCGCAGCCAGCAATACAGTCATTACAGACCGTGGCAGTAATGTACTATTATCTATCTATGTATACTGACTGGTGCTGGTCGAGCGAGGCCCGGTGCTGCGCGCTGCTGGGCCCGGCGCGGCGGTAGTACGGCTGCACCACGGGCAGCCCCAGCGGCGTCACCCACTCCACGCTCTCGCCGCACACGCCCGATATCACCCTGCATTCACACGATACACTCTTACCGACAAATGAACATTAACTTTTGTTTGAACACTGGGCCCACTTTTCCTAAAATTGTGTAAGTGATTAAACCTATGTCATATGAAAGCTCTTGGCGTGTACTTTATTTCATGATATGGCAGCTAAGTTTAAATGGCGTTTTGGTACGTTCAAAATATGTATTATTTAATACCAAACTTCAATTGCTCAAAATCGTGCTATGTGGAGAAGTCAAGGAAAGGCATTTGCTCAGGAGTGGGACACAAAAATAGGCTTATAAAAAATATATCAAAACAAAACACCATTTTCGCGGCCAATTTTGGGCCCAACATGACGCAAGAGGAATTTTGATCCATTTACAATGGGTGCGTCTAATTGTGGCTAGAATCGCGCCCGTGAAATCAGTTTTGACGTCTGCCCACGTAACCTGTCATAAAACGAGCGTGAATTCAAACGTACCCAGTAGTTTTACAAGGCGTTTTCCAGAACGAAATTTCTTGGGATTAAAAATCGATTCAAGAAGAAACTGTATAGTCACAAACTAAGCTTAACGAGAATTGGAGTCGTAACCACCCAACGAGTACAGATCCAATATATAACACTCCCGTCGTCGTTACATAGATGCAAGTAAAACCTTCCTACCCTGTTACTCTATGACGTCGTTCTAATTACGAACGAAGCATTTTATTACGCGCAAATACAAATAGAGAAGTGAAATACTCATGTCGCAATAAATAAATGAAAAAATTATTAACTTTAAACATAGTAGGTACAAAGCAGGCACATTGCTCGTAGAACAGATGGCCGATGGGGTCGAAAAGTTCTAGAGCGGCGGCCGCGCACCGAAATGCATAGCTTGGGTAAGCCTCCCACAAGGTGGATCGACGACCTGTTGAAGATCGCGGGAATCCGCTGGATGCGGGCAGCGCAACACTGGGCATTGTGGCGAACCTTGGGGGAGCCCTATGTCCCGCGGTGGACGTCTTTCGATTGAGATGATGATGATGTAGTAGGTACAGTACACTTACTTGGCGCAGTCCGTGAACCAGTCCTGAATGAGTTTAGTGGAGGTGAACATCTCGCGCAGACTGTCGAACGTCTTCGCGGTCAAGTACTGCGAGCACGCCCACACCTGCTCCTTCGGGAACTCGTCTATGTCTGACAATATACCATACGTTACTATAACAAGGTGTCTGCGTACATGCTGTACCAAGCGAAACAGTGTCAATTTCGAGCATGTCGGTTAGGATTTCTCAAACTTATGACCCCCCCACTATTAAAGTTCCAAGACGACTGCGAACCCCTTTAAAAAAGAAAATCAAGCATCATGCGTGCACGCACGCGTCAGCCGCAATTTAGTAAATCTTATCGGGAGTTCCATCAAATGACGAACCCCGTACCCCACTTTGAGAAACCCTATCCTTACTCATCTAATGCAAAATATTGAAACACTACTTACTGCTAGAGGTTGGTATTAATAAATTGATCTCAGCTCTACCACCGAAATTAAGTACAGTACCCATCAGTAAAAATTACACATTGGGCTTTAGAGATTAGCGGTTTCTTAGAGCGTTATTTCTGCCACTCATACATGACGGTCTTCTTCTTTTTTTTTCTTAAAAAATATGCCCTCACCTGCCAGAACTTTTTCTTTGTTGACATTTGGTATGAAGATAACCCGTCTATTACATCATAGGCTGATTAATATTATAGTGAAATAAATGTGCTTCTATCTACCTTTCAACTGCTTAGCTATCTGCAGTCTAGCGCCGAACTTGGTGACTCCGTACACGGTGGTCATCACCGTCTGCTTGATGACCTTCCGCCGCACGAAGTTCTCCAATATAATGGCTGACTTCACGCCCGCCGCCGCGTCGCGGGATCGCATCTCTTCAACCTAATAACGAATAATTTACTACGTCAAAGATATGATAAGCGGATGACATTTCTATGAACGGTTTTTTGGAAACAACGGTACATCTATGAGAATTTCAGCCGTATTATTATGATTTTAGACCTGTATTTGCTATTTATAAGGCTTTCTCATCGGTGGATATTTTAGAACAAGGCTGCTATGGAAGAACAAACTATGAAAATGAGTCTGAAAGTGAATGCACTTTAGTTCTGTATTGATTGTCATGATGTGTTGTATGTAGTTATCTTATATTTGGAATCTACAAATCCATATTTCATGGTGTTATTAGGTACAAGAAAATCCGTGACTACTAGTTAATTTAATGTTACGATGTTACCAACGAGACTGTATACTCAAATTTACCAAAAAAACACATTTCATTTTTCAACAAAAAAACCTGGAGCACTAAAAAGCCTGAAATAATATTTATATTACCACCACTGCCTACCCCTTCGGGAAAATCAGGCGTGATGATGAGTTATCGAGTATTTGGGGTCGGTGCCAATCTATCTTCTTACTTTTATAGTAGGTAGACTCGGCATACCAAGATTGGCACCGACTCCAAATACTCGATAACACATCATCACGCCTGATTTTCCCGAAGGGGTAGGCAGTGGTGGTAATATAAATATTATTTCAGGCTTTTTAGTGCTCCAGGTTTTTTTGAAGTCGGTTTTTATTTTTTTATAAAAATAATTTTATTTCATGATTTTTAGTGGCGCCATGCAAACTTTATCACCCCAAATGACCCCTTTGGGGGGTGACTTTTCCAAGATTCCAAAACAAAAGTTTCTTAGTTTATTATATGGAGAATACATACTAAGTTTCAAGTGAATCGGACACAAATATATTTTTCTACCGTACTTCTACCCCTAGTTTCCCCCTTTGGGGGTAGATTTCCGAAATGATTTTTTTATGGGACCAAAACAACTTAGTCACCTACCAAATAACAGTTTAAAAAGAAAAATTGGTTCATAAACGTTAGAGATAAACGGTAACACTCCATACAAACTTCAACACCTCGTTTTACCCCTTTGGGGGGGGATTTTTATAAAATCCTGAAACATGAGTTTCATTATTTGTTATGCATATTAAGTTTCAAGTCAATCGGACAAAAAAAATTTTTTCAGAGGACCTTCACCCCCCAAAATTACCCCCTTAGGGGTTGATTCTAGGAATTATTTTTTTATGGGACCAATTTGGAGCTACGATCTACCGAACAGCAAAAGAATTTTTCAAATCGGTTCATAAATGCCGGAGAAATCGGTGAACATACATAAAAAAAAAAAAAAAAAAAAAAAAAAAAACAAACAAAAAAACATACATACAGCCGAACATAGAACCTCCTCCTTTTTTGAAGTCGGTTAAAAATCCTATGAAATGGAACCCCGTTTTTCCGCCCACAGTCACTATGTGTTGTATGCAGTTAGTACTGACCAGCGCCGGCCGCGTCACTATGTGTTGTATGTAGTTAGTACTGACCAGCGCCGGCCGCGTCACTATGTGTTGTATGTAGTTAGTACTGACCAGCGCCGGCCGCGTCACTATGTGTTGTATGTAGTTAGTACTGACCAGCGCGGCGACGGCGCTGTAGACGTCCTGCGGGCGCGGCGCGGGCGCCAGGTTGACTGCGGCGGCGCCGGCCGCGTCACTATGTGTTGTATGTAGTTAGTACTGACCAGCGCCGGCCGCGTCACTATGTGTTGTATGTAGTTAGTACTGACCAGCGCCGGCCGCGTCACTATGTGTTGTATGTAGTTAGTACTGACCAGCGCCGGCCGCGTCACTATGTGTTGTATGTAGTTAGTACTGACCAGCGCCGGCCGCGTCACTATGTGTTGTATGTAGTTAGTACTGACCAGCGCGGCGACGGCGCTGTAGACGTCCTGCGGGCGCGGCGCGGGCGCCAGGTTGACTGCGGCGGCGCCGGCCCCGTCACTATGTGTTGTATGTAGTTAGTACTGACCAGCGCCGGCCGCGTCACTATGTGTTGTATGTAGTTAGTACTGACCAGCGCCGGCCGCGTCACTATGTGTTGTATGTAGTTAGTACTGACCAGCGCGGCGACGGCGCTGTAGACGTCCTGCGGGCGCGGCGCGGGCGCCAGGTTGACTGCGGCGGCGCCGGCCGCGTCACTATGTGTTGTATGTAGTTAGTACTGACCAGCGCCGGCCGCGTCACTATGTGTTGTATGTAGTTAGTACTGACCAGCGCGGCGACGGCGCTGTAGACGTCCTGCGGGCGCGGCGCGGGCGCCAGGTTGACTGCGGCGGCGCCGGCCGCGTCACTATGTGTTGTATGTAGTTAGTACTGACCAGCGCCGGCCGCGTCACTATGTGTTGTATGTAGTTAGTACTGACCAGCGCCGGCCGCGTCACTATGTGTTGTATGTAGTTAGTACTGACCAGCGCCGGCCGCGTCACTATGTGTTGTATGTAGTTAGTACTGACCAGCGCCGGCCGCGTCACTATGTGTTGTATGTAGTTAGTACTGACCAGCGCCGGCCGCGTCACTATGTGTTGTATGTAGTTAGTACTGACCAGCGCGGCGACGGCGCTGTAGACGTCCTGCGGGCGCGGCGCGGGCGCCAGGTTGACTGCGGCGGCGCCGGCCGCGTCACTATGTGTTGTATGTAGTTAGTACTGACCAGCGCCGGCCGCGTCACTATGTGTTGTATGTAGTTAGTACTGACCAGCGCCGGCCGCGTCACTATGTGTTGTATGTAGTTAGTACTGACCAGCGCGGCGACGGCGCTGTAGACGTCCTGCGGGCGCGGCGCGGGCGCCAGGTTGACTGCGGCGGCGCCGGCCGCGTCACTATGTGTTGTATGTAGTTAGTACTGACCAGCGCCGGCCGCGTCACTATGTGTTGTATGTAGTTAGTACTGACCAGCGCCGGCCGCGTCACTATGTGTTGTATGTAGTTAGTACTGACCAGCGCCGGCCGCGTCACTATGTGTTGTATGTAGTTAGTACTGACCAGCGCCGGCCGCGTCACTATGTGTTGTATGTAGTTAGTACTGACCAGCGCCGGCCGCGTCACTATGTGTTGTATGTAGTTAGTACTGACCAGCGCGGCGACGGCGCTGTAGACGTCCTGCGGGCGCGGCGCGGGCGCCAGGTTGACTGCGGCGGCGCCGGCCGCGTCACTATGTGTTGTATGTAGTTAGTACTGACCAGCGCCGGCCGCGTCACTATGTGTTGTATGTAGTTAGTACTGACCAGCGCCGGCCGCGTCACTATGTGTTGTATGTAGTTAGTACTGACCAGCGCCGGCCGCGTCACTATGTGTTGTATGTAGTTAGTACTGACCAGCGCCGGCCGCGTCACTATGTGTTGTATGTAGTTAGTACTGACCAGCGCGGCGACGGCGCTGTAGACGTCCTGCGGGCGCGGCGCGGGCGCCAGGTTGACTGCGGCGGCGCCGGCCGCGTCACTATGTGTTGTATGTAGTTAGTACTGACCAGCGCCGGCCGCGTCACTATGTGTTGTATGTAGTTAGTACTGACCAGCGCCGGCCGCGTCACTATGTGTTGTATGTAGTTAGTACTGACCAGCGCCGGCCGCGTCACTATGTGTTGTATGTAGTTAGTACTGACCAGCGCCGGCCGCGTCACTATGTGTTGTATGTAGTTAGTACTGACCAGCGCGGCGACGGCGCTGTAGACGTCCTGCGGGCGCGGCGCGGGCGCCAGGTTGACTGCGGCGGCGCCGGCCGCGTCACTATGTGTTGTATGTAGTTAGTACTGACCAGCGCCGGCCGCGTCACTATGTGTTGTATGTAGTTAGTACTGACCAGCGCCGGCCGCGTCACTATGTGTTGTATGTAGTTAGTACTGACCAGCGCCGGCCGCGTCACTATGTGTTGTATGTAGTTAGTACTGACCAGCGCCGGCCGCGTCACTATGTGTTGTATGTAGTTAGTACTGACCAGCGCCGGCCGCGTCACTATGTGTTGTATGTAGTTAGTACTGACCAGCGCGGCGACGGCGCTGTAGACGTCCTGCGGGCGCGGCGCGGGCGCCAGGTTGACTGCGGCGGCGCCGGCCGCGTCACTATGTGTTGTATGTAGTTAGTACTGACCAGCGCCGGCCGCGTCACTATGTGTTGTATGTAGTTAGTACTGACCAGCGCGGCGACGGCGCTGTAGACGTCCTGCGGGCGCGGCGCGGGCGCCAGGTTGACTGCGGCGGCGCCGGCCGCGTCACTATGTGTTGTATGTAGTTAGTACTGACCAGCGCCGGCCGCGTCACTATGTGTTGTATGTAGTTAGTACTGACCAGCGCGGCGACGGCGCTGTAGACGTCCTGCGGGCGCGGCGCGGGCGCCAGGTTGACTGCGGCGGCGCCGGCCGCGTCACTATGTGTTGTATGTAGTTAGTACTGACCAGCGCCGGCCGCGTCACTATGTGTTGTATGTAGTTAGTACTGACCAGCGCGGCGACGGCGCTGTAGACGTCCTGCGGGCGCGGCGCGGGCGCCAGGTTGACTGCGGCGGCGCCGGCCGCGTCACTATGTGTTGTATGTAGTTAGTACTGACCAGCGCCGGCCGCGTCACTATGTGTTGTATGTAGTTAGTACTGACCAGCGCGGCGACGGCGCTGTAGACGTCCTGCGGGCGCGGCGCGGGCGCCAGGTTGACTGCGGCGGCGCCGGCCGCGTCACTATGTGTTGTATGTAGTTAGTACTGACCAGCGCCGGCCGCGTCACTATGTGTTGTATGTAGTTAGTACTGACCAGCGCCGGCCGCGTCACTATGTGTTGTATGTAGTTAGTACTGACCAGCGCCGGCCGCGTCACTATGTGTTGTATGTAGTTAGTACTGACCAGCGCCGGCCGCGTCACTATGTGTTGTATGTAGTTAGTACTGACCAGCGCCGGCCGCGTCACTATGTGTTGTATGTAGTTAGTACTGACCAGCGCCGGCCGCGTCACTATGTGTTGTATGTAGTTAGTACTGACCAGCGCCGGCCGCGTCACTATGTGTTGTATGTAGTTAGTACTGACCAGCGCGGCGACGGCGCTGTAGACGTCCTGCGGGCGCGGCGCGGGCGCCAGGTTGACTGCGGCGGCGCCGGCCGCGTCACTATGTGTTGTATGTAGTTAGTACTGACCAGCGCCGGCCGCGTCACTATGTGTTGTATGTAGTTAGTACTGACCAGCGCCGGCCGCGTCACTATGTGTTGTATGTAGTTAGTACTGACCAGCGCCGGCCGCGTCACTATGTGTTGTATGTAGTTAGTACTGACCAGCGCCGGCCGCGTCACTATGTGTTGTATGTAGTTAGTACTGACCAGCGCCGGCCGCGTCACTATGTGTTGTATGTAGTTAGTACTGACCAGCGCCGGCCGCGTCACTATGTGTTGTATGTAGTTAGTACTGACCAGCGCCGGCCGCGTCACTATGTGTTGTATGTAGTTAGTACTGACCAGCGCCGGCCGCGTCACTATGTGTTGTATGTAGTTAGTACTGACCAGCGCCGGCCGCGTCACTATGTGTTGTATGTAGTTAGTACTGACCAGCGCCGGCCGCGTCACTATGTGTTGTATGTAGTTAGTACTGACCAGCGCCGGCCGCGTCACTATGTGTTGTATGTAGTTAGTACTGACCAGCGCCGGCCGCGTCACTATGTGTTGTATGTAGTTAGTACTGACCAGCGCCGGCCGCGTCACTATGTGTTGTATGTAGTTAGTACTGACCAGCGCCGGCCGCGTCACTATGTGTTGTATGTAGTTAGTACTGACCAGCGCCGGCCGCGTCACTATGTGTTGTATGTAGTTAGTACTGACCAGCGCGGCGACGGCGCTGTAGACGTCCTGCGGGCGCGGCGCGGGCGCCAGGTTGACTGCGGCGGCGCCGGCCGCGTCACTATGTGTTGTATGTAGTTAGTACTGACCAGCGCCGGCCGCGTCACTATGTGTTGTATGTAGTTAGTACTGACCAGCGCCGGCCGCGTCACTATGTGTTGTATGTAGTTAGTACTGACCAGCGCGGCGACGGCGCTGTAGACGTCCTGCGGGCGCGGCGCGGGCGCCAGGTTGACTGCGGCGGCGCCGGCCGCGTCACTATGTGTTGTATGTAGTTAGTACTGACCAGCGCCGGCCGCGTCACTATGTGTTGTATGTAGTTAGTACTGACCAGCGCGGCGACGGCGCTGTAGACGTCCTGCGGGCGCGGCGCGGGCGCCAGGTTGACTGCGGCGGCGCCGGCCGCGTCACTATGTGTTGTATGTAGTTAGTACTGACCAGCGCCGGCCGCGTCACTATGTGTTGTATGTAGTTAGTACTGACCAGCGCCGGCCGCGTCACTATGTGTTGTATGTAGTTAGTACTGACCAGCGCGGCGACGGCGCTGTAGACGTCCTGCGGGCGCGGCGCGGGCGCCAGGTTGACTGCGGCGGCGCCGGCCGCGTCACTATGTGTTGTATGTAGTTAGTACTGACCAGCGCCGGCCGCGTCACTATGTGTTGTATGTAGTTAGTACTGACCAGCGCCGGCCGCGTCACTATGTGTTGTATGTAGTTAGTACTGACCAGCGCCGGCCGCGTCACTATGTGTTGTATGTAGTTAGTACTGACCAGCGCGGCGACGGCGCTGTAGACGTCCTGCGGGCGCGGCGCGGGCGCCAGGTTGACTGCGGCGGCGCCGGCCGCGTCACTATGTGTTGTATGTAGTTAGTACTGACCAGCGCCGGCCGCGTCACTATGTGTTGTATGTAGTTAGTACTGACCAGCGCCGGCCGCGTCACTATGTGTTGTATGTAGTTAGTACTGACCAGCGCCGGCCGCGTCACTATGTGTTGTATGTAGTTAGTACTGACCAGCGCCGGCCGCGTCACTATGTGTTGTATGTAGTTAGTACTGACCAGCGCCGGCCGCGTCACTATGTGTTGTATGTAGTTAGTACTGACCAGCGCCGGCCGCGTCACTATGTGTTGTATGTAGTTAGTACTGACCAGCGCGGCGACGGCGCTGTAGACGTCCTGCGGGCGCGGCGCGGGCGCCAGGTTGACTGCGGCGGCGCCGGCCGCGTCACTATGTGTTGTATGTAGTTAGTACTGACCAGCGCCGGCCGCGTCACTATGTGTTGTATGTAGTTAGTACTGACCAGCGCCGGCCGCGTCACTATGTGTTGTATGTAGTTAGTACTGACCAGCGCCGGCCGCGTCACTATGTGTTGTATGTAGTTAGTACTGACCAGCGCCGGCCGCGTCACTATGTGTTGTATGTAGTTAGTACTGACCAGCGCCGGCCGCGTCACTATGTGTTGTATGTAGTTAGTACTGACCAGCGCGGCGACGGCGCTGTAGACGTCCTGCGGGCGCGGCGCGGGCGCCAGGTTGACTGCGGCGGCGCCGGCCGCGTCACTATGTGTTGTATGTAGTTAGTACTGACCAGCGCCGGCCGCGTCACTATGTGTTGTATGTAGTTAGTACTGACCAGCGCCGGCCGCGTCACTATGTGTTGTATGTAGTTAGTACTGACCAGCGCCGGCCGCGTCACTATGTGTTGTATGTAGTTAGTACTGACCAGCGCGGCGACGGCGCTGTAGACGTCCTGCGGGCGCGGCGCGGGCGCCAGGTTGACTGCGGCGGCGCCGGCCGCGTCACTATGTGTTGTATGTAGTTAGTACTGACCAGCGCCGGCCGCGTCACTATGTGTTGTATGTAGTTAGTACTGACCAGCGCCGGCCGCGTCACTATGTGTTGTATGTAGTTAGTACTGACCAGCGCCGGCCGCGTCACTATGTGTTGTATGTAGTTAGTACTGACCAGCGCCGGCCGCGTCACTATGTGTTGTATGTAGTTAGTACTGACCAGCGCCGGCCGCGTCACTATGTGTTGTATGTAGTTAGTACTGACCAGCGCCGGCCGCGTCACTATGTGTTGTATGTAGTTAGTACTGACCAGCGCCGGCCGCGTCACTATGTGTTGTATGTAGTTAGTACTGACCAGCGCCGGCCGCGTCACTATGTGTTGTATGTAGTTAGTACTGACCAGCGCGGCGACGGCGCTGTAGACGTCCTGCGGGCGCGGCGCGGGCGCCAGGTTGACTGCGGCGGCGCCGGCCGCGTCACTATGTGTTGTATGTAGTTAGTACTGACCAGCGCCGGCCGCGTCACTATGTGTTGTATGTAGTTAGTACTGACCAGCGCCGGCCGCGTCACTATGTGTTGTATGTAGTTAGTACTGACCAGCGCGGCGACGGCGCTGTAGACGTCCTGCGGGCGCGGCGCGGGCGCCAGGTTGACTGCGGCGGCGCCGGCCGCGTCACTATGTGTTGTATGTAGTTAGTACTGACCAGCGCCGGCCGCGTCACTATGTGTTGTATGTAGTTAGTACTGACCAGCGCCGGCCGCGTCACTATGTGTTGTATGTAGTTAGTACTGACCAGCGCCGGCCGCGTCACTATGTGTTGTATGTAGTTAGTACTGACCAGCGCGGCGACGGCGCTGTAGACGTCCTGCGGGCGCGGCGCGGGCGCCAGGTTGACTGCGGCGGCGCCGGCCGCGTCACTATGTGTTGTATGTAGTTAGTACTGACCAGCGCCGGCCGCGTCACTATGTGTTGTATGTAGTTAGTACTGACCAGCGCCGGCCGCGTCACTATGTGTTGTATGTAGTTAGTACTGACCAGCGCCGGCCGCGTCACTATGTGTTGTATGTAGTTAGTACTGACCAGCGCGGCGACGGCGCTGTAGACGTCCTGCGGGCGCGGCGCGGGCGCCAGGTTGACTGCGGCGGCGCCGGCCGCGTCACTATGTGTTGTATGTAGTTAGTACTGACCAGCGCCGGCCGCGTCACTATGTGTTGTATGTAGTTAGTACTGACCAGCGCCGGCCGCGTCACTATGTGTTGTATGTAGTTAGTACTGACCAGCGCGGCGACGGCGCTGTAGACGTCCTGCGGGCGCGGCGCGGGCGCCAGGTTGACTGCGGCGGCGCCGGCCGCGTCACTATGTGTTGTATGTAGTTAGTACTGACCAGCGCCGGCCGCGTCACTATGTGTTGTATGTAGTTAGTACTGACCAGCGCCGGCCGCGTCACTATGTGTTGTATGTAGTTAGTACTGACCAGCGCGGCGACGGCGCTGTAGACGTCCTGCGGGCGCGGCGCGGGCGCCAGGTTGACTGCGGCGGCGCCGGCCGCGTCACTATGTGTTGTATGTAGTTAGTACTGACCAGCGCCGGCCGCGTCACTATGTGTTGTATGTAGTTAGTACTGACCAGCGCCGGCCGCGTCACTATGTGTTGTATGTAGTTAGTACTGACCAGCGCCGGCCGCGTCACTATGTGTTGTATGTAGTTAGTACTGACCAGCGCGGCGACGGCGCTGTAGACGTCCTGCGGGCGCGGCGCGGGCGCCAGGTTGACTGCGGCGGCGCCGGCCGCGTCACTATGTGTTGTATGTAGTTAGTACTGACCAGCGCCGGCCGCGTCACTATGTGTTGTATGTAGTTAGTACTGACCAGCGCCGGCCGCGTCACTATGTGTTGTATGTAGTTAGTACTGACCAGCGCCGGCCGCGTCACTATGTGTTGTATGTAGTTAGTACTGACCAGCGCCGGCCGCGTCACTATGTGTTGTATGTAGTTAGTACTGACCAGCGCCGGCCGCGTCACTATGTGTTGTATGTAGTTAGTACTGACCAGCGCCGGCCGCGTCACTATGTGTTGTATGTAGTTAGTACTGACCAGCGCGGCGACGGCGCTGTAGACGTCCTGCGGGCGCGGCGCGGGCGCCAGGTTGACTGCGGCGGCGCCGGCCGCGTCACTATGTGTTGTATGTAGTTAGTACTGACCAGCGCCGGCCGCGTCACTATGTGTTGTATGTAGTTAGTACTGACCAGCGCCGGCCGCGTCACTATGTGTTGTATGTAGTTAGTACTGACCAGCGCCGGCCGCGTCACTATGTGTTGTATGTAGTTAGTACTGACCAGCGCGGCGACGGCGCTGTAGACGTCCTGCGGGCGCGGCGCGGGCGCCAGGTTGACTGCGGCGGCGCCGGCCGCGTCACTATGTGTTGTATGTAGTTAGTACTGACCAGCGCCGGCCGCGTCACTATGTGTTGTATGTAGTTAGTACTGACCAGCGCCGGCCGCGTCACTATGTGTTGTATGTAGTTAGTACTGACCAGCGCGGCGACGGCGCTGTAGACGTCCTGCGGGCGCGGCGCGGGCGCCAGGTTGACTGCGGCGGCGCCGGCCGCGTCACTATGTGTTGTATGTAGTTAGTACTGACCAGCGCCGGCCGCGTCACTATGTGTTGTATGTAGTTAGTACTGACCAGCGCCGGCCGCGTCACTATGTGTTGTATGTAGTTAGTACTGACCAGCGCGGCGACGGCGCTGTAGACGTCCTGCGGGCGCGGCGCGGGCGCCAGGTTGACTGCGGCGGCGCCGGCCGCGTCACTATGTGTTGTATGTAGTTAGTACTGACCAGCGCCGGCCGCGTCACTATGTGTTGTATGTAGTTAGTACTGACCAGCGCCGGCCGCGTCACTATGTGTTGTATGTAGTTAGTACTGACCAGCGCCGGCCGCGTCACTATGTGTTGTATGTAGTTAGTACTGACCAGCGCGGCGACGGCGCTGTAGACGTCCTGCGGGCGCGGCGCGGGCGCCAGGTTGACTGCGGCGGCGCCGGCCGCGTCACTATGTGTTGTATGTAGTTAGTACTGACCAGCGCCGGCCGCGTCACTATGTGTTGTATGTAGTTAGTACTGACCAGCGCCGGCCGCGTCACTATGTGTTGTATGTAGTTAGTACTGACCAGCGCCGGCCGCGTCACTATGTGTTGTATGTAGTTAGTACTGACCAGCGCGGCGACGGCGCTGTAGACGTCCTGCGGGCGCGGCGCGGGCGCCAGGTTGACTGCGGCGGCGCCGGCCGCGTCACTATGTGTTGTATGTAGTTAGTACTGACCAGCGCCGGCCGCGTCACTATGTGTTGTATGTAGTTAGTACTGACCAGCGCCGGCCGCGTCACTATGTGTTGTATGTAGTTAGTACTGACCAGCGCGGCGACGGCGCTGTAGACGTCCTGCGGGCGCGGCGCGGGCGCCAGGTTGACTGCGGCGGCGCCGGCCGCGTCACTATGTGTTGTATGTAGTTAGTACTGACCAGCGCCGGCCGCGTCACTATGTGTTGTATGTAGTTAGTACTGACCAGCGCCGGCCGCGTCACTATGTGTTGTATGTAGTTAGTACTGACCAGCGCGGCGACGGCGCTGTAGACGTCCTGCGGGCGCGGCGCGGGCGCCAGGTTGACTGCGGCGGCGCCGGCCGCGTCACTATGTGTTGTATGTAGTTAGTACTGACCAGCGCCGGCCGCGTCACTATGTGTTGTATGTAGTTAGTACTGACCAGCGCCGGCCGCGTCACTATGTGTTGTATGTAGTTAGTACTGACCAGCGCCGGCCGCGTCACTATGTGTTGTATGTAGTTAGTACTGACCAGCGCGGCGACGGCGCTGTAGACGTCCTGCGGGCGCGGCGCGGGCGCCAGGTTGACTGCGGCGGCGCCGGCCGCGTCACTATGTGTTGTATGTAGTTAGTACTGACCAGCGCCGGCCGCGTCACTATGTGTTGTATGTAGTTAGTACTGACCAGCGCCGGCCGCGTCACTATGTGTTGTATGTAGTTAGTACTGACCAGCGCCGGCCGCGTCACTATGTGTTGTATGTAGTTAGTACTGACCAGCGCCGGCCGCGTCACTATGTGTTGTATGTAGTTAGTACTGACCAGCGCCGGCCGCGTCACTATGTGTTGTATGTAGTTAGTACTGACCAGCGCCGGCCGCGTCACTATGTGTTGTATGTAGTTAGTACTGACCAGCGCGGCGACGGCGCTGTAGACGTCCTGCGGGCGCGGCGCGGGCGCCAGGTTGACTGCGGCGGCGCCGGCCGCGTCACTATGTGTTGTATGTAGTTAGTACTGACCAGCGCCGGCCGCGTCACTATGTGTTGTATGTAGTTAGTACTGACCAGCGCCGGCCGCGTCACTATGTGTTGTATGTAGTTAGTACTGACCAGCGCCGGCCGCGTCACTATGTGTTGTATGTAGTTAGTACTGACCAGCGCGGCGACGGCGCTGTAGACGTCCTGCGGGCGCGGCGCGGGCGCCAGGTTGACTGCGGCGGCGCCGGCCGCGTCACTATGTGTTGTATGTAGTTAGTACTGACCAGCGCCGGCCGCGTCACTATGTGTTGTATGTAGTTAGTACTGACCAGCGCGGCGACGGCGCTGTAGACGTCCTGCGGGCGCGGCGCGGGCGCCAGGTTGACTGCGGCGGCGCCGGCCGCGTCACTATGTGTTGTATGTAGTTAGTACTGACCAGCGCCGGCCGCGTCACTATGTGTTGTATGTAGTTAGTACTGACCAGCGCCGGCCGCGTCACTATGTGTTGTATGTAGTTAGTACTGACCAGCGCCGGCCGCGTCACTATGTGTTGTATGTAGTTAGTACTGACCAGCGCCGGCCGCGTCACTATGTGTTGTATGTAGTTAGTACTGACCAGCGCCGGCCGCGTCACTATGTGTTGTATGTAGTTAGTACTGACCAGCGCCGGCCGCGTCACTATGTGTTGTATGTAGTTAGTACTGACCAGCGCGGCGACGGCGCTGTAGACGTCCTGCGGGCGCGGCGCGGGCGCCAGGTTGACTGCGGCGGCGCCGGCCGCGTCACTATGTGTTGTATGTAGTTAGTACTGACCAGCGCCGGCCGCGTCACTATGTGTTGTATGTAGTTAGTACTGACCAGCGCCGGCCGCGTCACTATGTGTTGTATGTAGTTAGTACTGACCAGCGCGGCGACGGCGCTGTAGACGTCCTGCGGGCGCGGCGCGGGCGCCAGGTTGACTGCGGCGGCGCCGGCCGCGTCCCCGCCCAGCGCCGCGTAGTGCTGCAGCCCGTTGCACGACCCGTCCTGGTGCACCGGGAACCCGCACATGTACTCTGCAGGGGAACACCCACACATCACATCACAGACCAATAGGACAACACGTTTTATACATTTTCAAAATAACTTTAAAATTGCCAAAAATACAGACGTTCAAAGTTTCGAAAATTTTCTAGCGACAGCATAATTCGTAACTTTTAGAATGCTTTACTTTAGCTGATATCTTTGTAATTATTTTACATGCTAGGGTGTGTCCAGATTTGGCGAATGCGCCGCCCGCCCACCGCTCGCGCGCCATCTACTTCTGCAACTACTTCCTCCCGCCCGTTCACCCGCGCGCCACGCGCGCCGCTCACGCGCACTGTGCAAGTCTTGTGTGAGTTGCACAAAACAGTTGCAGTAACTGCACGCGTGCAGCGCGCGCGCGGCTCGCGAGCGGCGCATTTGCCAGATCTGGACACACCTTTACCCCCAAATACATAGAAAGTTATGATCCACTCGCAGTGGTGCATTACAAATCACATTTGTTCCTAAACATGCTTTTCAAAACCATTGTAAACAGGCTAAAATCTCTATGAATTTGGGGGTTAGATTCTAAATACCCATTACAACTTTTGCGACCTACGGTGATGTGTTTTAAAACTTAGAGATTAATGTCTAAATTCATATATGACAACACACGATTTGTTCAAGATCCTACCTTCAGGGTTGGGTGAGCGGACCGCGTTGGCGATCTCCATGCAGCAGGCGAGCGTCTGCCACGGCTCCTCCGAGTGCGTCCACCAGCGCGCGCCCTCCAGCGGGCGGTCCGCAGAGTCCAGGATCTTGTCCAATATGCTGTCTGCGTATGCCAGCCTAAAGATATTTAAGCAAGTCTCATTGTGCTGTTTTTATGCCAAGTACGGTACTACGGTTACGGTAATGGTTATTAGGTAGTTTCGCAGGAAAAAACACAAAAAATATATATTATTATGTAGTCATTGATGTATTTAGCTGCGAATTGGGCGCGTAGTGTATGTTCTATGAGTGCGAATTGGCTAATCTGTGAATAGGACACACTGCAAATTGGATAATCGGTGAATACTTAGGACATTCCACGTATTGGAGCAGGGCTAGCACATACGACAAGTCAAGACTTTGTCACGCATTATGTCCCACCGAGTCGCGCTCTACCTTACTCTTGCATAAGAGAGACTGACACTAAATGGATTTATCTTGCGTTTTGTCAAGACAAAACGCAAGCCGACCGTGACAAGTCACGGTCGGCTGTGCTACTATAGTCTGACCGCTACCGCTGTGCCACTCCTTAGGTACGCGAGCGGCGAGACGGGGGGTGCGAATCCACTCCCCACCTCCCCGCGCATTCCGCGCGCATACCTACTTGACCACTCCCCACCTCCCCGCGCATACCTAAGGAGTGGCACAGCGGTAGCGGTCAGACTATAGTACAGAATCTAAGATTGGGACAATCTAGCGAATGGTATATTCTATGAATCGCACAATCGCGCAAAAACATTGGATGCTGGACTTTGGACATTTTTAACTTGGACACTGAATAAGACTGCATAAGCGCCCTAACAATAGTTCTCACCTCTCATCGACAGTACTCTTCTTCATCGTCCCCGTTAAGTTGATAGCGTGTAGCTTGAGCCAGCGCAGGCCGCGCTCGCCGAGCGGGTGCTTCCTGGCGAAGTGCAGCAGCGCGCGCTGCGAGTCCGCGCCCAGCACCGACACGTGCGGCCCGCACGCGTACACGCGCCCGCGGAAATCCATGTTGTGCGGCAGCCAGAATATTGTATCCCTGCATACAAAATATGACTAGCTGTTGACCGCAACTATGCCCGCGTGGTACTTATAGGCCTATATCACTCAGGGATAGTGTAGCTTTATATCAGGGAAAGAATTTTCAGAATAAGTTCAGTAATTCCAGAGATTACCCTGTACATAATTTTGTTTCCGCGTTACCTAATACAAAAAGGCACACGAGTTCAACGAGATTTTTTGGAATATTGCGTCTCGATTGGACGCAGCTTCCATCCATCCTTCCAGATAACAGTTGACCACGACTGGAGTAGAATGGGGGGAACTTTGCCCAAAAGTGGGATAATGTACCTAACACATCTAAAAATTCATAACGCTACGTATATCTTATATATTTTGTTTTACTTTGACTTGACTTTGTTTCCTTGACAAAGACTACGGGAATCGTCGGATAATTTTTATCCACGAAGAACTGACAACATGCCATATTTTATTTGGGCGATAAAAGTTATCCAACCATTTTGAAACAGACCCTTAACAAACTTAATAAACATTCTATATCGAGTTTGAGTCGTCTAATACATTATTACGGTGGTATGGTAATGCTAAAATATAGTTTTTTGACTATTTATAAGTGATATATCTAGCTTACATGAATAAAAAAATTTGATTTGATTTAATAATAATAATATCCTGGGACATTTTTGTACACACGGTTACCTGATCCCAAACTAAGCAGAGCGTGTATTATGGAAACCAGATAACTGATATTACTACATATACTACTTTTTTATTTGTAAATACATACTTAATATACATATACACCCAGACTCCGGACATACAGACATGTTCATGCACACAAATGCATGTCCCGAGTAGGAATCGAACCTACGACCTGCAGCGTGAAAGGCGCCTCCGCGCCAACCACGCTAACGGGCCTGTCCGTCATTTACCTGAAATGATTGGCGAGCGAGAGCTTGTAGAGCGCGTCGCACCAGAGCGAGTGCATCTCTGCGCGCGCGCGGTTGATCGCGAGCCGCCGCTTGAACGCGGCCGCCGCGTCGCCCGCGCTGCCGAACTGACACGTGTCTAAAGACGACGACGGCGGCGGGATGTCCAGCTTCTTGTTGCCGCCGGATCTGTGCAAGCGACAGAGGGTTGACGAAACATCCAATAGATGCCTAGTAAATGCAGACTATCGGAACTATCATAGTCGTCCAGTTGCCTTTCAATATTTGTGACATTTTTCTTGTTGCGGACTTAGAACACATGAAATTGCTAAAAAAACAGTGTAAACGGTTTCCACTCCTCAATGAGGAGTAGCAGCAACTAATATTGAAGAACTAGTTTGTAAAAAAAAATCGCATAGTTTTTTTATTGAGACAAGATATAAAATTGGAGGATTTTTTTGGTTAAGTTATTACATTTTCTGAAAAAATAAAAACTATTTCGATACTCATCCAAACCCCCAAGTATAATTTCGCACTTTTCAAACACCCTGTATACACTAAATATCCCTCAATTCGTTACATTGAAAATGAATGTCCGATGCTATCTCGATAACGCCATAGCTTTCATCAATCATACCTATAGAATTCGGTAATAAAATTAAGTGTATCATAGTGTAAATTTAAATAAATAAATAAGATTAAATAAATAAATCCTACCACTGGATTTTTCGAAATCTATGTGTGAATCATAACTTTAATATGATTATCACTTGCTTACGGTGAAGGAAAACATCGTGAGGAAACCTGCATGTCTTTAGACATGTGAAATCCACCAACCCGCACTGGGCCAGAGTGGTGGATTATGGCCCGAAATCCCCCTCGCATTGAGGGGAGGCCCGTGCCCAGCAGTGGGACGTTAAAAAAAGGGCTAAAT